>CM040618.1:74998347-75050319 GCA_022817965.1 Solanum lycopersicoides | reverse complement strand
TTTATATCCCTGATTACATAATACCAAACTACAAAAGTAACAAAACAAAAAAGCAAGAGAATATATACCTCAAGCATAAATAAATCAAGGGAGTTCCCAGAGTAACTGTTGTAGCCCTTGTTCTATACTACATCCATGTAAGCCTTGTCAAATAAACTTAATGAATTCAAACCAAGTTCTTGCAACATGCTAGTAATACATCTATTTTTAAATACTAAATTTCAATCTCTCACTCATTACTAGAAAATCATAAATGCACAATAACTTTAAAGAATACAGCACCTTAAGCTTGGAAGTGTCAAGAGTGACATCTGCAGCCTTCATTGATCTGCACTCTCCACAACTTTGATACAAATAAATAACCACAAAACAAGAGGAAGTAGCAATTTATTTAACCCTATAGCAGTTGATATGTCAAGTCCCACAAAAATAATTAACATTAAAAAAATTAAAAGAAGAGTAAAACTCAAAAAACGCAAATGGGTGAGATTAGATTTGATTGTAATTGTTGCAAGAGAGAAACTTGATCATAGAAAGAAACCTGGAAAGAGGAACTCAACATGACAATCAACTTACAAGTGATTTCATTTAACAAATTGTTTGAACAACAAAGTTGTAATCATAAAGCTGAAATATTAACAAAAAATATTCCAACAACACTTACCAACTGGAAAACAATGGATTGTGACACAAAGATAACCCTAACAACAAATGTTTACAACCCAAAATATGAGTCATTATTTCAAGCAAGAGTTTTTCTTTTCTTGTATGAGGAAGATAGGTAATTTGAAAAGCTGGGTCAGTTCTACTAGCAGTTATATTACTGGATATTTAAGAAGAGACACTTGGAGTGTAATTGAGTAACATTTATTAAATCTACAATTTGGTTAGGAGTAATTGCGAAAAATTGAGTAACCATCATATTTGGTGGTTTGTTGGGACATCAATATATTCGTGTAGGAAAAATAATTGATCTTAATTAATGTAGAAGATTGTTAATATTGTGGTAGAAAAACTCATAAACGAAGGAAAATAACAGAAAAGTACGTTTCATGACATATTTCGATATATAAACACATGTGAGAAGACAAATAATCACTTAATTAACTAAATATTGTAGTACATACCGAAAGAGGTTTAAAATTGAAAAGTTGCATACATGTGTCCATTGTATTATTATTCTGCGTCTAAAACGATAATTATCATAGTAATTTGTTTATATGGGATAAAGGAAATTGTAACTATGTTCAGCAATTGCGTCAGAGAGGAAGAAAAGGAAGGAATATTTAGTAAAACAATGGTGGGCGACAAATTTTGCCACAGTGTTGAACACCGTTATGAAGTAAGCCGTGTTGAATGTCGGAATTTTCGCAGAATAAGGTAGGAAGGGTATGGAAAGTGGTAGGTAGGAACATGGAGCTAAAAAAATTGAAGGTGGATGGAGAAGATGAATATAGGGTGGTTTATTTACGGTGGTGGCTGTTGGGAACAGGCACGCCGTCATAGTAAGAGTCGCGTAATTGTTGAAGGATTGAAGGGAAGTGACATTTGAGTATGGCATTATGGGGCAAAGGGAAAGGGTAGTTTTGTCAATATTGAAAATAAAACAAAATTCCAGGCTTGTGAATGTGCCACGTAACTAGCCTGAAGGTTTTCTTTTATATAATTATATGATATGATGATATGATTTATTACCATACCTGTTATGATCCTTTGTTGTAATATTATTAATCACGATATTTTGTCACAACAATGTTTCACACTTTTCTTTCGGTACTACTTCCTCTTTCTCAAAAGACTTGTCGCCCTTACTAAAAGTATTTGTCCTCTATAAAACTAAATGTGAGGCTGTTTTTTCCGTGTGTTCAGGACCTTCTATATATGCGGAAAACTTTGAGACCAAATTTTTGACTGTACTTTGCCATTTTTTTTCCGGTGACGTGATATGTTGCAACATTTCGTTGTTGTAACTTATTAGTGCAACTTACTGTGTACTTTGTTTACTTCATTTACCAAGTCAAAACATTTACCAAGTTAAAACAGACTTAGAAAGTGGCCTGAAAGTTAGGAACTTTAGGAGTAAGTTTAGGAGTTTGTTTAGTGGAATAATAACACTATAAGTTGGGAGTTATATTAGAAGTAGGATTCAGTTAATATAGAGTTAAAAAGTACGCTCTCTGTTTTGTCCTGTAATTTTCACTTAGTATTTTTGCTATTCAAGAAGATCTTTCAACTGTTTCTTTTTCTTTCCTTCTTTACTGTTCCTGCACCTTTCTTTTATTATATGGTTTCAAGAGCCGGGTTGAAGGAGGAACTTTTTTTTTGTTTCAGTCTTCTTGTCTATCAGTTTATCCTGTTGGAGAAGTTTGAAAGTTCGAAGGGAAAGCTATTGTTGTGTGTAGCAATGGAATCCACAAATGGAGGAAATACTCAATATGTAAAAGAAAAACTTGTAGGAACTAACTACAAGTATTGGAGAATGTGTATGGAAGCATACATTCAAGGTTAGGATCTATGCGATTTGATTGTAGGAACTGATTCAATAATTTTTGTCTATACTCCAGACAATGCCTAATCACGAAGTAAATTGAAGATCAAGTGCGGAAAAGCTCTCTTTTCTTTGAAGACTTCTATCAGCAAGGAGTTTATTGATTATGTTCGTGATATTAGCTCTCCAAAAGAAGTTTGGGACACCTTCGAAAGGCTGTTTACCAAGAAAACACAGCAAGGCTGCAACCTTTGAAGAATGAGTTGGTAATGTTACAACAGGGAGGTATGTCAATCTCAGATTACTTTTTGCGAGTTAAAAGTATTTGTGCTTAAATTTCAGAGATTGATCCTGAAGAAAAGATTAGCGAGCCACGCCTACGATACTATCTTATTCGTTGATTGAAAAAGGAGTACGATCCTTTTGTCACTTCCGTTAAAGGATGGCCGCAGGAACCATCTGTCGAAGAACTGGAGATGCTTCTCTATTCTCGGAGATGCGAGATCATCATGGAGACCGAGTCATTATCATAGCTGATAACTCAACATATCCGATAGCAAAAGAAGGTGTTGTGAAAATTGAGGTTACTGGTGATAAATCCAAAAGTATCAGACTACAGGATGTTAATCATGTTCCAACTTTGATGAAAAATCTAGTCTCACTTCCTCAAATTACTGATTCCTGAAAATATGTATTGTTTGGTCTTAATGATGTGAATGTTCTTAAAAATGTAAAAGAAGTATCTGCTCATGTTATTTTTACAGGCGAAAAGAAAGGTTTTTTTGTTCGTTATGTCAGCAAGTGAAGCATATGTGATGAAAACAAGCCAAACTGATAATTTCGCAAATTGGCATGCTCGGTTAGGTCGTGTAGGCTATCAAATATTGCAGAAGATCTCTTCTAAAAAATTGGTAGATGGCCTTCAAACTTTGCAGAATATACGTGAAGACGTGATTTGTCAAGGTTGTCAATATGGCGAATCTCATCGTCTTCTTTTCTCAAGGTCACCAATAAGAGAACCACGATGTTTGAATTGGTTCATACAAATTTGATGGGACCAACTAGAACACCAATTTATACAGGTATCGCTATGTTCCGGTGTTGGTGGATGATCACTCAAGGTTCACTTGGGTGAAATTTTTGAAAGAAAAGAGCGAAGCATTATCCAAGTTTATGGAGTTCAAAGATTCTGTTGCGAATGAGTTTGAAAAAAAGATAAAATGTCTCCGTAGTGATAACGGCGGAGAATATATGTTAGAGGAATTCTTCCAGTACTGTCATGATAATGGAATTGTTCGTCAAATGACATGTGTTGATACACCTCTAAAGAATGGAGTTGCGGAAATAAAGCTTGCCTATCTTACTTCAGTTTGTCTTTCGTAGTGGCATGACAAGAGTATTCCTCGAGAGATTTGGGCTGAAGCTATTCAATGTGGATGCCATGTGATAAATAGGCTGCCTCCTTGGCCAGGTACACAAACATCTCCTTTCGAAATTCTATATAGTTAGAAGCCAAATGTGAACTATTTCGAATTTTTGGTTGTCTGTTATATTCATGTTCCCAGAACTAATAGAACCAAACTTGATCCGAAAGTAAGAAAATGTGTATTTGTTGTCTATAATTCTTATAGGAAAGGTTGGCGATGCATGGATCCAATGGCAAATAAGCTTACATTTCTAGGGGTGTGGTATTTGATAAAGTGTCATCCTTATTTTCTGCTCAAAAGGTTGTAGTTGAGATGATCAAGATAATTTAGAGTTATTATTTCCAAAAGTAAATTGGCCAACACCTAGTAATAAAGAGGTAGAAAGTGTATCTCTGAGTCAGAACATTTCCAGGGAAGGAGATGGTGAACATCAAGCAACGAGAAGGTCAACAAGGGAGAAAAGGCAGTCAGACTACCTCAAATATTATGAGGTAAAACTTAAAAACTATACTGTGACCTCAGGTTTGTTTACAGGAGCATCGACTACAAAAGAACCATTAAGGTATGAAGAAGCAAATGGCTGTCCAGATTGGGAAGGAGCAATGCAAGAGGAGATTGATGCTTGCAACTGGGTATTTTGCTTGAAGAAAAAATCAGATGGTACCATTGACATGTTTAAATCTCGTCTAGTTGCTTGTAGGTTCTCTATAAACTATGGATTATATTATGAGGAGACATTTAGTCTGGTGGCGAAGATGGTGACAGTAAGGTCGCTTATTTCTGTAGTTGCTTTAAAAGGTTGGAATTTATGCCAGCTCCATATAAAGAATGCATTTCTCTTATGGAGATTTGGATCGAGATGTATTTATGGAGGAAACTCACGGTTTTGTCTCTAAATAATTTCCAAGTCATGTTTGCCGTTTGAAGAAAGCTCTATATGGTCTCAAGCAAGCACCACAAGCTTGGTACGATAAAGTTGCGCAATACCTAATCTTTTGTGGTATTATATGTTGATGATATGATAATAACCGTAGATAATGAATCAAAAATTTCTAATTTAAGCACTGACTTGTCTGTTCGTTTTGAGATGAAAATTTTGGGGCAGATTGGATGTTTTCTTGGTTTGGAAGTTGAAAAATCAGATCAAGGCTACTTTGTGTCTCAAAAAGGTTATGCTGAGAGTCTCTTAGAGCGTTTCGGCATGGGGGAGTCGAAAGAAAAGGCTACTCCAATGAAGCCAAGTCTCAAGTTGATGTTGGAAGAAGGCCAGTCTTTTAAGGATGCTATGAAGTTCCGACAACTAGTTGGAAGTTTGATCTATCTTAGTATCACAAGGCTAGAAATATGTTATTCAGTTGGTGTTGTTTCTCAGTTTATGCATTGTCCAAAAACTACTCATTTAGATGCAGTAAAACGGATTTTGTGGTATGTGAAGGGATCTCCTAGTCATGAACTTTGGTACAAGAGGTGTGCAATTTTTTTATTGAGTGGATTTACTGATGCAAATTTGGCAGGTGATTCAAATGATCATCGTTCAAATTTCGGTTACTGTTTTAGTACCGGATCAACAGTGGTTTCCTGGTGTAGCAAGAAGCAAGATGTTGTTTCTTTGTCTGCCACCGAAGCTGAATATATTGCAGCAACAATGGCTGCACAAGAGTGTATTTGGTTGAAAAGATTAATCAAAGACATGTCCAACAAAGTAGACTATAATGTGCAATTAAAGTGTGACAACGAAAGTGCCATCAAACTTGCATCAAATCTAGTTTTTCATGCTCTAATGAAGCATATTGAGATCCGTCATCATTTTGTTCGTGAGAAAGTTCTTAGTGAAGAGACTAAACTGACAATTGTTCGCACCAACACTCAAGTTACTGATACATTCACTAAAGCTTTGGAGAAGTCTAAGTTTCAATACTTTCGAGATTCTCTGGGAGTTGTTGATTGTGAGCTTGCACTAAGGGTGTGTGTGTGTGTGTAACAAATTAATGCAACTTACTGTGTACTTTGTTTACTGCATTTACCAAGTCAAAACAATCTTATAAATTTGCCTGAAAGGTAGGAACTTTACGAGTAAGTTTAGAAGTTTGTTTAGTTGAATAAAACCACTATAAGTTAGGAGTTATATTAGAAGTAGGAGTCTGTTAATATAGAGTTAAAAAGTATGCTCTCTCTTTTCTCCTGTAATTTTCAGTTAGTATTGCTATTCAAAAAGATCTTTCGAGTGTTTCTTTTTCTTTCCTTCTTTACTGTTCCTGCACCTTTCTTTTGTTATAGTTTTGGAGAACAATTGTTTTGTATGTTTGTATGGCTTAAAATTTTCAAGTAATTTCTTGCTGAATTTATTGATTAGTGTTAGGGACCCGAGGATATTGGTGTGTGAGTGGTTTTGTGATGTTTGATTGGGGTAATTAACGTTTTTGTTTAGAGCTGACTAGGATACTTGAAGTTTGTTGTTGGCGGCTTTTTGTTCTTTGGATAGGAAACTGTTGTCCAGGTTAATTGAATAACATTATCAAAGACATTTCATTCGATTCTATGCATCAACGATCATTAGTCAGTATATAACCCACCTAAATGAGATAGGTTAAATCCCACAGGGAGTGGTACGTGTTAAAATTCAATAGGAAAGTACGTATATGCTCAAGTTAATCACACGTATGGACATTATTGATTAAAAACATACTTCAAATCAGGGAGTGACATGAATGTCAAAAAACATAGGTTTGGTCTAAAATTATCAACTACAACAACAGAAAATAACAAGGAATAACAATAATGAGATGAGTTCTTGGGATGTGATTCGATTATAGGCTATTGTAGACAAATGGTAATTACAATTATTAGAAATAGTTGTAAATTAGTGAATAGGCTGGACTTTGGAGGAGGTAATCTTTCTCTTGAACTTACCTAGAATCAAGTAAATTTCTCTCGAATATCGACGAGCATACAAAATAAGACAAACCTACACCTTAGTCCATTCACTCTCTCGAGCTGAATGTGTGGAAAAAGGTTTCGATTCACTCTCCCGAGCATAACCCATGACAACCCAATACCCACAGACCATCAAGCAATGATCTTGGTTTTAAAATCTCTCTCTCGAGCAAACAAAAAATACGAAGGTAGAACTGCATTTGCAACTACAATCTTTTAATTTTAACCACAATTAATGATTGAAATAAGTTCTAAACAACATTTTATCTAACAACTAGCAATACCCATAAGATAAATTAACCCATAATCACATAATCACACCCCAAAAATTAGGTTTTAGCTAGACATCATAAAAAGATTAAAATCGTTACCAAATTGTGTTTCCATCATCTGGGTAAGATTAATTTCGTCTTTACAAAGGTTCAAATTGAAGAATCTCAAAGACCCACTTCCAATTTCTCAATAATGAAAAACTTCAATTCTTCAAAGCTAAGGTAAACTTTGTTTTAATAGTCAAAGTTCATTGTCAAAGATAATAATTATGATAATCTATATAAAATTAGATGTTCAAAAAATGTATTTGTGGTTGCTAAACATATGTTGTGAAGGACCAATCGTGCAGTAAGTCGGGCTCGGAGATCTTCTCTTTGGTCAGTTCCATAGTCTTTTTGCTTTGTCCTTGAACATCTTCAAGTCTGTAACTTTGGGCGATCTTACAGTGCATCGTGGAACCACTCGGCGACACGTTGACTGCTGCTTTATCTCTCCAACTTGATTTTATCGTTCAGGGCTTGGAATACTATAACTTTAAGAGATATGGTGACCATTCGGCGACTCGCCAAAGGGGTTTGGCGATCACCATACCTTCATTTCTTCTTTCTTTCAGCTCGCTTCGTTACTTATTGCAAATTAGTGTCCATGCATTGTTCCTCAATCCAAATACATAAAAATTAAGGATTTGATATCAATTATTAACACAAAATGAGCATTCGAGGACACTAAATCTATCCAAATAAAGCCCTACATGAGTTAAAATCGTGGACTCATCAGCACCCCCAACTTAAAATTTTTCTTGTCCTCAAGTAAAACTCATGTTCAACATTTCAAAAAGGAGGTCTCAAACAGTGCTACACAAGACTCAATTATGAATGCACACAACAAGACTCAACTTACTCATACGAGGATAAATTGTTCCCTCAATGTTTAATGCTGTGACTCACCATTACCAAAGATTCTCAAGTTCACAATACTTTCTTCAGAATGCAAGTTCAAGCTCAACAAATCACTTAAATGCCCTCACACAAAGACTGTTTCCATATTCACACACAATGGTTCAGCAATTTGTAGTTCCGAAATAAAAACAACTCTTACTCCCACAAACATGAACATATGCATGACTTCACACATATGTTTGCACTTATTTTTCAATGAACACTTGTTTTAGCTCACTCAAGATCAAAAATGTCTTTTCAAGACTTGTAATAGTCCTGAGTGTAAAAGTATGGTCATTAAGGCTCAGTGGTTGCTATCCTCATGAAATGTGGTATGAAAAACATTTCTTTCCTTTTCTCCATCATTCTAAATCATGCTCAAATTTCACCCCATTATTCACTTTCCATGAAACTTTGGACACCTCATTTTCTTTTGCAACTTTGTTTCAAAACCTTTTCATTATTGTTTTTATTCTTTTCTTTCCTAAACCATGGGTAGAGGGGAATTCCTTTCATCAAGTTTCTTCCAAGGAAAGGATAAGGCTCAAAAGGTTTTCAAGCGAAGTTCGTACACTCACAAGGTAGGCAACAAAAGAGGTATAATGTCAAATTATTTCACTCTTTAAAATTGATGGATAAGATCATTTCCAGAGCTTGCATCACTTAGTCAACCGGACCAACGGGGAAGATTCTAGGTGTCATCACACATGGTTCATGGTAAGCTCATCACACAAGTCACTGAAACCAATGTTAAACCAGACTCCACACTTTCACTAGTGTTCAATTATCATTACAAGAAACTCAATTCGGTAATCGACTAGTGACAACGAGATGCAAAAAGTTCACATATTGTCTATACAAATTTATTTAGCCTCATCGTAGCGGCACATTCATTTTTATTTGATTGAGATCACTATTCATATCATATGTATTTATCACAACCGACACTCAAATTTTCACAAGAACAACCATAATAAAATATACAAGAGGTAGAAAATTTTCAAAAAGGGTAAAAAAACTATTTACGATAAAAATAAGGAGTCATAAGATAAAAAATCCACAAAAACAGTGTTAAAACACAATATGTATCACAAAACCCTATATATAAATAAAAACACTAATCACAAGAGAAGGGTACAAAAATGCCTCACCCCACCACAAACAAAAATCTATTCATCCTCAAATGCAAGAAAAATATCCAAATATCAATTAAAAAAGACAGAGAGGGAGGTAAAGAGAGATCTTGTGTAAAAATTTGCTCCATCTGTCGGTACATAAGTGCCCGGGACTACATCAGTAGTACCATATTTATTTGACCCCCATGGACATCTCTGTCAGCGATGTCTGGATCACCGATTGTACAATCGTCACTTCCAGATCTGGCAAGTCTCGATATATGCTCTCCTCCCTTACCTCTATCTGCTTCTCATCGATCCCTGCCTCTGACTTATCAGCTGTTATACCATCCTTATGTATGTCTCTAGTGCTGAGCGAAGGAATATCAGAAGTCCTTTAAACATCTACATTATCCACTACCTCCAATAATGAAGTGAAGTATGTGGACTTCAAGTAGTCCACGTCCTTCCTTGTAACACCTTGGAATTTAGTGAGATGAACTAGTAAGTTCTAGAGTCTTTGCCAAGAGTTTTGGAGTGTTGTATGAGGGATAAAAGTTGTAGAAACGATTTCCATACTTGTAATATGGGTTATAAGGGTTAAACGTCTGGGTACAATTTCCGAAGGACCACCAAAGTTGTCCTTGAGGAGGATCCCGACACTGTCCAAAATGCTGTCAAAACAACTTGGTTCACGGTTATAATTCACGTCCAGTAGGTTGGTCTACCCGTAGATCACGGGCGTAGATCAGTTTCCTGCAACATATAGAGTCTCTGACCAAAACCACGGACTTAGATCACAACCAGTAGACTCATCCATGGTTTTTGGATGGGGTCTCATGAATGCTTCCACTTTTTAAGTATTAGTTTTAGTTAGGGGTTTGGGAATTTATTAGTTATTTAATTAGAGGTTAATGTAGGTCGATAATTTAGTGAAATCACCACCTATATAAGTCTTATGGACACTAAATTAATAACTTTATGAAACTCATCTAAAGATCCCAAATTACTCTCAAGAATTTATCTCGTTAAGAAGCAAGGAAGAAGAGAAAGTTGGGGAAAGACCTAGGTCGAAATTCACCTGTGATTCAAGATTTGATTAGGGCTTTGATCAAAGTTATGTGAATTTTATTCATACATGGGTTCTTACACCCATGGAGCCCCCATAGCTTCGCTCCAATTGTGAACTCAAAAATCCAATTCTAGCTAGGTTTGTGATTGCATTGTGGGTAGGGCTTGGGTGTGATTCAAATCTAGTGGATATCACCCAATTATGATTTGTTTAGCTTTTTTTAATGATTATATGATGATTTATATGATTCCTATGATGAACCCTAATCTAAATTGTTGATTGTGATTATTGTGGGTTTATGCCATTAAAGGTAAAGTTTGAGGTTCTAAAGGAATCTCCCTAAATCAATGTCTTGAATGCTAATTGATCATAGTTAGGATAATCTAATCATGAATTGAACTATACTTTATTGAATAGGAAGGATATTGACTATTAATGTTAGAATTGAACCTTTATGATTAACTATGACTAGAATCACTTTCTATTGAAAATTGCAGTTGAATAGCTTCTAATTTAGACATGGATCCTGCTAGAATGAAGTTTAGCTTGAAAGTAGGGCTTGTTTCCATCATTGTTAGGGTTCTGGCGGTGAAGTCAATATTATGTGATTTTGTGGTGTGTTCACTTTCTCTTACACTCTTAGACATGAATATACTGGGATATTAATGTTCTCTCATATAGAAGGATTCTAGGTTGACTTAATAAACTAAAATAAATCAAGTCCTAATAGATTAGAATTGCTTGAAGTAGTCATATATGACCCCTTCCTGTGTAGCTTGACATGGTAATATAAGACCAATATAGGATATTTTGGGATTGAGGATTTACACTCTCCATGGATAGATTGGCTTTGCATTGTAGGATGCATGAGTTAGTCATGGTAGCCTAGAATAAAGGATTTATACTCTCCTATGGGTAGCTTGAACTAGCATTGTTAGGATTCATATCATGGTAGATAAACTTGGTTTGGAAAAAAACTTTTCATGGTAGCTTTTGGATAGAGGAGTTATACTCTCCTTAGGGTAGCTTAGGATTCAGGATCCTTTCTTTCTTAAGGGTAGCTTTACTTGCATTATATATAGCTTTTCAAGGATAAACTGAGTTAGGTTAGTCATGATAGCTTGGGAATGAGGACTTATGCTCTCCTAAGGATAGATTAGGGTTGAGAATAATATTCCTTCTATGGATATCTTTCATATGTATTCTGGTACACTTGTAGGAGTAACATGACTTAGTTGGTTTAGGACTACTTCATGGTAGTTAGGACGGGACATTGTACCTTTCATAGAATAGCTTGGACTTGCATGTTAGTGTGTGTTCCAAGGTAGTTAGCTTATCTTAACCTAGTTATGTTAGAAATATGATAGCATGGTACAACCTATTATAGGGTTATCCCTTGTTACCCTTGAAGGGGTAAATAGAATAGAGGGATGTAACAACCCTAAAAATAGATGTGCTAAGTAATGCTTAATGTGTCTAGAATGCCTACGATTAGACCGGGTTCACACGGATTGATGCGCGTAGAACCAGACCTCTAAACCCTTGCTATAGCCAAGCCAACTAACTTGGAGAGTTAGTTTAGCTAGAAAAGGGTTGGGTCCAGCCATGTAGAGCTCTCGAATACGAAGATTTACTCGAATGAGTCTTTACCGGACTTAAAAAGAGAAAATCTTAGGTTTGGACGGTCTAGGGGTAAAATGGTCTTTTTCCAGGCTAAGGGTAGTTCGTAATTACCCTAAATATATATAATTAATTACTTAATTAATAAGGTGGAGGGGCATTTTGGGTAGAGAGGGCCAAAAATTGGCTTTTTGAGTGAAGTCTTGCTCCACCCGGGTTCGAACCTAGGTGGAAGCGATGATTTAAATTGTTTTTATTTAAGTTGGTAAATCAATTTAATTAATTAATATTTATTAGCTAATTTAATAAAAAGGGAAATCAGATTTTTATTAAAGATTTAAAAGAGTCCTAGTTTGACTAATTCCCAAACTAAAAGTCCTAATCCTTGGAAAACTCTCACTTCTCATGTCTATCTCCTCATCACTCACGATCAAACTATTCGTTTTCTCACGTTCTGCCTAAACCACGTACAAGAACAGAATCATAACCAAAGTTCTTCACACTTGAAGAACTCACAAAGAAATTACAACCAAATAACTAATCAAAAACGTTACGCAAGAGGGAGCATTATTCTGTCGAATTGGTGTTGAAGTTGAGGGGATTTGGACATGATTTTTGGAGAAGGTTTTGGGAAGCAAGTCAAGGTTTGAACTAAATAAAAGGTATGGGTTTTCTTACTCTTGGTCCCTTTCCCAAGAGACCTTTAAGATTCAGTCAGTTCTAATCCGAAAACTAGGATTGTACCCCGTTGCATATCCCTGTTACTAGCTCCCATTGATTCGTAGGTTGTGTATGTTTGCTGGTAGATATTAGGCATGTAATGTGTTTTCGTGATGAATATGTTCATGAATGCGTGTTTGGAATCGTATGAATGACAACCTATGTTTTCCGAAAATATGTGTATGTGTGTGCAATGTTAGCCGTGACTATTACCTTCGGTTGGAGGTTCAAAAATAACATGTTATGGTTGTATTCTTACATGCACAAACTTATGTAAAACGTGATATTCATATAAAGTGTAATGTGTCTGATTTGAGTTAGAAACTCTTGGCTAAATGAATCCACGAAAATGCACCTAAAGACGTTCTAAATGAACCATGAACTACCCTAAGAACTAACGTGTAACGTTGATGAAAAAAGATGCTGAAAAACTATGAAATTTCTAGCTACATGTTGATGAGTTTCGGTCAAGTTAAAGTGGTTTAAATGCTATGAATAATGAATTAAATAAGTAAGGTCACTGAGGATTGAACCCATGACCTCACCATGTTAAATATCATTGAAATAAGGGGAGAAAAAGGGGATGTGGCATGTGGGATTCGAACCCATGACCTTGACCAAAGATGAAATAATAAAAATAAGAAATGAGAGGAGTGGGATTCGAACCCACCACCTCTTAGTCATATTTAAGGACGAATTAAAAGAAAAATAAAAGGTTGAGGCGTATGGGAATCGAACCCACGACCTCTAGACATAATAAAAGAAATGTAAGGAGAAAAACATTAAAGTGGGGCTGTGGGGGTTCGATCCCACAACCCCTCGGCCAAGAAAGAGAGAGTTTCAAGAAAAGAAATTAAAAGGAAATGAAGGCGATGGGGCTCTATCTTGGGTCCCCAAGCCGTATGGATTAAACAAAAATAAATAAAAATGTAAGTGTTGTCCAAGGGATTCGAAATCGGGTTCCCTTGCCCAAATTCCGTATTGATACATAAGTCATACGTGAATAAATGTTCAAAAATAATGTTGCCTACATAGATCTAAATCGAGATCTTGGCATACTTACAAGATGCATAAGTCTTGTACCACATAATCTTAGGAAGATATGAATCACTTAAATGAACTATGAATGAAGCCTCATGGCTTGTATGTATAGACCCATAAGTCTAGCATACGTTTAAAGTAAGTGAACCTAAGATGTATGTAATGAAATGATAAAACCTTAGAAGAGTTAAATAAGAATGTGAAACACACTAAATGGCCAAGTGCATTGGCATATGATGAAATGAACAATGAAATGATGAAACCCTAGAAGGGTTAAGTAAGAGTGCGAAACACACTAATGGCCAAGTGCATTGGCATATGATGAAATGAACATTAACGTAAAAAGGGGTGAGTAAATATGAAGAGCAAATGTGCTAAAGTTAATGAATGTGGTGACAACATGATAAGAGGCTAATGTGAAAGATGAGAGCAATCTCAAATGAGCCTAAGTGAATGTTACCAAAACGTACTCACCTATGAGAGTATAAAGTTAATGAAGAGACCAGTCTCTATGAACACACTAATGAAAGTATTGAGAATAATGTATACTTAATACTAATGATGAGATGAGAAATCATCTATTGAGCTATGATGTCCTCATACTAGAAGCCAGCTTCCATGACGTATGAGTTGAATGCAATGGAACTTTATACTGAGCATCGATAGGCTAGCTATGAGCGGTGATGCCTTCTTTTGAGAAGGGTGGAGTTTCACGTAACTCTCATGAGATGAGACTGTCCGGCATGCCGGGTATGGGTCTCCTTATATCTCCTAGCCTTCGAACCTATACTGCCAATATATGGATCTGGCGCGGTTCAATTCCCATCTACGCTAGCATGTTTTGGGTCACTTTGGCGGTGATTCACCTCTTTTCGGTGTGGGGGAGACACTGGATTTCATGATGCTCACATGATCTATGTCGGTTAAAGTTAAAGTTCCCCATGAATGAATGAGGCCAACCTCAAATGATACACATAATGAAATGAACGATACCAAAGGTGTTAGGATAGGATAATCAATAGGTGAGCTAGACTCAAGTAATAACACTAGGTTATTCTTGATCATTGCACAACAAACACGATGAGAGTCTTAAACTACATCCTAGATATAGCTTGTGTTTACACTAGCTTATGAATGAATGAAATGAATTACGTATGAATGAATGAAGCAGACTCTGTGTTTGCTAAAGAAGGCTCCCTAGTTGAGGTCCCATATGTTGAGCCCTCATTTTGGCAAGTCTTAATGTTAAGTCCATGATTTCAAGGTCTCATGGCATATGAACGAACGATATGAAAGATGTTATGTGTTATATGCAATATGTTATGTGCTATATGTAATATGTTATGTGTTATGTGTAAGATGTTATGTGCTGTGTGCAATAATATGCGTATGATGATGCATGTTACTCTCATGGCATGACTTTCCTAATCCAAATTTGGCAAGTCCCCTGACTTTCCTAATTCAAATTTGGCAAGTCCCCTGACATTCCTAATTCAAATTTGGCAAGTCCCTTGACTTTCCTAATCCCAATTTGGCAAGTCCACTGACTTGACTTTCCATAAATCATGTTGTTAGGAAAGACCTATTCTTACTTATGCATGTCCTTGGTGTGTGCTTGCATATACCCATACTTAGTACAAGTGTGTACTAATTCCATAAAACTCTACATCTTTAGGTGCAGGAATAGGTGGATGTTAGAGCTTACAGTACGACGTTGCAACTATCCGGACGTGGAGCTTTCATCCGAATTTGGTAGGCCCTCTTGCTTTCGGGGATGTCTACTATTATTATCTAGCTTAGATGTAGGCTTTATCTAGTGGAGCATGTTCCACTAGTGTTTCTTTCCCGTTTTATTTCAACCATTGTATTGGTGCCATTTTGGCAAGTATACACTTAATTTAGTATTGAATTATTTCTTTCTGTTGATGATCTTAATGTTAGATGGTTAATTGTGAACGTATATGAATTTAAGTATAATGATAAACATGCATGTTAAGGAACAAAAAGTTCAAATTTTCCGCTAACATTAATCTAAATGAAGTAAGGATGACGTATGTAGGCTTGTGTGCGACCCCTGAGAGGTCAACGACGCCGGTTTCGTCTGTGGTCTAAACTATGGTCGTGACAAAGTTGATATCAGAGCACTAGGCTTAATTGCGAGAATAATAAGTTCACATCAACCACATTGAGTAGTTTCTAAGTCATAGTAGTGAAGTGCACCACTATCCTGAATTTGTGACTGCATGATGCGTAGGAAAATTTCCCTTCTTCTGATCTTATTGTGCTTTTCCTAATGTCTGATTTCTTGGTGATATGAGCGTGTGTAACATCAATTCTTATTGTTTTCAGAGAATGAATACTATGTGGAACGTTGGTCAGAGGAAAAGAGGAGCAGCTGTTGGGGGCAATCAGATTCCACCCCAGGCTCCAGCTGAAGGAGTGGCTATGCCGGTTAACCCAGTTGGCTTAACTGATGCGGAGGTGCGGGCATATCTGGCCCAGATGGCACAGGCTATCACTATGCAGGCCCAGGCCATGACTGCCCAGGTCAACCGGCAAAATGTTCAGAGGGAGAACCCACCGGTACGTAGCATGGCTGACAGGCTGCGAGACTTTACGAGGATGAATCCTCCTATTTTCACAGGGTCCAAGACTTCAGAGGATCCCCAGGAGTTCATGGATAAAGTACACAAGATTTTGGTGACCATGGGGGCCACAGATACTGAGAAGGATGATCTGGCTTACTATCAGCTCAAGGATGTTGCATAGACTTGGTGCAAGATGTGGCATGATAGCCGAGCTTTGGGCGGAGTTCCGATCACTTGGGAGCTGTTTAAGACAACCTACCTGGAGAGATTCTTCCCCAGGGAGATGAGGGAGGCCAAGGTTGAGGAGTTTATAAACCTTAAGCAGGGAGCAATGACAATCAGGGAGTATTCCCTGAAGTTAGTTAAACTATCCATGTATGCTACTATCACTTGTATTTAACAGCAGGGATGAGATGAGTACTGAAGTTTGATAAACTATCCAGGTATGCTACTTCCCTTGTATCTAACAGCAGGGATGAGATGAGTAGGTTTCTTAGAGGAATCACAGAAGATCTGGAGGAGTAGTGTCGGTCTGCGATTCTCCACGATAATATGGACCTCTCTAGGTTTATGGTGCATGTCCAGCAGGTAGAGTACAGCTAGAAGAAGAGGGGCGTCCGTGATGCTAGGAGGCCTAAGCCTCATGATCAGGCAGGTCCTAGCAATGGAGGCAACATGAATAACTTTGGCGTCCTTGAGCAGCCCATATTTAAAAAGGGGCAACAGAGTTCAGGGAACTCTAACTTTCGGAGGAGTACAACACCTAGAAGAGGTAGACCCGAGCCCTAGAAGGGAAATGGAGGTGATATGCAGCATCCCAGAAAGAACTGTGCTAAGTGTGGCCGTTCTCACAATGGAGAGTGCAGACAGGGCACTAATGCATGCTTCGGTTGCGGTAATAGCGGCCACATGGTTAAGGACTGCCCGCAGTACAGGGGTCAGGCTGGAGGTAATGCTCAGCCTAGGCCTAATCCACAAGGTGTAACAACAACCGATCCTAAGAGGAACAGGTTCTACGCCCTGAAGGGTAGGAAGGAGCAGGAGAAGTCCGCTGATGTGGTCACAGGTATGCTGCAAGTATTCTCAACTTCTGTTTATGCTTTACTTTATCCAGGGTCTACACTTTCCTTTGTAACTCCTTTGCTTTCTCTCACTTTTGAGATATTGCCTGAAGTTCTGCATGATCCTATAGTGGTTAGTACACCTTTAGGAGAAAATGTAAGAACTAATAGAGTATACAAGGATTGCCCAATAGTTGTATGTGGTAAGACTATGTGTGCAGACTTAGTAGAGTTACCAATGCATGATTTTGATGTTATTCTTGGAATGGACTAGCTTCATAGTTGTTATTCTTGTATGGATTGTCGTAGCAGGGTTGTGAGATTTCGTTTCCCTAATGAGGTAGAGCTGCTCTGGGAGGGGTTAAACTCGAGTCATCCTAATCCCTTGATTTCAAACCTTAAGGACAATAAAATGATGTCCAAGGGGTTATTGTGTCATCTTGTGAGTGTTAATGATTTAGATCATGACATTCCTTCAATAAACTCAGTGCCTGTAGTGAATGAGTTCCAAGATGTATTTCCCGATGATTTTCCTGGAGTTCCTCCCCCTCGAGAGATTGACTTTGGTATCGACTTAGAACTCCATTCTAAACCAATTTCAATTCCTCCTTACAGAATCGCTCCAGCTGAACTCAAAGAGTTGAAGCTACAGTTAGAAGATCTCACTGATAAGGGTTTCATTCAGCCGAGCATATCCCCTTGGGGCGCTCCAGTGTTGTTTGTGAAAAAAAAGGATGGAACCCTTAGAATGTGTATCGATTATCGGCAGCTCAACAAAGTCACTATAAAGAATAAGTATCCACTTCCCAGAATAGTTGACTTGTTTGATCAGCTCCAAGGGTCTAGTTTCTTCTCTAAGATTGATCTTCGTTCAGGGTATCATCAGCTTAGGGTTAGGGATGGAGAAATCCCAAAGACAACCTTTCGTACCCGTTATGGTCATTATGAGTTCTTAGTCATGTCATTTGGTCTCACTAATGCACCATCTGCATTTATGGACCTCATGAACCGAGTCTTCCGTGAATACATTGATTCCTTCGTCATAGTATTCATTAATGACATCCTCATCTACTCTAGGACCAAGGAAGAGCATGAACAACATTTGAGACTAACCTTGCAGGTACTTAGACAACATCAGCTGTATGCCAAATTCAGCAAGTGTGAATTCTGGCTTAGATCACTGACCTTCCTGGATCATGTTATATCCGATCAGGGTGTGGAGGTGGACCCTAGGAAGACTGATGCTGTGAAGAACTGGCCAAAACCTCTTACTCCCGCTGATATCCGTAGCTTTCTGGGATTAGCTGGTTACTACCGCAGGTTCGTGGAGGGTTTTTCTTCCATTGCTTCCCCACTACAGCTTTGACTAAGAAGAAAGCCAAGTTCAAATGGACGGAAACTTGTGATAAAAGTTTTGAGGAGCTCAAAGACAGACTCACTTCAGCCCCGGTGCTTACTTTGCCTATGTGTGGTGAGAATTACACTGTTTATTGTGATGAATCTAGGGTTGGTTTGGGTTGTGTTCTTATGCAGGTTGGTAATGTGATAGCTTATGCGTCTAGACAGCTTAAGGTTCATGAGAAGAATTATCCCACTCATGACCTGGAGTTGGCAGCTGTGGTGTTTGCACTGAAGCTGTGGAGGCACTACTTGTATGGAGTGCATGTGGATGTGTTCACAGACCACAAGAGTCTCCAGTACGTGTTCACGTAGAGGGAGTTGAATCTACGTCAGCGGAGATGGTTGGAGCTGTTGAAGGACTATGATATAAATGTCCACTACCATCCAGGTAAGGCTAATGTTGTAGCTGATGCTTTGAGCAGGATGAGCATGGGAAGTACATCCCACGTTGAGGATGAGAAGAAGGAGTTGGTGAAAGATATACACAGACTGGCCAGATTGGGTGAGCGGTTGGTTGACTCTACTAGTGGGGGTGTTTCAGTTCATCCTAGTTCTGAATCATCCTTGGTAGTTGAAGCCAAGAAGGGTCAGTATCTCAATCCTGTGTTGCTGGAGCTGAAGGACTCAGTGTTGATAAAGATTAATGAGTCTTTTGCTTTGGGAGGTAACGGCGTACTTAGGTACCATGAAAGGCTGTGTGTACCAGATGTGGATGATTTGAGGACCAGGATTGTTGCAGAGGCCCATGGTTCCAGATATTCCATACATCCAGGTTCCACCAAGATGTATCATGATCTTAAGCAGATTTATTGGTGGGATGTCATGAAGAAGGACATTGCAGAATATGTGGCCAAGTGTCCTAATTGTCAGCAAGTTAAGGCAGAACATCTTAAGCCTGGAGGTCTTACTCAGATTATTGAGGTTCCGACTTGGAAGTGGGAGACCATTAATATGGACTTCGTGGTTGGTCTTCCGAGGACTAGGAGACAACATGACTCCATATGGGTTATTGTGGACAAAATGACTAAGTCTAACGACTTTATCCCTGTGAAGTCTACTTACAGAGCCGAGAATTATGCGAGACTCTACATTGATGAGATTGTGAGATGGCATGATATTCCTTTGTCTATCATTTCAGATAGAGGAGCTCAGTTCACTTCACATTTATGGAGATCCTTCCAGAAGAGCTTAGGCACGCAGGTAAAGCGTAGTACTACCTTTTATCCTCGGACTGATGGGCAGGAAGAGCGCACCATTCAGACATTGAGGACATGTGGAGAGCGTGTGTGATTGAGTTCAGAGGTAGTTGGGATGACCATCTGCCTTTGATAGAGTTAATAACAGCTATCACTCCAGCATTGGGATGTCACCGTTTGAGGCATTGTATGGTAGGAGGTGTAGGTCTACAGTTGGGTGGTTCGAGGTTGGAGAGTCATCCATTTTGGGCCCAGAGATCATTCATGAGGCCTTAGAGAAGGTCAGAGTGATTAGGGACAGGTTGGCTACTGCTTACAGTCGACAAAAGTCTTATGCAGACAACAGAAAATGGCCCTTAGAGTTTGATGTGGGTGACCAGGTCTATTTGAAGATATCACCTATGAAGGAGGTAATGAGGTTTGGCAGGAAGGAGAATTTGAGTCCGAGGTATGTTGGGCCATATGAGATCCTACAGCGTGTGGGTTAGGTGGCCTATGAGTTGGCATTGCCTGCGGAGCTAGCTTCTGTCCATCCAGTCTTTCATGTATCCATGTTAAATAAGTGCCTAGGTGATCCAACATCGATTCTACCTGTGGAAGGTTTGGGGGTTGATTAAGACTTGTCCTATGAGGAGGTACCTGTTGAGATCTTAAACAGACAGGTCAAGCGGCTGAGAAACAAGGAGATTGCCACAGTGAACGTATTGTGGAGGAATCATCTTGTTGAGGGTGCTACGTGGGAGGCCTAGGTCGATATGAGATCCAGCTACCCTCATCTTTTAATTTCTTGAGGTTAGACTTCCTACTTTTAAGTCTAAGTTTCCTTCTCTCTCCATTCTTTGTTGCTATTGCTTGTTTGTTAATAGTAATTATGTTGTGATCTGACTGGCATTACGCTAGATAGTTAGTAGTGTCATTTGGGGATGAATGTTCCTAAGGGGGGGATAATGTAACAACCCTAAAAATGGATGTGCTAAGTAATGCTTAATATGTCTATAATGCCTACGATTAGACCGGATTCACACGGATTGATGCGAGTAAAACCAGACCTTTGAACCCTTGCTATAGCCAAGCCAACTAACTTGGGGAGTTAGTTGAGCTAGAAAAGGGTTGGGTCCAGTCATGTAGGGCTCTCGAATACGAACATTTACTCGAATGAGTCTTTACCGGACTTAAAAAGGGAAAATCTTAGGTTTGGAGGGTCTATGGGTAAAATGGTCTTTTTCTAGGCTAAGGGTAGTATCGTAATTACCCTAAATATATATAATTAATTACTTAATTAATAAGGTGGAGGGGCATTTTGGGTAGAGAGGGCCGAAAATTGGCTTTTTGAGTGAAGTCTTGCTCCACCCGGGTTCGAACCTAGGTGGAAGAGATGATTTAAATTGTTTTTATTTAAGTTGGTAAATCAATTTAATTAATTAATATTTATTAGCTTATTTAAGAAAAAGGAAAATCAGATTTTTATTAAAGATTTGAAAGAGTCCTAGTTTGACTAATTCCCAAACTAAAACTCCTAATCCTAGGAAAACTCTCACTTCTCACGTCTATCTCCTCATCACTCACGATCAAACCATTCTTTTTCTCACGTTCTGCCTAAACCACGTACAAGAAAAAAATCATAACCAAAGTTCTTCACACTTGAATAACTCACAATGAAAATTACAAACAAACAACTAATCAAAAACGTTACGCAAGAGGGAGGATTATTCCTTCGAATTGGTGTTGAAGTTGAGGGGATTTGGACGTGATTTTTGGAGAAGGTTTTGGTAAGCAAGTCAAGGTTTGAACTACATCAAAGGTATGGGTTTTATTACTCTTGGTCCCTTTCCCAAGAGACCTTTAAGATTCAGTCAGTTCTAATCCGAAAACTAGGATTGTTCCCCGTTGCATGTCCCTGTCACTAGCTCCCATTGATTCGTAGGTTGGGTATGTTTGCTGGTAGATATTAGGCATTTAATGTGTTTTTGTGATGAATATGTTCATGAATGCGTGTTTGGAATCGTATGAATGACAACCTATGTTTTCCGAAAATATGTGTATGTGTGTGCAATGTTAGCCGTGACTATTACCTTCGGTTTGAGGTTCAAAAATAACATATTATGGTTGTATTCTTATGTGCACAAACTTATGTAAATCGTGATGTTCATATAAAGTGTAATGTTTCTGATTTGAGTGAGAAACTCTTGGCTAAATAAATCCATGAAAATGCACCTAAAGACGTTCTAAATGAACCATGAACTACCCTAAGAACTAATGTGTAACGTTGATGAAAAAAGATGCTGAAAAACTACAAAATTTCCAGCTTCATGTTGATGAGTTTTGGTCAAGTTAAAGTGGTTTAAAATGCTATGAATAATTAATTAAATAAGTGAGGTCACTGAGGATTGAACCCATGACCTCACCATGTTAAATATCATTGAAATAAGGGGAGAAAAAGGGAATGTGGCATGTGGGATTTGAACCCATGACCTTGAAAAAAAATGAAATAATAAAAATAAGAAATGAGAGGAGTGGGATTCGAACCCACCACCTCTTAGTCAGATTTAAGGTGGAATTAAAAGAAAAATAATTGGTTGAGGTGTATGGGAATCGAACCCGCCACCGCTAGACAGAATAAAAGAAATGTAAGGAGAAAAAAATTAAAGTGGGGCTGTGGGGGTTCGATCCCACAACCCCTCGGCCAAGAAAGAGAGAGTTTCAAGAAAAGAAATTAAAAGGAAATGAAGGCGATGGGGCTCGATCTTGGGTCCCCAAGCCGTATGGATTAAACCAAAATAAATAAAAATGTAAGTATTGTCCAAGGGATTCGAAATCGGGTTCCCTTGTCCAAATTCCGTATTGATACATAAGTCATACGTGAATAAATGTTCAAAACTAATGTTGCCTACATAGATCTAAATCGAGATCTTGGCATACTTACAAGATGCATAAGTCTTGTACCACATAATCTTAGAAAGATATGAATCACTTAAACGAACTATGAATGAAGCCTCATGGCTTGTATGTATAGACCCATAAGTCTAGCATACGTTTAAAGTAAGTGAACCTAAGATGTATGTAATGAAATGCTGAAACCTTAGAAGGGTTAAATAAGAATGTGAAACACACTAATTGGCCAAGTGTATCGGCATATGATGAAATGAACAATGAAATGATGAAACCCTAGAAGGGTTAAGTAAGAGTGCGAAACACACTAATGGCCAAGTGCATTGGCATATGATGAAATGAACATTAACGTAAAAAGGGGTGAGTAAATATGAAGAGCAAATGTGCTAAAGTTAATGAATGTGGTGACAACATGATAAGAGGCTAATGTGAAAGATGAGAGCAATCTCAAATGAGCCTAAGTAAATGTTACCAAAACGTACTCACCTATGAGAGTGTAAAGTTAATGAAGAGACCAGTCTCTATGAACACTCTAATGAAAGTATTGAGAATAATGTATACTTAATGCTAATGATGATATGACAAATCATCTATTGAGCTATGATGTCCTCATACTAGAAGCCAGCTTCCATGACGTATGAGTTGAATGCAATGGAACTTTATACTGAGCACCGATAGGCTAGCTATGAGCGATGATGCCTTCTTTTGAGAAGGGCGGAGGTTCACGTAACTCTCATGAGATGAGACTATCCGGCATGCCGGGTATGGGTCTCCTTATATCTCCTAGCCTTCGAACCAATACTGCCAATATAGGGATCTGGCGCGGTTCAATTCCCATGTACGCTAGCATGTTTTGGGTCACTTTGGCCGGTGATTCCACCTTTTTTCGGTGTCGGGGAGACACTGGATTTCATGATGCTCACATGATCTATGTCGGTTAAAGTTAAAGTTCCCCATGAATGAATGACGCCAGCCTCAAATGATACACATAATGAAATGAACGATACCAAAGGTGTAAGGATAGGATAATCAAGAGGTGAGCTAGACTCAAGTAATAACACTAGGTTATTCTTGATCATTGCACAACAAACACGATGAGAGTCTTAAACTACATCCTAGGTATAGCTGGTGTTGACACTAGCTTAAGAATGAATGAAATGAATTACGTATGAATGAATGAAGCAGACTCTGTGTTTGCTAAAGAAGGCTCCCTAGTTGAGGTCCCATATGTTGAGCCCTCATTTTGGCAAGTCTCAATGTTAAGTCCATGATTTCAAGGTCTCATGGCATATGAACGAATGATATGAAAGATGTTATGTGTTATATGCAATATGTTATGTGCTATATGTAATATGTTATGTGTTATGTGTAAGATGTTATGTGCTGTGTGCAATAATATGCGTATGATGATGCATGTTACTCTTATGGCATGACTTTCCTAATCCAAATTTGGCAAGTCCCCTGACTTTCTTAATTCAAATTTGGCAAGTCCCCTGACATTCCTAATTCAAATTTGGCAAGTCCCCTGACTTTCCTAATCCCAATTTGGCAAGTCCACTGACTTGACTTTCCATAAATCTTGTTGTTAGAAAAGAGCTATTCTTACTCATGCATGTCCTTGGTGTGTGATTGCATATACCCATACTTAGTACAAGTGTGTACTAATCTCATACAACTCTACATTTTTAGGTGCAGGCACAGGTGGACGTTAGAGCTTACAGTACGACGTTGCAACTATCCGGACGTGGAGCTTTCATCCGAATTTGGTAGTCCCTCATGCTTTCGGGGATGTCTACTATTATTATCTAGCTTAGATGTAGGCTTTATCTAGTGGAGCATGTTCCACTAGTGTTTCTTTCCCGTTTTATTTCAACCATTGTATTGGTGCCATTTTGGCAAGTATACAGTTAATTCAGTATTGAACTATTTCTTTCTTTTGATGATCTTAATGTTAGATGGTTGATTGTGAACGTATATGAATTTAAGTAGAATGATATACATGCATGTTAAGGAACAAAAAGTTCAAATTTTCCGCTAAAATTAACCTAGATGAAGTAAGGATGACGTATGTAGGCTTGTCTGCGACCTCTGAGAGGTCAACGACGTCGGTTTCGTCTAGGGTCTAAACTCCGGTCGTGACAAGGGATCAGCCCCCAACTAGTGAACCTTCGTGGTAGTCTATAGATGTACTTAGTGTGGGTAGTAGTATGTGATGCTATCCATACATGGCGCAAGTATTGCTTGAGGCTACTTGTGAAGGGTTCCATTATGTATTATGAGTTAACTTAGGTTTTTGCCATAGTTTCCTTCCAAGATATGATTAACTAAAGTGGTAGTTCCCATATCTATATGATGGTACCCAATGCTAAGGCCTAAGGAGAATGAATGTGACTATGATGACTTTAAGGCTATTCTTGGTGTGAAGGGTAGTATGGGATGCCTTTCATGCATTGCACAAAAGTTCTTTGATGTTACCTAGAATCATGGTGCACTTAAGGTGAAGAAGCTTATGACCAAAACATGCATTTAGACTATGATTAAGATGACCAAAAAGGTATATTTGGGTTGGATAGTAGTATGAGGTGCTATTCTTGCTTTTGACATGTATGCTTTTCAAGTTACTTAAAGATGGTTCTTTTATGGTATGGATGACCTAGGGTCAATTAAATATACTTGATTATGACTTATATCCTATTCTCATTAACTATGTCTTATGTTGACTTATGTTTATTGAAGATCATGTTGGGGACCATGCTATTCCTATGATGATTATATTATGACCATGTAATTATCTCTTATACTTATGTATTATGTTGACTAATCATTTGAGATACTTTTATGATGTTGTGCTGCATTTTGTACTTTGTACCTTTTGTACTAACACAAATTGCTTACATTCTAACCGAATGTAGGGTTGTAGGCTTGAGTTTCTTTGGAGTCTAGTGTTCAATGATTAGGAAGAGTTGAAGATCTTTGTGAGTCCTCATAGCTTTGAGAACAATATCAATTTTACCTTTATGTCATTTCCTTTATGTTTTTACACTTTGTATGGGCTACTCCCAAAGACTAATATTCATTACTATTATATAGATGGTTTGAGACAAAGGTTTTAGTAAAGTATTTCGCTTTGCAATATATGAAAATGACTTCGATCATATATCTTCAAAGTTTTAAATTCCTCTGTATTTTCTATTATCTTATGTTATGACTATGCTAAGGGCTTGTATGAGATCTATTCGGGGTCAAGTACATCGTATTACCTCGAGGGATGCTCTTGGGGCGTGAGATTCTTCAACTCTGCATCCTCGGCTCTCAAAGGCATCACCTAAGAAGACTCCTCTTCTCTACTCTTACAAGTTGCAACAGTCCATGTCAAATCATTAACAGAAATCTATAGAGGAGTCAGTGCAACAAGGATGTCACTCTAAATCATCCATGGGACTGCAACATCTAGTTGGGTAGCCCTCACATGAACTGAATGGGCCAGGTGCCCCATATTATGATCACAACCTGAGTAATCTTCATTGGTTTGGAAGAGGTGGAAGAACCAAGAGCTTGGGAGTTGTAAGGTCCCGAAAATGACATAGGTGAACTAGAGCCTAACATTGTTGTCAAGGTGGTATAAGGTCCTTAATATGTCTATAATGTTGTATGGAGGCAGTAACTAAAGTATTAGGTGAATTGGAATTCAAACGTCAAGGGTCAACCTAGACGTTCGATGACTAAGTCACCTAAGTGTCTCATGTGAGGTCCTATGTGTTTATGTGTGAATATTGTGGTTCTAAGGTATTAAATGAGTTTTATATGATGTGTATAGGTAGTGTGTCAAGCTTCGAGAAGTTTGGAGGTCAAACACTCAAGAACGTCCATGACATTCGAAAGATGTGCCTTCAAATGACCTTCTGTGTCTAGATATGTTTCGTCGAGTTGCACGTGTTCGTTTTGAGTTAAATTCATGTGATAGGTCCTAAAATCGTATACGGTCATGTTTGAGTTAGAAACGTCCGGGAAAACATCCCCAAGGACCAACCAAGGGTCCTTGAGGAAGGACCCATGCCGGTGGCCAAGACTGCCCAAGGCAGTCTCACCTACGGAAGCCAATCCACGACCAGTGGGATGGTCGACAATCCGTGGGTGATGGGAGTGGGTAGGAACTTAGACTGGGTGGCTAAGATACCTGTCCCAAGCCTCTGAACCCATCGACGGAGGACAGGACGACTCGTAAGTGGACCTACGTCCCGTCGATTGGCAGACCGTCGATGATGAGACCTTGTCCCAGACCACGGACCAAAGGACAGTCCGTAGGTCCAAGGACGGTCCGTAGATGGTTCCGTAGGTTGGGAATTAGTCTGGGAAAGGTTGGGGAACGACGTCCACCCTCTGACCCAATCGACGGGAGGACAGGACGGTCCGTCAATGGTGAAGTTTCCCTGCGTGCAGTTTCACTTTTATTTAGGGGTGAAATTGTAAATTCACCCCACTTCTAAATGGAAGTTTTGGAGGTTCCCTAATGGTCTTTTGGGTATTTTACATGTGTTTATAAGGTTTTAACACTTAGAAGATTTCATTCTTCAAAATCAAAACCCCAAAATACCTTAGAAATTCCCCAAGACTCCATTGAAGTCCAAAATCAAGAAAGAGCTTGGTGTGACTTTTTGAGTGGAGATTATTCATCAGAGTGAAGAATTAGCTTCATTGAGGTATGGATTTTGATCCTTGAAACTCTTTTCATAAAGGATCCCAACTTTGAAAGATGTTTTCTAAAGTTTTCAAAAGATGAATTGACCTTTTTCATGATCTATCATGGGTTTTTGCATTAAAGGTTTTTAATCATTGTTTAGTGATTGAATTGTGGTTATTAATGTGATTTTAACTCAATTAACCTATGAACCCATGAAATTGATGAACCTTAGATTTTGCTAACTTATGGGTTACTTGATATTGGTCTAATGTTGATGAGTTCATGTGTAGTTTCATATGAGATTTCTAATTGTGTAAGAATTGTATTAAATTTTTATCAAATTGGTATTAGATTGTTGATATATGTTGAATTGGTTTATATTTCATTGATTTTCATAATTGTGTATTGAATTGGTGTTCATGGCCATGGGTAAGGGCCATATGATGTTGAATTGGGTGATTTGGTATTGGCTTGAAGTCTTGATGATGAAGTGGTGGTACGCTTCCCTATTTATTCTTATTCAGTATT
This sequence comes from Solanum lycopersicoides, assembly GCA_022817965.1. Taxonomy (NCBI): domain Eukaryota; kingdom Viridiplantae; phylum Streptophyta; class Magnoliopsida; order Solanales; family Solanaceae; genus Solanum; species Solanum lycopersicoides. The sequence goes on along the minus strand of CM040618.1, from coordinate 75,022,347 downwards.
AATTATACTTCACGTATGTTATGATTGGTTTGGTCCATCTTTGGTGGCGGTGTTATGTGAATTATGTGGTATTGTCGACATTATTTTAAGTACATTGATGATCATGGCCTTGTCTGCACTACTTGAAGTTATATGTCTATTTGTGTAGTTGATTTTATGATGTTTGATCATATCTACCTATATGTGAAAGCATGTGTTAGACTATTGATACTATCTAGGTAATCATGTTATGCTTTGACTATGTGTTAAGTGTGTAGTCTTAGAATTTATACATGGTTGTTCCTAAATTAGCTAGATGAGACTATGTTGATTATATTAATGATGTTAAGGTAATGAATAGGTTGACTAAATAAGGCTAAGGGTCATTCCTTAGTGTCTAAAGAAAGATAGGCTATATGTGTTAAATGGAAGTATGTTGTGTCTTGTTTAGGTAGACTTGTGTCCCTTAATTGATGCTTATGTTAATATGTGATGTCTTGACTTAGGAACCTAAAGGGTCTTAGTATTGAATAAATGAATATAGGTGAGACCTTGAATGATAATAAGAGGGTCCTTTATGTGGAACCTTGAACCAAGTCGTAAGGTTATGAATCGTGAAGTAGTAAGCCGTAATGGTATCCTTCATGTAATGAATGATCAACTTAAGGTTGATTGGCTGAACGACATCACATCAATCCTTAGTAAAGTAATGATAAGCTTCTTGTCGCCATAGTGAGATATCCTTAGCGGACCTTGCTTTGGTAGGGTAAATGTAATTCGGTCATGAACATGATATGAGACCCATTTGTATGAACCTTAATGTGATTTAATCTATGAGAACAAAGGCTAGAACCGAGTGAGTATGGTAAGGGAAGTAGTTCTAGTTAAGATTGAACTAGAATACAAAGAAGCCCTTCATATTTCCTTAACCATGTGCCTACATGGGATGTCTATGTTCTACCATTGGCAAGTAGAACACCTCATCGAAGTAGGATAGAACTTCAGATTCCATGCTTTGCTACCATGGTCTATGTCGGTTATTGCATATTCTCATCATATGGGATACATATTAGAATAAGATAAGTTCTATGAAGTTTAGGTTGTGGTATGAGACGCTACTTAGACATTGCACAATAGGCTTTGAAGATGTTAATAAGAGTCCCCAGGTCTTGTCGAAGACCATTATTTGAATGTCCTTTATGTGATGTATGTCTCTTAAATGAACTAATGAACTAATGACTTAATGATATAAAGTATGAAAATGAATAAGTACCTAATCTAAAGTGACTAGGGATTCCTTAGTTAAAGTGTGAAGAGGGCATAAATGATGATCTCTTCATGTCTTATCTTTGGAAGTCTTGAGAATGACTCTAGTTAGGGAAGTTGATTGATATGTTTGACATGATCTAAACTTAGGAAGTCTTAAGGATTATTTAGGTAGCCTTGAAGAGGGTGTATGGGCGTTCTCTTCTAGGAGTACTTAAGTAAGTCTTTTGATAGCCTTGGCATGGGAGATTGTCATATTATGTATGTCTTGTATGTTGATGTATTGTAGGTGTGTATGTGTCTCATTATGAGTAATCTTGAGGAATGTCTAGGCACATCTAGAGAGGGTGTATGGGCGGTCTCTCTTTGTGTGACTTAAGTGAATCTTAGGATAGCTTTAGTGAGAAGATTACATGCTAGAAGATGTTTAAAACGAAATTAGAAGAATTCACTGTAACAGTGAGGTGTTCAGTGTACATTTAATTGAGTTCACTGTAAAGTGAGTTCAAAAATTATGATTTTGGTTAAATGTTTTCTTATGTGATTCTAATTTGCTAAATGTTATTCCTATAATGATATCATGATATTTAAACGAAAAGGTGCATATTTCCAATAAATGGCCGTTTTCATGATTTTATGCATAATGCCATACTTAGTACATGTGGTTGTACTAATTCCATGCTTTATTTTTTATCTATATAGTTCTTGGTAGGTGAAGAGCTTTGGGAAGAATACTTGGACTAGGAGATCGTTCAAGAAGAAGTTTGAAGTATGTCCTCACTTGATTAGAGGGAATATATGTCATTTTATGTTTCGTTTATGAAGTTTTGTAATAGACTATATAGTAGTATGTTTTCAAATTCGTATGGACCGTGTACCAAGTATTCTTGTGTCTTAAAATGATGATTCAGGACTTAGCATTTCCTATTACTACATATATGAAAGAGTTTTAAGACTATGTTATTGTTTTTATGAAAATTTTTAATTCCGCACTACTTTTTATTATGTATATGCGATGAATGATATGATAGGATTGTATGAGACCTCCGAGAGGTCGAATACGCCGGTAGCAATCCAAGACTGCACCCTACCTTCTAGGGTGTGGATTCGGTATATGACAAGCTTGGTATCAGAGCATAGGTTAATGAAAGCAGTCTTAGGAATCAAAATGTCTCGAAAAGTCACGTCTAGTAGATTCTCGACCATCGGTGTGAGTCGCGACACATCTATGGGCGAGAGGCTATAGGACGATAGTGTTTCCCTTCATTTCTACTCCTATGTCATGCGATAGAGTAATGTTATGAGTATCCTTCTAAATATGTTTCCTTGTTTTCTAGGATATGAATACTCGAAGGATGGCCGCTACAAGGATGAAAGAGGGAAGGGTTAATGAGGAAGCTCCTCCTCAAGTTGAGAAAGTGCTTCAAGGTGGGCAAGGTGCTCAAGGTGCTCAAGTTCCTCCTCAAGGTGATCATTCCCCTAATGTGGGAGGAGGTAATGAGGTGCCAGAATTGACTAATCGGGATATTAGGGAGGCTTTGGTTGCTATAGATCAAGCCGTGACTACTCAAATAAACTTGAACATGGTGCCTAGGGTTAATGCTATGGAGAGCACTATGTCATCTAGGTTGAGAGACTTTGTGAGGTTGAATCCTCCAATCTTTCTTGGCTCTAAAGTGAATGAAGATTCCCAAGAATTCGTTGATGGGGTGTACAAGGTATTGAGTGCTATGGGGGTTACATCTAGGGAGAAAAGGAGTTGACTTCTTATCAATTGAGAGATGTATATCAAATTTGGTACACTCAATGGAAGGACTATAGGCCAATGGAGTTGGGTCCTATTGAGTGGGAAAAATTCAAGGAAGCTTTTCTTGGTAAGTACTTTCCCCGTGAGAGGAGAGAGGTTAAAGTAGAAGAGTTTATCAATCTCAAGCAAGACAATATGAGTGTTGAGGAATACTCTTTGAAATTCTCAACTTTGTCTAGATATGAACCTTCCCTAGTGTCTAATCCAAGGGACGAAATGAGTCGCTTTATGACGAGTGTAGCCGACTTAGTGAGGGAGGAATGCCGTACGACTATGTTGCATGATGATATGACTTTGGCTAGACTCATGGTGTATGCACAATCAATTGACGAGTCTAAATTTAGGAGGATGTCAAGGAACTTGAAAGGAAGTGTTGCTAATGATCAAGTGCAACCTAGGTTCAAAAAGAGGGCTCAAACTCAAGATGGACCTAGTGTTTCTAAGAAGAAGTTTGAGAAAGGAGGTGGTTCTCAAAATGGCAAACCTACATGTGCCACTTCTGGTGAGAAACATTCTGGTGAGTGTTTAGTGGGTACGGGTAATTGCTTTGGATGTGGAAAATATGGACACAAAGTGAGAGATTGTACAAACATAGCTTCTAGGAAGGAGGGTAAGAAAGTTGATCATTGTGTTCCCAAGGAAGATGCTCCAACTAGGAGGCATTGCACTCCGGACTAGAGGTGAGAAGACGGATTAGAGTAATGATGATATTGGTAAGTCCTTGTTTCTCTTATTATGGTATGAGTTCCTTCTAAGTGGGGGAGTATGGCTAGAATTGTGCTAGAAGTGTTACATGTGCATGATGTTTAGGAGTTTGGTTGAAATTGAATTATATTAAATTCTTGCATTGTGTGTTTTATTGAGTTATGAGCATGTTGTAAAAGGTGTTTATATGATGTTACATTGCATATTAGCATGTCTATATCATGAATTGCCTAAGATTGCATTTTTGAAATATTTGCCTAAATTCACTGTAGCAATAACACTGTTCACTGTAATATTTTTCGAAATTTGACTAATTGATTCTTTGGTCTAAAATAGTTTTTATGTGGTCAGAACTGATGTGTATGAGTGTATTAATGAATATAAAATGAGTTTTTGCTATTTGGAATGAAGCATGTGAGTTTTGTAGCATAATGAGTTATAGAATGGTATTCTAGTTTCTCGTGTTGTGAGTCTCTTGACTTTGTGAAAGTGATGCTTTCTCCTTGATTGTGAGTTATATGGTTTTTTTATGTGCTTTTAAGTTGATTCTCTAATCTTGAAAGTGTTCGGAGAGTGGCAAGTGTCATTCGATGACGAATGTTGTCCAAGTGGGGGAGAATGTAAGGTCCCAAAAATGACATAGGTGAACTAGAGACTCACATTGTTGTCAAGGTGGTATAAGGTCCTTAATATGTCTATAATGTTGTATGGAGGCAGTAACTAAAGTATTAGGTGAATTGGAATTCAAACGTCAAGGGTCAACCTAGACGTTCGATGACTAAGTCACCTAAGTGTCTCATGTGAGGTCCTATGTGTTTATGTGTGAATATTGTGGTTCTAAGGTATTAAATGAGTTTTATATGATGTGTATAGGTAGTGTGTCAAGCTTCGAGAAGTTTGGAGGTCAAACACTCAAGAACGTCCATGACATTCGAAAGATGTGCCTTCAAATGACCTTCTGTGTCTAGATATGTTTCGTCGAGTTGCACGTGTTCGTTTTGAGTTAAATTCATGTGATAGGTCCTAAAATCGTATACGGTCATGTTTGAGTTAGAAACGTCCGGGAAAACATCCCCAAGGACCAACCAAGGGTCCTTGAGGAAGGACCCATGCCGGTGGCCAAGACTGCCCAAGGCAGTCTCACCTACGGAAGCCAATCCACGACCAGTGGGATGGTCGACAATCCGTGGGTGATGGGAGTGGGTAGGAACTTAGACTGGGTGGCTAAGATACCTGTCCCAAGCCTCTGAACCCATCGACGGAGGACAGGACGACTCGTAAGTGGACCTACGTCCCGTCGATTGGCAGACCGTCGATGATGAGACCTTGTCCCAGACCACGGACCAAAGGACAGTCCGTAGGTCCAAGGACGGTCCGTAGATGGTTCCGTAGGTTGGGAATTAGTCTGGGAAAGGTTGGGGAACGACGTCCACCCTCTGACCCAATCGACGGGAGGACAGGACGGTCCGTCAATGGTGAAGTTTCCCTGCGTGCAGTTTCACTTTTATTTAGGGGTGAAATTGTAAATTCACCCCACTTCTAAATGGAAGTTTTGGAGGTTCCCTAATGGTCTTTTGGGTATTTTACATGTGTTTATAAGGTTTAACACTTAGAAGATTTCATTCTTCAAAATCAAAACCCCAAAATACCTTAGAAATTCCCCAAGACTCCATTGAAGTCCAAAATCAAGAAAGAGCTTGGTGTGACTTTTTGAGTGGAGATTATTCATCAGAGTGAAGAATTAGCTTCATTGAGGTATGGATTTTGATCCTTGAAACTCTTTTCATAAAGGATCCCAACTTTGAAAGATGTTTTCTAAAGTTTTCAAAAGATGAATTGACCTTTTTCATGATCTATCATGGGTTTTTGCATTAAAGGTTTTTAATCATTGTTTAGTGATTGAATTGTGGTTATTAATGTGATTTTAACTCAATTAACCTATGAACCCATGAAATTGATGAACCTTAGATTTTGCTAACTTATGGGTTACTTGATATTGGTCTAATGTTGATGAGTTCATGTGTAGTTTCATATGAGATTTCTAATTGTGTAAGAATTGTATTAAATTGTTATCAAATTGGTATTAGATTGTTGATATATGTTGAATTGGTTTATATTTCATTGATTTTCATAATTGTGTATTGAATTGGTGTTCATGGCCATGGGTAAGGGCCATATGATGTTGAATTGGGTGATTTGGTATTGGCTTGAAGTCTTGATGATGAAGTGGTGGTACGCTTCCCTATTTATTCTTATTCAGTATTAATTATACTTCACGTATGTTATGATTGGTTTGGTCCATCTTTGGTGGCGGTGTTATGTGAATTATGTGGTATTGTCGACATTATTTTAAGTACATTGATGATCATGGCCTTGTCTGCACTACTTGAAGTTATATGTCTATTTGTGTAGTTGATTTTATGATGTTTGATCATATCTACCTATATGTGAAAGCATGTGTTAGACTATTGATACTATCTAGGTAATCATGTTATGCTTTGACTATGTGTTAAGTGTGTAGTCTTAGAATTTATACATGGTTGTTCCTAAATTAGCTAGATGAGACTATGTTGATTATATTAATGATGTTAAGGTAATGAATAGGTTGACTAAATAAGGCTAAGGGTCATTCCTTAGTGTCTAAAGAAAGATAGGCTATATGTGTTAAATGGAAGTATGTTGTGTCTTGTTTAGGTAGACTTGTGTCCCTTAATTGATGCTTATGTTAATATGTGATGTCTTGACTTAGGAACCTAAAGGGTCTTAGTATTGAATAAATGAGTATAGGTGAGACCTTGAATGATAATAAGAGGGTCCTTTATGTGGAACCTTGAACCAAGTCGTAAGGTTATGAATCGTGAAGTAGTAAGCCGTAATGGTATCCTTCATGTAATGAATGATCAACTTAAGGTTGATTGGCTGAACGACATCACATCAATCCTTAGTAAAGTAATGATAAGCTTCTTGTCGCCATAGTGAGATATCCTTAGCGGACCTTGCTTTGGTAGGGTAAATGTAATTCGGTCATGAACATGATATGAGACCCATTTGTATGAACCTTAATGTGATTTAATCTATGAGAACAAAGGCTAGAACCGAGTGAGTATGGTAAGGGAAGTAGTTCTAGTTAAGATTGAACTAGAATACAAAGAAGCCCTTCATATTTCCTTAACCATGTGCCTACATGGGATGTCTATGTTCTACCATTGGCAAGTAGAACACCTCATCGAAGTAGGATAGAACTTCAGATTCCATGCTTTGCTACCATGGTCTATGTCGGTTATTGCATATTCTCATCATATGGGATACATATTAGAATAAGATAAGTTCTATGAAGTTTAGGTGGTGGTATGAGACGCTACTTAGACATTGCACAATAGGCTTTGAAGATGTTAATAAGAGTCCCCAGGTCTTGTCTAAGACCATTATTTGAATGTCCTTTATGTGATGTATGTCTCTTAAATGAACTAATGAACTAATGACTTAATGATATAAAGTATGAAAATGAATAAGTACCTAATCTAAAGTGACTAGGGATTCCTTAGTTAAAGTGTGAAGAGGGCATAAATGATGATCTCTTCATGTCTTATCTTTGGAAGTCTTGAGAATGACTCTAGTTAGGGAAGTTGATTGATATGTTTGACATGATCTAAACTTAGGAAGTCTTAAGGATTATTTAGGTAGCCTTGAAGAGGGTGTATGGGCGTTCTCTTCTAGGAGTACTTAAGTAAGTCTTTTGATAGCCTTGGCATGGGAGATTGTCATATTATGTATGTCTTGTATGTTGATGTATTGTAGGTGTGTATGTGTCTCATTATGAGTAATCTTGAGGAATGTCTAGGCACATCTAGAGAGGGTGTATGGGCGGTCTCTCTTTGTGTGACTTAAGTGAATCTTAGGATAGCTTTAGTGAGAAGATTACATGCTAGAAGATGTTTAAAACGAAATTAGAAGAATTCACTGTAACAGTGAGGTGTTCAGTGTACATTTAATTGAGTTCACTGTAAAGTGAGTTCAAAAATTATGATTTTTGGTTAAATGTTTTCTTATGTGATTCTAATTTGCTAAATGTTATTCCTATAATGATATCATGATATTTAAACGAAAAGGTGCATATTTCCAATAAATGGCCGTTTTCATGATTTTATGCATAATGCCATACTTAGTACATGTGGTTGTACTAATTCCATGCTTTATTTTTTATCTATATAGTTCTTGGTAGGTGAAGAGCTTTGGGAAGAAGACTTGGACTAGGAGATCGTTCAAGAAGAAGTTTGAAGTATGTCCTCACTTGATTAGAGGGAATATATGTCATTTTATGTTTCGTTTATGAAGTTTTGTAATAGACTATATAGTAGTATGTTTTCAAATTCGTATGGACCGTGTACCAAGTATTCTTGTGTCTTAAAATGATGATTCAGGACTTAGCATTTCCTATTACTACATATATGAAAGAGTTTTAAGACTATGTTATTGTTTTTATGAAAAAATTTAATTCCGCACTACTTTTTATTATGTATATGCGATGAATGATATGATAGGCTTGTATGAGACCTCCGAGAGGTCGAATACGCCGGTAGCAATCCAAGACTGCACCCTACCTTCTAGGGTGTGGATTCGGTATATGACAAGCTTGGTATCAGAGCATAGGTTAATGAAAGCAGTCTTAGGAATCAAAATGTCTCGAAAAGTCACGTCTAGTAGATTCTCGACCATCGGTGTGAGTCGCGACACATCTATGGGCGAGAGGCTATAGGACGATAGTGTTTCCCTTCATTTCTACTCCTATGTCATGCGATAGAGTAATGTTATGAGTATCCTTCTAAATATGTTTCCTTGTTTTCTAGGATATGAATACTCGAAGGATGGCCGCTACAAGGATGAAAGAGGGAAGGGTTAATGAGGAAGCTCCTCCTCAAGTTGAGCAAGTTGAGCAAGTGCTTCAAGGTGGGCAAGGTGCTCAAGTTCCTCCTCAAGGTGATCATTCCCCTAATGTGGGAGGAGGTAATGAGGTGCCAGAATTGACTAATCGGGATATTAGGGAGGCTTTGGTTGCTATAGATCAAGCCGTGACTACTCAAATAAACTTGAACATGGTGCCTAGGGTTAATGCTATGGAGAGCACTATGTCATCTAGGTTGAGAGACTTTGTGAGGTTGAATCCTCCAATTTTTTTGGCTCTAAGTGAATGAAGATTCCCAAGAATTCGTTGATGGGGTGTACAAGGTATTGAGTGCTATGGGGGTTACATCTAGGGAGAAAAGGAGTTGACTTCTTATCAATTGAGAGATGTATATCAAATTTGGTACACTCAATGGAAGGACTATAGGCCAATGGAGTTGGGTCCTATTGAGTGGGAAAAATTCAAGGAAGCTTTTCTTGGTAAGTACTTTCCCCGTGAGAGGAGAGAGGTTAAAGTAGAAGAGTTTATCAATCTCAAGCAAGACAATATGAGTGTTGAGGAATACTCTTTGAAATTCTCAACTTTGTCTAGATATGAACCTTCCCTAGTGTCTAATCCAAGGGATGAAATGAGTCGCTTTATGACGAGTGTAGCCGACTTAGTGAGGGACGAATGCCGTACGACTATGTTGCATGATGATATGACTTTGGCTAGACTCATGGTGTATGCACAATCAATTGACGAGTCTAAATTTAGGAGGATGTCAAGGAACTTGAAAGGAAGTGTTGCTAATGATCAAGTGCAACCTAGGTTCAAAAAGAGGGCTCAAACTCAAGATGGACCTAGTGTTTCTAAGAAGAAGTTTGAGAAAGGAGGTGGTTCTCAAAATGGCAAACCTACATGTGCCACTTCTGGTGAGAAACATTCTGGTGAAGACTTGGTATTTCTTGACTCGAGGGCATATATGTCATTTATGTTTCGTTTATGAAGTTTTGTAATAGACTATATAGTAGTATGTTTTCAAATTCGTATAGGCTGTGTCCCAAGTATTCTTGTGTCTTAAGATGATGATTCGGGACTTAGCATTTCCTATTACTACATATATGAAAGAGTTTTAAGACTATGTTATTGTTTTTATGAAAAGTTTCAGTTTCGCACTACTTTTCATTGTGTATATGGGATTAATGATATGATAGTCTTGTTTGAGACCTCCGAGAGGTCGAATACGCTGGTCGCAATCCAGGATTCTACCCTATCTTCTAGGGTGTGGTTTCGAGATGTGACAGGAGTATGATGTACCTGAAGGCCCGGAGGCTGGAGTAGGCAAATATTTCTCTGCAGGTATAGAGTCATTGTGCACCTCCAGAGATATATCCACAAAATTTGTTCTTCTCATGTCGGTCTCATGTTAAATATACTTGACCTCTATACTCTTGATATAAGTGAAGGATGTAGGAGTGATCTCAATGTCTCTCATCTCATCACGAGGAAGTCCAGCACGCCATCACAACTCTATACTCACCACAGGGAATGTTACGGAGGGATTGCTCTTCTTGGCGCTCATGGCAATCTCCTGCTCTATAATGAGTCCCATGTCAATGCTCTTCGTGGACATTATCATCCCAATGATGGTCAATGGTCATTCAGATTGTACTATTCATGTTTTTGAATATATGATGTAGGCTTGTGTTTTAGAGTTTTGAGGTCAATGTTAATAATGATTACATTTGGTGAAGTATATGTATAACAACTACAATTCTAGCATTGAGATAGCCTTGTTCGAGGTTGTATATGGTTGGCGTTCTCTCTATCTGGTTGGTTGATTTGAGTCCTCCAATCGTAGACCGTGTAGGACCAACATGATCCAAAAGTCTTAGGACCGGATGAGGGTAATTTGTAATAGACCTAAAAAAACTTAGAGTAGGAATATGAGTTATGTTGATCGTAGGTTGCAGCCTATGAGTTTTTTAGTAGGTGATAAATTCTTTCTCTGTCTGTTACCAATGAAGGTTGTGATTATATTTGGGACGCGTTAGAACACATAACCCCGTGTATATTCATCCTTTTGAGATCCTCCGTATAGTTGGCGAGGTAGAATTTGAGTTGTATCACCTCAACATTTCTCATCTATCAACCCAATATTCATTGTTTTCATGTTGCAGCGGTATGTTACTTATGAGTCTCTTCATCTTCAATATGATGCATTAGAGTTTGATTTATTCTTAACTTTTGTGGAGGAGACCTTTGTCATTCAGACAAAGATGAGTTGTAGTTGCATTCGAGATCCATTATGTGGTAAAGAATAAAGGTTTGCTGATGGAATTGTCTAGTTGACGAGGGTACCTAGGGAGACCAGGCATGATATGTGGGAGAAGTTTACAGGCTTTCTCAAGACTTCAAGTACATCTTGACTCACACTTTTGCAGATGAAAGTCCTTTTTAGTAATGGATGTTGTAATGATCTCCTCGGCATTTATGTATTTTTCCTTCTATTTATCATTCAGAGTGTTACTACAACAACCCCAAGTCATGTACGACTTTCTAACACTAGAAGTTTGGTCACCTAGTCGTTTGAGTATTTTTTTTAATGTGTGTTTCAGTGTTGTGGAGATTCTGAACCTAGAAAGGTATGTTTTGATCAAAATTTCAAGAAGATGACCTTTGAATCAAGTCCTGATAATTGTATAAACTATGGAAGGATCATTTTAAACAAAAAGAGTGGCCGAATTGACCAGAGGCTTTTAGTGAGAGTTTATGCGATTAAGCATTTAAACTTTTACGTTAAGGCCTACATTTCACTTTACTCAATATTCTAAATGAATGAGCTCGACTGAGAACTTTGTCAGCGCGGTTAGTCATGAGTCCATTGATTGGACTCATTTAGGGATATATTTTAGTAGGCGTCCTAAATACTTATTTTATCTTAATATCTTATCAAAACTCTTAATTTTGAGGTATTTGAAGTTTGAAGGGAAGCATGAACACTATGTCAAAAAAAAGAGACTAAAATGATGACAAGAACGAAAAAATGGGAGGCTAAGGATCATTGAGTGCACATGGAGGATCTCCAAAGAGGCATACTTTGCCTTTAGTTCCAGAGTATGCTGAACCCTGAACGAGAGGATGAAATCGGCTGGAGCAGTCAACAAGTAGCTCCGCGAAGAGTACCTTATTGCCTAATGAACCAAAGCACGACAATGCTGAAGGTTGTACCAAAAAGCGGTGAACTACACCAATGGGTGAATCACTGAGTTTGTCAGCGATTTTGACTAACTCCGCTGAATGATCAACTGCAGCACATATCTAATAAAACTATAATTGCTAGTAGAGTTGTAGTTTTTAGAGAGCCGGACATTATTATAATTTTCTGTCTAGAATATTAGTTTTTCTTATTTTTACTCAAAGTTTAAAAGGGTTTTAAAGACCTGAAGAAGAAGACATTCCGGAAGTTTTGTATTCTGAGCAAACCCTTTAAGTTTTTGGTGCTCTACTTTCAGTTGCTAGCAATTCGGGCACTTGGCAGCAAACTCAACAGTGTCCTTCATACCTTCCCAAAAATAAACCTCACTCAAATCGCGGTACATCTTGGTGGAACCCGATGAATAGACTATCTGGAGCTATGAGCCTCCTCTATGATCCTCTCTTGGAGTCCATCCAACACATAATCAACCTTGGTACTTCAGCACACTATCTCCCCCTTGTTCAAAAGCCAATACTTTTTGCTTATGAACATTCAACTTCAAATCAAGCAAAATGTGGTTTTGGTCTTTCTTTTCTTTCACATTAGACACTAGTGATGAATCATCCCCATTAGTCAGCACTATCCCTCCTTCTGTGGAATCCATAAATCTGACTCCAAAGCGTGCAAGTCTATGTACATATTTATCTAACTCCCTCTTTTAATCCGCAACATGGGCGATACTCCCCATGGATAACTAGTTTAAGGCATCAACAACCACATTAGCCTTACCTGAGTGGTAAAGAGTACTCATGTCATAATCCTTGAGTAGTTCTAACCACCTCCTTTTTCTTATATTAAGCTTCTTATAGGTGAGCACATATTGTAGGCTCTTGTGGTCGTTGAATATATCCACATGAACACCGTAAAAATAGTAACGCCATATCTTAAAAGGCGACATCAACAAATTCTAAGTCATGGATTGGGTATTTCTTCTCATGAACTTTCAACTATTTGGAGGCGTAGATTATAACCTTGCCTTTTTGCATTAACAAACAGCCCAAACCAACTCTTTATACATCATAGTACACCACAAAATCATGAGTATCCTCCGGTAAAGTCAAAATCAGTGCAGTAGTCAACCTCTTTTTCAATTCCTGAAACCTTTCCTCACAAGCATCATACCATTGAATATTTACTGTCTTCTGAGTCCACTTGGTTAAGGTAGACGAGATATATTAAAACTTCTCAACAAACCTTCTATAGTAGCCTGCTAAACCCAAGAAACACCTAATATAGGTTCGAGACGTGGGTCAAGGCCAACTCTGAACTGCTTTTATATTTTGGGTAGCAACTCTAATCCTATCAACGGAAACTATGTGGCCTAAGAATGCCACAAAATTAAGCAAAAACTCACACATGGATAACTTGGCATATAACTCAGTTTTTTCAATGTCTGAAGTATTATTTTGAGGTGACTAGCATGATCTTCTTCATTCCTTGAATAGATTAGTATGTCATCAATAAAGACGATAACAAATATATCTAAGTAAGGCTTGAAGACTCTGTTCATAAGGTCCATGAACATTGCTGGTGCATTGGTCAACCCAAAAAACATAACCAAAAACTCATAATGACCATATCTGGTCGGAAAGTCTGTCTTTGGAATGTTACATTCTCTAACTCTTAACTAATCATTGCCAGATCTGAGATCAATTTCTGAGATATAAGTGGCACCCTGAATTTGGATGAAAAGATCATCTATACTTCGAAGAGGATATTTACTCTTTATTTTAACCTCATTTAATTGGCGGAAGTCTATACACATCATAAGGGAACCATCCTTCTTTCTCACAAACAAGACGGAAACGCCCCGAGGTGATACACTTGGTCGAATAAAACCTTTATCTAACAGATCTTTCAGCTGCTATTTCAACTCTTTTAATTCTGCTGGCACCATTCAATATGGATAAATAGTGATATGACATGTATCGGGAATAGTATCTATCCGCAGTCTATTTCTCTCTCAGGAGGGACTCCGGGTAGATAATCATGAAAAATATCTGGAAACTCTTTTACTATAGGAACATAGTGAAGGGAAGGTACCTGAACACTTGAGTTAAGTTACGAAATAAAATGACCTTTAGGCACTGTTGAACTAGTACTCCACTCAAAGACAGGCTCATTAGGAATTTGAAATTTGACAACTCGAGTTCTACAGTCTGTTGATCCATAAAAGGCATGAAGTTAGTACATACCTAGAATGACATCAAAATCTATCATGTCTAACTCTACTAGATCATCCAAGATGTTCTTGTGATTGATAGAAATAGGACAGTCACTATAGACTCTTTCCGCTAGAATAAACTCTCCAACAGGGGTACAAACACATAAAGGTTCACAAAGTTTCGCATGAAGAATCTCATACTGATTTGCAACAGAATGAGTTACAAAAGATAAACTTGCTCCTAGGTCTACCAAAACGTAAAAATCAAAAGTAAATACTTTTATCATACCCGTGAAAACATCAGGTGAGTTCCCTTGCTCTTTGCGCCTAGTGATTGCATAGAAAAGGTTTGCCCCTCCCCCAGTACTAGAAGTGGCTCCTCTAGGTGCAACCCTAACTAGTGGAGCAACTGATGAAGATTGAGCTCTATTGCCCAGACTTCCACCACCTTGTTTATTCTTAGGTCACTCTCTCATGAAGTGACCCTCTTCAGTACACTTGAAGCAAATTGTCTGGCCATTATAACATTTACCTGGGTGGGTTCTACCACACTTAGAACATGCAGGAGCCCAACTACCCCACTATGACACACTTTCTTATTTCTGTGCTAGCCTAGATCTATAGTTTTGTGAATTATCGCCATTGTATTCACATCTGTTTCTAGGCATAGGTGCACTAAATGATGATGGTGCATGCCCCTTCTGTTTCTGAAATTGTGGTCAATTCGAACCACCTTTCTACTGCCCAAACTCGTTCCCAGTCTTGGCTTTCTTGTTCATGTACTCTTCTTTGTCCTTCAACTTCTCCTCTTCAACTTGCTGCACATAAACCATCAATTGGGATATTTCCATCTCCTTGATTAGCATTGCCTCTCTTCCCTCATTACTAGATGCACAACCCAAGCAATCGACAAACAAACTCAGTCTGCTCCTCGTATCTTTAACAATCTCAGGAGCATGGCGAGACAATTGGGTGAATTTCATCCCATACTCATGAACACTCAAGGAGTCGTGTTTTAGTAAGGAAATCTCATACCTTTGCCTCCATTTCTCGGGGGAACAACCACCACAAGAAAGCCACTTAAAAAAAAGCCCATCTTAGATGTGGTGCATCCTCATTTGTGCCCTTCTTCCACTGGTCGAACAAAGTCATAGCCACATTCTTCAGTTGATATGAAACTAGCTCAACCCTTTCAGTATTGACTATATGCATCACCTCAAACACCTTCTTATGCTCTTCCACAAACTTCTCTGAATCCTCCGTAGTGATTGAACTAGAAAAGTGTGGGTGTTTCATCCTCATGAATTCCCTAATCCTTGAAATGTCCGCCCCTTCTTGTTGAGCTTCTCTGTGTTGCTAAACATGGTTAGTCACCGCGTGTTTCAACATCCAGATAGCATCATGGAACTCAACATTGGTAACTTCCCCTTGAGGTTGCACTTCGGGTGCATTAGGTACCTCCGATTCTTCTATATTTATTATTGCTAGACGACGTCTAGATACTCTTCGTGGAGGCATGATGATCTGAAACACGCGCAAGCACTAATTAGAGGGAAACTTTTTAGAGATAAATTGTAATGCACGAAAAAGTAAGATGATGGAAGTGATGAAATTCCTTAATGTTGCAGCCTCCTACACAAATATGTGGCGCGCTTCACAGAGATGAATATGTCTCCACAGACTGAGCTTCATAGACTCTTTAATACTTTTGAACACTGTGATCTGATACCAGGGTTGTCATGCCCCGATCCCACACCCTGGACGTGGGTGGCACCAAATGACTATTGCTGGCCTTGAGCGAAACCCTTGGCCTAGCTTACTTAACTCAGAGGAGGACTTACTCCATGATAAAGCAAAAACATTCTTATAAATAACATAAATTAAATTTCTTCCCCAAAATGGCATTAAGTCTCAAAACAAGATATCTATAAATAAAGAGACCTAACTGAATTAAATGATTGACTATCCGTCTATGAAGCCCCTAAACATACTATCATGAATGTCGTTTACAAACCCCACAACATTCTATGATAAAGAGGCTGGAAAGCAATAACAAGAATCCTCTGAATTGCAAAGAGGATCACCACTGACTTTAAGTGCTCAAACTGGATCAGCGAGGCACTGGATGCTGATCCTAGCTACCTGTGTCAGCATCATAGGATGATGCAAGCCAATTTGAATTAGTACATTGATACGAGTATGCAAGTTGGAATGCTAACAACCAATTAAGCTTGATAAAAATAAGATAAATTTACCTTGGATCTTCTCAACTCATAAATACTCAACTCACTGCATATATAAGGAAATTAAAACATATGCGATACACATAATGTTCTGCAAAATAGTAAAATAACATAGTTCATTAAAGGAAATGCAATAACAAACTCAACATTACTTGTGTATGAAAATAATATGGTTCTGTGGGAGATTTTCTAAGTGACAACCACCACTGTTAGCCTAAGTGGTGATACAACGTCTTACCCAAGCTGCCAGAACTGTCATATACTTTGCCGTCCCATAGAACTCCTTAACTTAGGGGATCCAGTAGCTTAACTTACGTGATTATCTAAAAAGTATGACCCGTTAACACCCATTATGGCTAAATGGTTTACATGGTGACTTGAGTTAGAATGAACTCTTATCCCCACGTCGGTGCTCAATACTACTCCCAAAAATATACTTTATCTCATTCTTTTAAAATAATTTCCTTTCTTTGGGTTGAGATAATTGCTAAACACTTAGCTTTAAAATTTCTCTTGGAATCAATGTTGATTTTTCTTGTTCAAAACTCCTTTGGGAAATCTTAGATTCCTCTTAACTTAAATTTAAAAACATTTATAAACTGTCTAGGGACTACTTAGTTCACTTATATCTTTTGAGAAATGAATTCAACTATTTACTCTTTGCTTGACTTGAAACTTTTTATGTTAATCAACTCTTTAGGAAATACTTAGTTCTCTTATACTTCTTTGAAGGACAAACTTCAACTTTTACTCTTTCTTTAACTCGAAACTTGATCCTTAAAACAAAATTTTAAATAAGACTCTTGAAAACTTTAAGAACTTCACTTTGAGTTACTTCATAATCTCAAGACTTAACTCTTAGCTTCTTAGAATTTGATCATAACTTTCCTTGAATTTGATTATGGATTCAATGTTCATGATTTCATGATGTTTAGATGTACCTTAGAGTGTTCGAATCGACTAGGAGTATTAGGTTCTTCACTTCAGAAATAGTATGAAAAGATAGGGAAAGAACGGGGTCTCCTAGCGTCCTTGGCGCTTTAATAGGCGTGGATTGCCAGATCCTGATAGACAACATCTCTCCTGAGGGGCTCAGTCTGGCACGGCATGCCAGAGCCTGACAAAAAGAAACTGTCCTGAGGGGCTCTAGTTGGCGTGGCGCCCCAGGACCTAATAGACGGGATTTTCGTCTTTTCTTTTCCATTTTTCTACTCTTAAACTTGCATGGATCATTCCCTCAATCGCTTAGGATCACTAATAACCTCAATACCAAATATATTAGACCCTAAAAACAACCCAAAAACATGAATCAAATCAACTAAAGGCATAACACAACTCAACCAACAAGAATTCAACCATTGTTTTTCAAGAACTTTAGTGTTCATCATTCAGACTATTCAAAATTTGCTGAATTGAACAAGTTGGTGTGTGGTTGAACTAACCCAACAAAAAAAGATCTCACACACCTTAATAGGGATGACCCATGACGAATTCCACTCAAAGATCTTGGCGTTCTTAATTAATTCTTGGTCTTTCCCCCTTCTGTTTCTTTCTGTTCTCTTTTCTCTCAAGCCATAAGCTTGAATAAGTTTTATAAAGCTGACATAAAGCTTAGTTTTACACCTAATAAACCTTTAAAAAATTAGGAAATAGTTGGATGAGAAGACCATTTTACCCTTACTAAAATCCGGATTGGTTACTTTCCCAATCCAAATGCCCAACTTTCGATAGGAATATCTCCTTCATACAATATCAAAAATGTGTAAACTTGATGGCACTAGAAAGAACTCTTCAAGGGATTTCCAACCATATAAAGACATGACTCTAACTCCTCCTGAACTAAAAGTTATGGCCGTATGAAAATGACCAAAAACTCATTTTCTTATGAAATTTTCCATATTTTCCCTATTCTTTCCAAAAATAATAAATTTTATTGGCTATTACGAGTTATGAGATGTTACAAATTGTCTATGAAAAATTTCCCTCGTACTGCACAACATGTAAGCATCAGGGTCACAAGGAGGAATAATGTAGACTGACTATAGAGATCGAAGGTGGATTGATTGACAAAACAAAAATTAATAGAGAAAAGTTTGATGGAGATTTGCGATCAATTTTGGATGAGAAAAAGAAAGTTCCTTCTCTTCAACAAATTAGAAAAAAAGGTAACATTTCCTAATTCGTCTAACATTAATTCTGGAAGAAATAGTTTGGATAACCTTAACAAGGAGAAACACGCTACAACAACTATTCAAGAAAGAGTTAACACACCTGGTATCCTTGTTCTAACTGCAACATGTGGGCATAAATAAGATATTGGAACACTAACTAGTAAGATAAATGAGCAACTTGGTGTGGCTGAAAAGGATTCTTTCACTCTAATATATATTGATGTTGAGGCACAAAATAATGCAGATAATAACTCTAGGGAGTTGATCATTAGATCACAAGTCGCTACACAACAATTATCGTCTAGATTAGTGAACGATGGAGAGTTGGGTTTGCCTAATACAGTTATGGTTAATAAATCAAAGAAAGATCAAGCCAAACAAGGCACCTCTACCGCAGAAAAACCAGTAAAAATGGACTTTGGTCTCACATTAAACAATTGTTAACTTTAATCCTCAAATAATCACATGTTGCACATAAAAAAGGTTTTGCACAAGTTGAGCTTGATAGAAGTAATATTGTTGTTGAATGTACTCAGTTTGATGTGTTGCGAGATGAGAATTTTGGACAATATGAAGGGCTACGACTGAATTATCTGTTGAATCTAGGAATACTTTAGACTTGGAAAAGCGGAATTGAGCAAACTTCAAAGAATGCTTCAATGATGATCATATTTATCAACGAGCTCTTGTGACACATGAAAAGGAGTCCATTGTAAAAATGAGATAATGGCCTGCGATGTTTATTTTTAATTAAGAGGCGGGTACAACCGATTTAAATGAAGCTACGAAATAACAAGGGGAAACGAGTGTTTCAAGATGGAAAGATTTAGTTGAGGTGGAGACTCATTGTAACAACTCAAAAAAATGAATAGGATCAAGACTTAGGTTGTCAAGAATGCTTGCGACTAGACCAAGGTTCACACAGACTGATACGCGTAGAACCAGACCTCAGAACCCTTACTACGACCAAGCCAACTAACTTGGGGAGTTAGTTGAGCTTGGAAAGGTTGGAACCAACCAAGTAAGGCTCTCGAAAATGAAGATTTAATCGAAAGAGTTTTTACCGGACTTAAAAGAAGAAATTTTAAGTTTCGACGGTCCAAGGGTAAAATGGTCTTTTCCAGGCCAAGGGTAATATTGTAATTACCCTGAGGAATTAATTAATTAGTTAATTAATTTAATTAAAAAGAGTAATTCGGGTTGGGGCGACCCAAGTGACCCATTTTCGCAAATGGGAAGTCACTCGGGTTCGAGCCCCACTAGAAGCAATGATTTAACTTGCTTTTATTTAATTGGATAAATTAATTTAATTAAATAATAAATATTAGCTGATTTAATAAAAAGAAAAAAATAAGATTTTTATTTAAAAGTTTAACAAGGAGTCCTAGTTTGACTAATTCCCAAACTAAAACTCCTAATTGGAAGCCACTCTCTCACGATCTCTCTCTCTCACGTTTCACCATTAACTCTCACGTTTTCTCTCTTCCTAAACAAGTTCAAAAACAGAAAATATATTGAAGTTCTTCACACTTGAAGAACTCACACCAAAAATCTAAGAAAACAACAAAAATCCATCACTTTAAGCAAAGGGGAGGAGTCTTCCGTCAATTGGTGTTGAGGTGTTGAACTTGGACTGATTTTGGAGAGGATTTTGGGAAACAATTTCGTGGTTGAACAAGAAAAATAAAGGTATGGGTATTCTTACTCTTGGTCCCTTTCCCAAGAGACCCTTAGGACTCAGACGAATTTAATCCGAAACTAAGTTGTTTCCCCATTGCATCTCCTTGTCCCTAGCTCCCAAATGACTTTGTAGGTTGGGTATTTTGTGCTGGTAGATTTAGGCATGTGTGATATGTGTATATTGATTGGGAATATGTTTATGCGCGTGAAACTACATGAATGAGAATTCAAGCGAAATTGAATAAAAATATGGATTGTAGGCATGTTGGCAGTGACATTTTAGTCACTGTTTGAGGGTGTGAAAAACTTGTTTTAGTCTTGTATTTCGTGTGTAAAGGTTGTACATAATATGATGTTCATATGGTGTGTGAAATTACAAAGTTAGAGTGTAAACACTTGACTAAATGTGATCCTAAACTACACCTAAATTACATGATAAACGATTGGTGAAACGTCTTACGAAAATCGTCCTAAACTAATGAGAAAAGTAGAGAGTGTGGGCTGCAAAAAAAAATGTGACCAAATTTCCAGCTTTTGGAAATTTTGTTTCGGCCAAATTCTGGAATTTTGGGAGAGTTCAAAAAAGGATTTAAAGTAGGTGAGGTCAAGGGGAATCGAACCCAAGACCTCACATGACCAAGAGGCTGAAATTTTTTTAAAAATAAAATAAAATGAAATGGATCTAAGGGGATTCGAACCCCTTAGCTGCTGTTCGCGCAAGAAATGACAAGGGAAATGAGGCTGGTGGGGAATCGAACACGCAATGCTTGGGAAGAAAGGAAGAGGAAAACTAAAGAAAAAGAAAATGTGAGGCGTGGGAATCGAACCCACGACCTCAAGGCTTGAAATAGAGGGGGCGAAAATGAGTAATAAAACAAGTGAGGTTGTGGGGGTTCGATCCCACGACCTCACTGTCAATACCCTCAACCTAGCGAAAAGAATTAAAAAAAAAATATATGGGGTTGTGGGGGTTCGAACCCACCACCTCACAGCCCCTAGCGAAATTAAATTAAAGGTAAGGAGGCTGTGGGGGTTCGAACCCACAACCTCCCTACTTAGGCGAATTAAAGGAAAAAAATAAAAGAGGTTGTGGGGATTTGATCCCACAAACTCTTGGTTTAGGCGAGAGTGGACAAGAAGAGGTAAATAAAATTAGAAAGGGGTTGTGGGGGTTCGAACCCACAACCCTTCAGCCAAATTAGGAGTATTATTAAGGAGAAATATAATCCTTCAATGTGAATATTGTGATTTAACTTAGAGTCATAATGTTATGAATATTAGAATAAAATCAATTAAAAATATAAATGGTATCCAATTGATTCAAGACTAGGGTTTCCTTGCCCAAGTTTCCGTATTGATACATAAGTCATACGTGAATAAAATATCCGAGAATAATGCCACATACTTAGATCGAAATCAAGATCTTGGCATACATACAAGATGCATAAGTCTTGTATCACATAATCATAGAAAGATATGAATCACTTAGACGAAATATGAATGAAGCCTCATGGCTTGTATGTATAGACACATAAGTCTAACATACGTTCAAAATAAGTGAATCTAAGAAGTATGTAATGAAATGATGAACCCTAGAAGGGTTAAGTATGAGTGTAAGATACACTAAATGGCCAAGTGCATTGGCATATGATGAAATGAACGTTCACGTAATAAGAGGTGAGTAACTATGAAAAGCAAAGGTACTAATGATAATGAATGTGGTGACAACATGATATAAGGCTAATGTAAATGATGAGAGTAATCTCAAATGAGCCTAAATAAATGTTACCAATACGTACACTCTTATGAGAGTGTAAGATAATGAAGAGACCAGTCTCTATGAACACTCTAATGAAGGTATTGAGATTAACACACTTAATACTAATGATGAGATGAGAAATCATCTAATGAGCTATGATGTCCTCATACTAGAAGCCAGCTTCCATGACGTATGAGATGAATGGAATGGAACTCTATACTGAGCACCGATAGGATAGCTATGAGCGGTGATGCCTTCTTTCGGGAAGGACGGAGCTTCACGTAACTCTCATGAGATGAGACTGTTCGGCATGCCAGGTATGGGTCTCCTTATATCTCCTAGTCTTCGAACCTATATTGCCAATATAGGGATCTGGCGGGGTTAAATTCCCATGTACGCTAGCATGTTATTGGATCACTTTGGCCGGTGATTCCACCTCTTTTCGGTGTGGAGAGACACTGGATTTCATGATGCTCACATGATCTATGTTGGTTAAAGTTAAAGTTTCCAATGAATGAATGAGGTCAGCCTCAAATGATGCACATAATGAAATAAATGATACCAAAGGTGTTAGGATAGGATAATCAAAGGTGAGTTAGATTCAAGTAATGACATTAGGTCATTCTTGGTCATGGCACAACGAACCTAATGAAAGTCTTAAACTACATCCTAGGTATAGTTGGTGGTTACACTGGCCTATGAATGAAATGAAATGAAGTACGTATGAATGAATGAAGCAAACTTTGTGTTTGCTAATGAAGATTCCCTAGTTGAGGTCCCATCTGTTGAGCCCTCATTTCTGGGATGTCTTAATGTCAAGTCCATGATTGCAAGGTCTCATGGCATATGAATGAATGATATGAAAGAAGTTATGTGCTACATGCAAAATGTACTGTATGCTATATGATATGTGCTATGTGTAAATGTTATGTGCTATGTGAAAATGTGAAAAGTATGATGATGTATGTTATTCTCATGGCATAACTTTCCTAATCCAAATTTTGAAAGATCATTTACTTTCCTAATCCAAATTTGGAAATTTTCGTAATCTCAATTTGGCAAGTCCACTGACTTGACTTCCAAAAATCATGTTTTTAGGAAATAGATATTCTTTCTCATGCATGTCCTTGGTGTGTGCTTGCATATACCCATACTTAGTACAAGTGTGTACTAACCCTATACAAACTCTACTATTTTAGGTGCAGGCACAGGTGGACGATAGAGCTACAGGATCATCGTTGCAGTTATCCGGACGTCCAGCATTCATCCGGTTTTGGTAGGTCCTCATGCTTCGAGGATGCTACTTTATATTCTAGCTTAGTTTTAGAGTTGAGCTAGTGGAGCATGTTCCACTAGTTTCTTTCCTGTTTTTATTCAGACTACGTATTGGTGCCATTTTGGCAATTATACGCTTTATAAGTATTGAACTATTCCTTTCATTTGATTATCTCTTAATGTTAGATGGTTGATGGTGAACAATTACGAATGTATTAGAAATGTTTATAAGCAATATTTAGAAACAAAAAGTTTCAAATTTTCCGCTAAAATTAACCTATGTAAAGTAAGAATGACGTAAGTAGGCTTGTCTGCGACCTCTGAGAGGTCAACGACGCCGGTCTCGTCTGGGGTCTAGATTCCAGTCGTGACAAAGTTGGTATCAGACCTAGGTTAAATTACAAAATAATAAGTTCACATCAACCACATTGAGTAGTTTCTAAGTCATGGTAGTGAAGTGCACCAGTATCCTGAATTAGAGACTGCATGATGCGTAGGAATTTCCTTTTTTCTGATCTTATCGTGCTTCTCCTAAAGTTTAATTTCTTGGTGTTATGAGCGTGTCTAACATCAAATTTTGTTGTTTTTCCAGAGAATGAACACTAGGAGAGATATTGGTCAGAGGAGAGGAGGAGCAGCTGCTGGGGGTAACGAGTTCCACCCCAGGCTCCAGCTGAAGGAGTGGTTGTGCCAGCTAATCCAGCTGGGATGATGATGCTGAGGTGAGGGCATCTCTGGCCCAGATGGCACAGGCCATTACTATGGAGGCCCAGGCTATGACTGCCCAGGTCAACCGGCAGGATGTTC
>CM040618.1:74872173-74998322 GCA_022817965.1 Solanum lycopersicoides | reverse complement strand
CGCCATCCTCATAAGACAAGTCTTGCCAACCCCTAAACCTTCAACAGGTAAGATTGATGCTGGATCACCTAGGCACTTCTCAACATAGAGACAATGAAAGACTGGATGACCAGAAGCTGAGTTTCTGTAGGCAATGCTTTACTCATAGGCCACCTCGCCGCACTCCCCACGCTGTAGATTCAGAATATGGACTAACATACCTCGAACTCAGCTTCCGCTTTTCTACCAAAATATCATCAAACCCCTATTCATAGGCGAGATATTTCAGTAAACCGTGGTCACAATCATCAACTATAAGGGCGCTTCTGTTATCAGGCATATGACTTTCTGCGACTGTAAGCAGTAGTCAACTCTGTCTCTAATGCATTCTGACCTTTCTAGGCTTCATGAATGATCCTCGCCGGACCCAAAATGGATGACTCTCCAACTGCGAACCACCCAACCTGGAGATCTACACCTTCCTACCATTATAGTGCTCAAACGTGCCTATCCCAATGCTGGAGTGATAGCTATTATTATACGAGAACTCTATCAAGAGCAGATGGTCATCCCAGTTACCTCTGATCAATCACACACGCTCTTCAACATATCCTCCAATGTCTGTAGTGGTGCGCTCTGGCCTGCGCCATGACTGTCTGGAGGGTGAAAGGAGTGCTAAGCTTTCACTGCGTGCCCAAGCTCTTTTGGAAGATCTCCAGAAATGAGAAGTAAACTGAGTTTTTCTCCTCTGTCTGAACTAATAGACAAGGGAATCCCTGCCTTCTCCAATCTCATCAATGTAGAGTCTCGCATAATCCTCGGTCTGTAAGTAGATTCACAGGTGATAAAGTGGGCAGACTTAGTCAATATGTCCACATAACCATATAGAGTCATGCTGGCAATCCTAGTCTCGGAAGCCCAACCACGAAGTCCATATTAATGGCCTCTCATTTCCAAGTCGGAAACCCTCCATAATCTGAAGTGAGACGCACCAGGCTTAAAGATGCTCTGGCTTTAACCTGCTGAACAATTAGGACACTTGGTCCACATATTCTGCAATGTCCTTCTTTCATGCCATCCCAATCACCAATAAATCGCTTGAGATAATGATACACTTGGTGGGAACCACCTGGATTGTATAGCAATATATGGAACCCCTGGGCCTCTGCAACAATCCCTGGTCTGGCAAATCATCCACATATGGCACAACAGCCTGTCCTGATACCTAAGTTGCCAATCACCCCATCCCCAAAGCGAAAGACTCTTCATCTTTATCAGCAATGAGTCTTCAGTCCATGCCAACCGGGAATATAGATGCTGACCCTGCTTGACTTCACTACCAGGATGATTCAGAACTAGGATGAACTGAAAGCATCCCACTAGTGGAGTCAACCAAATGCAAACACTCCCAGTCTGGAACAGTCTGTGTACATCTTTCACCCAGCTGCCTTCTCTCCATCTCAAACGTGAGTTGTACCTTCCCATGCTCATCCTGCCTCAAATAGCATCAGCTACAAAAGCATTAGCCTTACCTAGATGATAGTGCGAAATTCAATGTCATAATCCTTCAACAGCTCCAAACGCATCCTCCGCTGGAACGTGATTCAAACTCCTATGTGTGAACACGTACTAGAGCTCTATGGGTGTTTAACCTGTGAACACATCTAACAATGCACTCCATACAGATTAGCCTCCACAGCTCAGTGCAAACAACCACAGCGGCCAACTCCAAGGTCATGTTCTGGGATAACATTCTTCTCATGACTTGAAGCTGTCTGGATGCCATAGGCTATCAACCCTTACCAAACTGCATAAGAATACACGCCAAACCGAACCCTAGATGCATCACAATACAACAGTGTTAATTCTCACTCACACTTAAGCAAAGTAAGCACCGGCGGGCTAAAGTGAGTCTGTCCTTCGAGCTCCTGGAAAATCCTTCTCACAACGTCTCCGTCTATTCAAACACCTTGGCTTTCTTTCCTTAGTAACTGTCAATGGGGCAGCAATGGAAGAAAAGCGCCTCGCACAAACCTGCGGTAGTAACCAAGCCAATCCCAAAAAGCTACGGATGTCAGTAGGAGTAAAGAGGCTTTGGCCATTTCTTTTCACAGACTCAGTCTTCCTGGGATCCACTCGCACGCCCTGATCGGAACAACTGACCCACGAAGGTCAACTATGATCTCGCAATAAAACAGAATTCACATTTGCTAAATTTGGCATACAACTGATGCTGTCTAAGTACGCTGCAAGGTTAGTCCCTCAAATGTTGTTATGCTCTTCCTTGGTCTTTAGAGTAGATGAGGATGTCATCAAATGAAATCTATGACGAAGAGTCAAGGTATTCACGGAAGACCCTGTTGCATGAGATCCGTAAATGCAGCATTGTGGCATTCGTGAGAACAAATGACATGACTAGAAACTCATAATGACCATAACGGTGTACGAAAGGCTGTCTTTGGGATATCTCCTTCCTAACCCTAAGCTGGTGAATACCTGCTGAACGAAGATCAATTTAGAGAAGAAACTAGAACCCTTGGAGCTGGTCGAAGCCAAATCATCTATTCTGGGGAGTGGATACTTTATTCTTTATAGTGACTTTGGTTGAGCTGCCGATAATCGATATACATTCTAAGAGGTCCCCCATCTTTCTTTTTTACAAACAACACTGGATGCGCCCCAAGGGGATATGCTGGCTGAATGAAACCCATTGTCAGTGAGATCTTTTAACTTTCATCTTCAACTCTTTGAGTTCCAGTCTGGAGGCCCATTCTGTAGTAGGAATTGGAGATGGTTTAGTATAGGGTTCTAAATGCGATAGCCAAGTCAATCAATCTCAAAGGGGAGGGACTCCAGGCAAATAATCAGGAAAACACATCTAAAGAACTCCTTCACTACAGGTACTTGAGTCTATGGAAGGAATGTCATGATCTAAATCATTAAACTCACATTATGACAGCAATAAAACTGCCTTGGACCATCATTTTATTGGGCCTTAAGGTTAGAAATCAAGGGGTTAGGACGACTGCGAATTGTACCCTCTCCCAGATAACTCTTCTTCATTAGGGAAGTGAAATCTCACATCTCTACTACGACAGTCCAAGCAAGCCATATACCAACTACTGAAGCCAATCCACTGCAACACAATACAACAATCAAAGATCATGCATGGTAACTCAACCACAGTTTGCACACAATAGTTTTTCCACTTAACCAACGTTTGGGCAAATCGCGTTGTATACTCGCTTTTATCAGTTCCTTACACTTTCTCCTAAGGTGTAATCTAACCACTATAGGTCATGCAGAAACTTCAGCATGTCTCAAAAAGTAAGAGCAAGCAGAGCGAGGTACAAAGGAAAGTGTAGACCCCTGGATAAGGTAACAGGCATACACAGAAGCTTGAGAAACACTGGCAGCCAATACCTTGACCGCACTATCAGCGGAACTTCTCCTGCTCCTCTCTGCCCTTTCAGGGCAAATAGAACATGTCTCCTTTAGGGCTGCGGCTGCTGCTGCAACCCTGTGCGATTAAGGCCTAGGCTGAGTTTCCGTCCAGCCTGAACCTCATGTCTGTGGACAGTACTCTGACCATGTTGTCCACTCCTTACCAAAAAACCGAACACAGGCATTATGCTGCCTTGTCTGCCACTCTTCCACGTCTGACGCTCGGTCCCACACTTCAGCACAATTCTTCTTTAGGACGCTGCATCTCACACTCCATTTGCCACTTCTTGGCTCAGGAGTCTGCAATCCTCTCAGGTGTAGCACTCCTCTGAGGATTACAATATTCCATAGAACCTGTTGCGCCCTTTTTGAAACCTTGGCTGCTCACGGCACGCCAAAGTTGTTCCTGTGCCCCCATGACCTGGTCCCTTGCCTGATCTTGAGGCCTAGGCCTCCTAGCATCACGAACATCTCGTTTCTGCGGCTGTCCTCTGTGCTGGAATGGCACCATCAACTCATGGAAAAGATCCCTATTATCATGGTAGCATGCAAGATCGACACCTCCTCCTCCAGGTCCTCCATTTGATTCCATTGAGCGAAACCTGCGTTCATCCTCCCTGCTGTTAGAAACGCAGGAAGTAGAGCATACCTGGATGATTTTAAACAACAGTTCAGTATTCATCCTCATTCTTGACTAATTAAATCTAGGGAAAATAACATACCTTGACAGTTAAGCAAACTTCAGGGAATTAATTCCCTGACTGTCATAGAGCCTTGTTTAAGGTTGATGAATTCCTCAACTTGGCCTCCCTCATCTCCCTGGAAAAGAATCTCTCCAGAAATGCTATCTGATAGAACAGCTCCCATGTGACTGCACTCCACCTAAGACACGACTATCTTGGCACATCTTGCACCAAGTCTGTGCAACATCCTTGAGCTGATAGGAAGCCAGCTCAGCCTTCTCAATATCAGTGGCCCCCATAGCCACCAGGATCTTATGAATCTCTTATGAATCTCATCCACAACTCCTGGGATCTTCTTATGCCCTAGAACCCTTTGAAAATAGGAGGATTCATCCTCGTGAAATCCTCACGCTGTGGCCATGCTACGAACTGGTGGTTTTCCTCCTCCCTGCGTTTTAGGTGCAGGCACAGGTGGACGTAGAGCTTACAGGATCATCGCTGCAGTTATCCGGACGTCCAGTTTCATTCTCGGTTTTTGGTAGGTCCTCATGCTTTCGAGGATGCTACTGTTTATGTTCTAGCTTAGTTTAGGAGTTGAGCTAGTGGAGCATGTTCCACTAGCGTTTCTTTCTTATTTTATTCGACTATGTATGGATGCCATTTTGGCAATTATACGATTATGTTATTGAACTATTTCTTTCATTTGATTATCTCTTAATGTTTAGATGGTTGATGTTGAACGAATTACGAACGTATTAAAAAAACGTTTAGTAAGTAATGTTTAGAAATGAAAAGTTTCAAATTTTCCGCTAAAATTAACCTATGTAAAGTAAGAATGACGTAAGTAGGCTTGTCTGCGACCTCTGAGAGGTCAACGACGCCGGTCTCATCTGGGGTCTAGAGTCCAGTCGTGACAAAGTTGGTATCAGAGCACTAGGTTAAATTACGAAAATAATAAGTTCACATCAACCACATTGAGTAGTTTCTAAGTCATGGTAGTGAAGTGCACCACTATACTGAATTAGAGACTGCATGATGCGTAGGAAAATTTCCCTTATTCTACTCTTTATCGTGCTTTTCCTAATGTCTAATTTTCTTGGTGTTATGAGCGTGTCTAACATCAACTTTTGAAGTTTCCGAAAGATGAATACAAGGAGAAAAGCAAGCGGAGATATTGGAGGAGCAGCTGCTGGGTAATCCAAGTTTTCCCCAGGATCCAGCTCCTGGAATAGAGAAGCATGTTAACCCAGATGGGTTGACAGATGATGAAATAAGAACAACGTTGGTATAAATGGCCAAGTAGCACTTTACAAGCTCAGGCTGTTGGGTTTGATTGATGTGAAGAAGTTACCAGCTAAAGGATGTAGCTCAATCCTGGTATAAGGTGTGACTGGAGAGCAAGGCCTTAGGAGTAGGTCCTATTACTTTGAATCTTTTCAAGATGGCTATTCTAGAGCAGTTCTTTCCCAGATAAATGAAGGAGACTAAGGTTGAGGAATTCATCAACGTTAAGCAGGCTCGATATCAGTCAGGGAGTACTCCCTGAAGTTCGTAAGACTTTACAGCCCAGGAGAGTCCACCTAATAGGAAGTATGGCATAATGCATGGAGGAGAATGTATGATGGACCCTAATGATGTTATAGTTGTGGCAAACCGGGTCACATTATGAAGGATTGTCCGAACGGGAGGAAATGTAAGAGCTGATAGAGTACACAAGGAGATTGCCACAGTGAAGGTATTGTGGAGAAATCATCTTGTTGAGGGTGCTACGTGGGAGGCCGAGGCCGACATGAGATCCCTCTACCCTCATCTATTCAGCCCTTGAGGTTAGACTTCCTAATCTTAAGTCTAAGTTTCCCTATCTCTCCATTCTTTGTTGCTATTGCTTGATTGTGTATAGTAACTATGTTATGATCTGACTGGCATTACGCTAGATAGTTAGTAGTGTCATTCGGGGACGAATATTCCTAAGGGGGGGATACTGTAACAACCCTGAAAATGGATAAGATAAGAAATGCTTAGTGTGTCAAGAATGCCTATGATTAGACCAGGGTTCACACAGATTGATGCGCGTAGAACCAGACCTCGGAACCCTTGCTACAACCAAGCCAACTAACTTGGGGAGTTAATTGAGCTTGGAAAGGTTGGACCAACCATGTAGGGCTCTCGAATACGAAGATATACTCGAATGAGTCTTTACCGGACTTAAGAGAGGAAAGCTTAAGTTTTGAGGGTCTAGGGGTAAAATGGTCTTTTGCCAGGCTAAGGGTAATATCGTAATTACCCTAAATACATATGTAATTATTTAATTAATAAAGTGGAGGGGCAATTTGGGGAGAGAGAGCCGAAATTGAGCTCTTGAAGTGAAGTCTTGCTCCACCCAGGTTCGAACCTAGGTGGAAGAAATGATTTAATTTGTTTTTATTTAAATGGATAAATTAATTTAATTAATTAATAAATATTAGCTGATTTAAAAAAAGAGAAATCAATTTTCTATTTATTTTAATTATTTATTAAGTTGACTAATTCATACCCACAAAGTCCTACTTCTACTAGACTTTTATCTCCCATTTCCCCCACTCTCTCTCTCTTGCACGATTTCTCTCTCTCTTTCTCACACTCTCTCTGGATGCAAACGTGAACAAAAGTCATAAATAAAACAAATATTCTTCATTCTTGAAGAATTCACAAGCAAAACACAAAAGAGAAAGCAATTCGGTAACGTTAAGCAAAGCATACTACGCTAGTCGGGTGAGGTGTGAGTGTGGGTGTTTGGACTGATTTGTGGAGTAGTTCTTGGGCAGCATTCTGGACATTTAACAAGAAAACAAAGGTATGGGTCTTCTTACTCTTGGTCCCTTTCCCAAGAGACCCCTAGGACTCAGTATATTCGGCTCAAAAACTAAGGTTGCTTTCCCCGTTGCATGTCCCTGTCATTAGCTCCCAACGAATTCGTAGGTTGGTATGAATGCTGGTAGACTTAGGATTATGTGATGTTGTGCTGGATATGAATGTGTTGTATGTACGTTAATTTATAAAAAAAATGACAATCCATGTATGTGTTCGGAATTGTGTAAAAGTGTGTGTGAATATGACCATTGTTTCGGTCTTGTTGCCTTAGTTGTGAATGTTGTGGTTGTTAATTTTACGTACATAAAGTCATGAAGATCGTGATGTTCATAAAAAGAAATGAGACTGAATTTAAATGGAGAATTCTTGGCCAAATATGTTCATGAAAATGCACCTAAAGGATTCACTAAACACTACTCCAAATGCTTAAGGTTTCAATGTTAAAAAGTGGAGAAAAATAGATTGTAAAAGGTAATAAAATTTCCAGCTTGGGATGTTGATTTCGGGCAGGTTCTGGAAATTTTGAAGGAGTTTTAAAAGTGATTAAAATAGGTGAGGTCAAGGGGAATTGAACCCAAGACCTCAAATGACCTCAAGGCTGAAATTTTTAAAAAAATGTGTTGGGCTAAGGGGATTCGAACCCTTAGCTGCTGCCCATAAAATGAAAAATAAAAAAAATGGGGATGGGGGGAATCGAACCATGACTTATGGGCAGCAAAGGAGAGGGAGAAACAATATAAATAATAGATGTGAGGCGTGGGGATCGAACCCACGACCTCAAGGCTGGAATGAAGGAGGCGAAAATAAGTCAAAAAAAATATGTGAGGCCGTGGGGGTTCGATCGCACGACCTAACTGTACATGCTCCTAACTTAGAGAAAATATTAAAATATAATTATGGGGCTGTGGGGGTTCGAACCCACCACCTCACAGCCCTTAAGCGAAATTTAATTAAAAAGAAGGAGGCTGTGGGGGTTCGAACCCACAACCTCCTTACTTGGGCGAAATTAAGAATAAAATAAAAGAGGCTGTGGGGGTTTGATCCCACAACCTCTTGGTTTAAGAAAAAGGAGAGAGTAACATGTAAATGAAAAATGAAAATGGGGTTGTGGGGGCTCGAACCCACAACCCATCGGCCAAATTTAAGAAGAGGGTTAAATAGAAAAATAATCCTTCAATGTTAACATTGTGATTTGACTTAGAGTTAAAATGTTATGACTATTAGAACAAAATCAATTAATAATGTAAATGACATTCAATTGATTCAAGACTTGGGATTCCTTGCCCAAACTTCCGTTTGATACATAAGTCATACGTGAACAAATCATCCAGGAATAATGCCACCTACTTAGATCAAATGCAAGATCTTGGCATAACTACAAGATACATAAGTCTTGTACTACATAATCTTAGGAATGTAAGAATTACTTAATGAACTACGAATGAAGCCTCATGGCTGGTGTGTATAGACTCATAAGTCTAACATACGTTCAAAAGTAAGTGAACCTAAGATATATGAAATGAAATGATGAACCCTAGAAGGGTTAAGTATGAGTGTAAATACACTAAATGGCCAAGTGCATTGGCATATGATGAGATGAATAATGAAATGATGAGATGAACAATGAAATGATGAAATGAACAATGAAGTAATGAAACCCTAGAAGGGTTAAGTAAGGGTGTGAAACACGCCAAATGGCCAAGTGCATTGGCATATGATGAAATGAACATCCACGTAATAAGAGGTGAACAACTATGAAAAGCAAAGGTGCTAATGATGATGAATGTGGTGACAACATGATATGAGGCTAATGTAAATGATGAGAGCAATCTCAAATGAGCCTAAGTAAAATGTTACCAATACGTACTCACCTATGAGAGTGTAAGATAATGAAGAGACCAGTCTCTATGAACACTCTAATGAGAGTATTGAGCTTAACACACTCAATACGAATGATGAGATGAGAAATCATCTAATGAGCTATGATGTCCTCATACTTGAAGCCAGCTTCCATGACGTATGAGATGAATGTAATGGAACTTTATACTGAGCACCGATAGACTAGCTATGAGCGGTGATGCCTTCTTTCGGGAAGGGCGGAGGTTCACGTAACTCTCATGAGATGAGACTGTCCGGCATGCCGGGTATGGGTCTCCTTATATCTCCTAGTATTCGAACCTATACTGCCAATATAGGGATATGGCGGGGTTAAATTCCCATGTACGCTAGCATGTTATTGGATCACTTTGGCCGGTGATTCCACCTCTTTTCGGTGTGGGGGATACACTGGATTTCATGATGCTCACATGATCTATGTCGGTTAAAGTTAAAGTTCCCAATGAATGAATGAGGCCAGCCTCAAATGATGCACATAATGAAATGAATGATACCAAAGGTGTTAGGATAGGATAATCAAAAGGTGAGTTAGATTCAAGTAATGACATTAGGTCATTCTTGGTCATTGCACAACGAACCTAATGAAAGTCTTAAACTACATCCTAGGTATAACTGGTGTTTACACTGGTCTATGAATGAAATGAACTGGAGTACGTATGAATGAACGAAGCAGACTCTGTGTTTGCTAATGAAGACTCCCTAGTTGAGGTCCCATATGTTGAGCCCTCATTTTGGAAAGTCTTAATGTCAAGTCCATGATTCCAGGTCTCATGGCATATGAATGAATGATATGAAAGAAGTTATGTGCTACATGTGAAATGTACTGTATGCTCTATGATGTGTGCTATGTGTAAATGTGATGTGCTGTGTGCACAATGTGAAAAGTATGATGTATGATTATTCTCATGGCATAACTTTCCTATTCCCAATCTGGAAAGCTCACTGACTTTCCTAATCCAGATTTGGAAAGATTATTTACTTTCCTAATTCAAATTAGGAAACTTTCCTAATCTCAATCTGGCAAATCCACTGACTTGACTTCCAAAAATCATGTTGTTAGGGAAGAGCTATTTTTTCTCATGCATGTCCTTGGTGTGTGCTTGCATATACCCATACTTAGTACAAGTGTGTACTAACCCTATACAAATTCTACTATTTTAGGTGCAGGCACAAGTGGACGGTAGAGCTACAGGATCATCGCTGCAGTTATCCGGACGTCCAGCATTCATCCGGTTTTTGGTAGGTCCTCATGCTTTCGAGGATGCTACTGTTTATGTTCTAGTTTAGTTTAGGAGTTGAGCTAGTGGAGCATGTTCCACTAGCGTTTCTTTCTTATTTTATTCAGACTATGTATGGATGCCATTTTGGCAATTATACGATTATGTTATTGAACTATTTCTTTCATTTGATTATCTCTTAATGTTTAGAGGGTTGATGTTGAACGAATTACGAACGTATTAAAAAAATGTTTAGTAAGTAATGTTTAGAAATGAAAAGTTTCAAATTTTCCGCTAAAATTAACCTATGTAAAGTAAGAATGACGTAAGTAGGCTTGTGTGCGACCTCTGAGAGGTCAACGACGCCGGTCTCGTCTGGGGTCTAGATTCCAGTCGTGACAAAAATGTTTTTCCATATGTAATATCTCCTACAATTTGTCCTTGCTACAACATCTTAACTGAATCGGTTGCTCCTTGAGTATTTCGATTCTCAGGTAGGGTGAGTGCGTTCGCCTTAGCATATGATGTACAAATCAGAGATATTTTCTTATCGCGTATTTTCTTGCAATCCGCAAAAAAGGTGTATTATTGGAAGAAATTAGGGACGCAGATTCGTTCTTGTACAATAGCTGCAAGGAGATACTGAATATGGATGCAGAGATAGTGGATGAAGATGTGTTAGGATTGGCATTTGCTTGTGAAGTCAAGTCATTGAGTTCAAGGACAGAAATGGAGATCCGTCAAAATGAGAAAGGCATCAATGTGGATAGTAAGAACAATGAGTATTATGTTAATCTTCTTACAACATCCTTATCTGACATCAATAGCATAAGAGGTGACGTATTTTCCAAAAGTATTTTTCAGTTGAAATGACAAGGTCAAGGCTTGGAGCCTCCTGTTATATATATTCATCAAGATGACAAGAGTAAAAATACTTGGAGCGTAATTTACTAGATATTCATCTACATGAGAAACAAGAGGAAGACACATTAATGTGAATCTTGGACTCTAATGTTTATGAAAGCATTAGACTTTCGTTATAGATAGTAGACTTAAAGGATTTGATTAAGGAATATTCTTGTTTCGACAATATTCTTAATGGACTGATCATGGACTCAAAGGTTCTTGCACTATTTTGGACCAAAGGCTATGATATTTGTCACACCCCATATTAATTTATGCATGACCATAGACTAGGTGGCTTACATGTCAACCTAGATACTGGAATTTTTACTGAAATTATGGATGCATTAAAGCTTTCAACATTTTGAGAACTACAAATCACCTTGAAATTTGGGACAATTTGTTGAAAGGGATAGACTGTTTTTGCGTGAGAATTAGCGTAACGACCCACAAGTACACCCTACAAGGTGTACTTGACCCTTCGACCGTCTTGTAAAAGCCTCTTAGCTATCATTCATTAAATAAGATATGAAAGTAGTGCGGAATTAAAACTTTTCACAACAATAATAATAAAAAACATCTTTTATAAAATACTTAAGGAATAAGTCTCATTGTCACAAGCCAACGGAAAGACACAACTTAAATATCTTAGAGACACGTCCCTTTACAATGAAAGAAATACATAATAAGTTTTATTCAAGTCTTAAAGAAGAAACTAAAGAAACATAGAATATGTCCTCAAATATATGAGGACATACCAAGTCTTGAGAGAGTCAACTTCCCATATTTGCCTCCTAAACTTCCACTTGCCTCCAACCTATAGTTAAGAAAAGTATGGGGTTAGTACAAAGATTGTACTAAGTATGACATATGCAAAAACACAAGTAAAAAAGGACATTTTAGTTGTAATAAAGTTTTCATGCTATTTAAGTAAGACCTTAATGGATATGGTAATAAAACAACATATAAATCATCATTTAGCAGATAAGGTAAAACTCCAATAATTTTAACACAAGACTATACTTTACAGTGAACTCATTTCCTTACAAAGTTTCCTTATCCAAGGTTATCCTAAGATTCACTAAGGTAAGACATAAAGAAACAACCCATACAATCCCTTCAATAAATACCTAAATGATCCTTAATACTACCAACAATAAGCATACTTCACCACACTTAAACAAGCCAACATTCAATATCAAAGACACTAGAGGAACATACATGCATAACTTAAACATTAGACATAAAGACAACCCCCATGTTACACCTAATGCAATATGAAAGTAGCATCCCATACTACCAGTTCCACCCTAGTGACCCTTAGGAATTCCCTTAGAATAGGCACCTCACATTCATCATATGTATTACTTCCGTCATACAAGACATAACATCAACATGCTTTCTTTAACATTAATAGTCAAATTACTTCATAAACATCATATAAGGACCCATTCAGACATATTCATAGAATAACACACCAAGACTCCCTCAAAATTCCAACTTGTGCAATGGATAGATAGCGTCTCATTCCATCACCTAACCTAAGTAGTACAGCCTTTAGAAGACTTAGTTCATTACCTTAATTTGTGGGGGCAAGATTTAACTGACATAGACCATGAGAGCTAGACATGGAATCCCTATATTAACCCCTACCGGATGAGGGATCCCAAAATGCCTAGGGTAGGGTCATACTCTTAGTCTTTACATGGATTCTCCGATAGCTACACCTATGTGGGCGCATAGTTAAGGGATATGGAGATTACTACTAAGTCACTCATTTTCTAGTAACGGGGAGCACTCATCTCAAGAGGTATATTGGATACAACATCTCTACTCATGAAGTGTATCCACTCCATCAAATCCTCTCTGTGCTAAGCGTAACTCCCCCATGGAGTCTTAAAAATTCATTAACTATAGGTCAAGGGATAACTAATTAGCACCACATCTTAACTCACGAAAGGTATTCAACCTCCAACCCATCTTTGAAAGCTCTTGGGAATAGTGAGGTTGTTACTAAACAATTCATCTCAATCCACGAAGAGTGTTTACCCAAAAATCTTCCACTTACATTCATTAACCACATTCATTCATTCAAAGTGTTTGTGTAAGTATATGTGAGCACACCTTTCACATAAACACCATATTCATAACTTGACTTCTAAATATACTCGTACCTTCATTCATCGTAAATCACACAGTATCATGCTTCACATATACACATACTTAATTTAGACATAATCTCTATAAGATAATTAACAATTCAAGCTCCCTAAAATATATCAACATGAACATCATCATCATCATCACTTTACATAACATATCATGCCTTAAAGGCCATACTCGCATATATACATATATATACATATATATATATATATATACACTCCAAGTAAACACTGCCACCAAAGGTGGACCATACCACTCAAGGTCATTTCAATTTAAATTAGCAAAGATAGTACAAGTTACCCTTCATCCAAGCCTTTACCACCTTTTCTCAATGTCTCCAACAATTCATCATAAAATAGAATTTAAGGAAGTAGCTAATGACAATATAACTTAAAGAAAGCCATAGCTTTAACTTTATCAAATCATGCAAATTAAATCCACTTCATAATCTAAAAGTTGGAAATATGCATGATCATGAGTTCATTGGGGTTTTGAAATTAAAATAATCAACAATCACAAAAAACAGTATATTTCAATTATTAAATCGTTTTCATGCAAAGACTCATGCTTAGAGTCAATGATAGAAGAAGTTGGAGTTTAAAACCCTTTTTGAAATCTCCTTGGAATGGCTCCTTGAATGAAAGAAGGTTCAAGGATGAACTACCATACCTCACTATAATAAACCCATGAAGTTTGGTAAAGAAATTGCTAAGGACTTTCACTTCTAGCCCTTCTTTCAGTTCTAGCTTCTATGGAGTTTGAGAGAGTTCTTTCTTGAGGGAGGGGTTTTGATATTTGAAAAATGAAGTCTAACCTAGCTCTAGGAGTATAAACACACTTAAAATACCCCTAAGACCCTAAAACAAACGTCCATGGTTCATAAAATACTTGAGGTGAATTTACTTAAACACTCCAAGCTTGGCTTATTCCTTGACAGCTCTTACAGGAGGCAATCTATAGACCCTAGCTACGGGGCGTCGTTTGATCGAAGGCCCATCATGTTGGGCGTCGATTGGTTCAGAGACTGGTTTCAAGGGGAAATTCTCGCCACCATTAAGTGTGGAGCTACGCCAAACACGACGGTGCTTCGACCAGTGTTCGGTCCATTGGTGAGGGGTCGTCGATTGAAGCATTTTTGACAGCTTTGTTGCCAAGTCTTGGGTCTTTCTAAAGGGACCCTCGTGGGTCCAAGGTGGAGTCTTACCCCAAAGTTGAACCCCTAAACATGGTCATCTATGTCTTAGGTTCCTCCCACATAAATTTGGACTCTAAACAACTCACCAAACTTTCCAAGGCACACAAGAACTCACATAAGCACCTACACGTCTAGTCGTCGAATCTCTTGGTCGTCCCTTGACGTTTGACTTCCAAACTTACCAAGATGACTTCAAACATTAAAATTAGCTATTTTAACACATTATTAACTCATGAAACACTAGTGAAGATCTATTTTAACCTAGTTTATTATGAGGATCATTACATTCTCCCCCACTTAGAAAAATATTCGTGCTCGAATGACACTAAACACTTTTACTGACATCAAGGACTCAACTAGCAGCATATAACACATAACATCATGGTTAAAAAAACATAGTCAATGCTCCAAACTTACAAGGGACACCAACTTCATATCATTAAGCATTTTTAGCAACACATGCAACTTTTTGGAATAAATTCCACAATTCAAAGCACACACTTATTTCTTCATTTTCTTCTCATTTATGGAGGAACTACCTTCTACAACATTAGACATCATTATACAATTTCAAATCTCAACATGTAATAACTTCAAATCACACTTTGGCACTTAAACTCAATATTCTTGAAGCAATTAAGCAATATTATTAGGTACTTATTATCATAGAAAAATAGATTAACTACCAATCTACTCATATAATTATGATAACATAAAGAGCATGAAAAACATCAAATCATCAATGAAGCTCATAACATAAGGAGACATGCAGGTCATACTCAAATTCAATAGTCCAACACATGACCAAACTACTACGGATTTTGGTCTCAAGTTTGAGTGAGAATAGAAGGAAAAGATAAAGGTATCTAACATCTTGCTACTCAACTCATTCTGCCCCACTTAAGGTAAGCCCATATAAGACAAAACAAAAAAAAAAAGGAATTATGACTTACCGGGGCCTTCACTCCGTATTTGTTCGTTCTTTAGCTCCGAGTGCGTAGAAATGATTCCTCCTTGGAGGATTAGGATCCGGACCACCATAACGAGCTTTGTTGACCTCCTTCCTTTTTGCCTTGAGGTTAGTGCAATCTTTATTATGACACTTATTACCACACCCAAAGCAACCATCTGTTCATTCAAGACACTTACCCAAGTGTTGCTTCCCCAAAGTAGCACACCTAGACCTCTCAAAAGCATGTCCACCTCCTTGGGAATTTTGGTTGAAAACCCTAATATAGTTCCCCATGGGAGAATCTTGGTTATATAACCTCTTCTTAGACTTAGGTTGACTTGGTTCCTCCATCCTAGTCCACTTTCTATCCTTATTCATCTTCCTAAGCTTAGACTCCTCAATTTGTTTAGCATACACCATAAGCCTAGAGATATCCATATCATTATGGAGCATTGTCGTACGACACTCTTCTTTCACCAAGCTAGACACTCCCATCACGAACTTATTCATCCTAGCCATAGAGTTGGCTACCATGGTTAGGGAACACTTAGAGAGTTGGGTGAATATAAGAGAGTACTATTTCACACTCATTCGCCCTTGACAAGGTTCATGAATTCTACCAACTTTCTCTTCCTCCATTCTTAGGGGAAAAACCTAGCAACAACAGCCGCTTTGAACACATCCAAATCTCCTGAACCTTTCTTAAAGCGTCTCTCATCCCTCCATTGCTCAAACTACACTTGTGACACATCTTTTATTTGATATAAGCACCAAATTCCGTTTTCTCTACAGGAGTCACACCGATAGAGTCCACCACTTTGAACACTTAATGTATAAAGACTTTTGGATCTTCATCCACCTTAGTTCCATTAAAAGTAGGAGGGTTCATCCTCATGAGATCACCGATTCTCAAAGAAGGTTTACGTCTATTGAGTTGAGGTCCAACTCTTAGGTTAGCTTGGGCAACCAAATGACTAGTGACGACATGAGCTTGAGTCATCATGATTCGGGTCAAATCTCTAAAAGCAGCCCTTATCTCCGCATTAGTCATATCCCCTTCTACATAGGGAGCTTGAGGACCTCGGGGCACTTGAGGCTCTTGAGGTAATTGAGGGGGAACCACCTCATTCGCATCCTCATGGTCAACTATAGGGACTTGCACACCACGGGGAGGAATTCTCTCATAAAGTACTCCACCCTCCTCCCTTCAAGCAGGTCTCCTCCTCGTATTAATGTCCTATATACACAAGACAAGAGGTGGAGAAATAAAACTTATATAACTTAACTCTATGGCACGACACTAGAGTAATGAAAAAATTGAAACTTCTAATATCTTATAGCCTCCCGCCCATGGATGTGTCGCAATTGACACCGATGAACAATCCTCTACTAGACGTGGCTTGTGTGACTTTGGACCCTAAACTATTTTCCAAAACCTTATGCTCTTATATCAAGTTTGTAATGACCCGCAAGTACACCATAGAAGAAAAAAGCATTGCTGATTCGTCACAAGGCGTACTTGACACTTTAGAGGTCTTGTACAAGCCTCTTAGCTATCATTCATTACATAAGATACGAAAGTATTGCGGAATTAAAACTTTTCACAACAATAATAATTAAAAACATCTTTTATAAAATAATAAGGAATACGTTTCATTGTAACAGGCCAACTCAAAGACACATCTTAAATATCTTAGGAACATGGCCTTTTACATTGAAAGAAATACATAATAAATCTTATACAAGTCTTAAAGAAGAAACTAAAGAAACATAGACTATGTCCTCGAATATATGAAGACATACCAAGTCTTGTGAGAGTCAACTTCCCAAGTTTTGCCTCCTAAACTTCCACTTGCCTCCAACCTATACTTATAGAGTATAGAAAAGTATGGGGTCAGTACAAAGATTTTACTAAGTACGGCATATGCAAACACACAAGTAAAAGAAGACATTTTAGTTGAAATAAAGCTTTCATGCTATTTAAGTAAGACCTTCATGGATATGGTAATAAAACAACATACAAAATAATCATTTAGCACATAAGGTAAAACTCAAATAATTTTAACACAAGACTATACTTTAGAGTGAACTCATATTAACCATACAGTGAACTCATTTCATTATATCTTACAGTGAACTCATTTCATTACAATGTTTCCCTATCCAAGGTTATCCTAAGACACACTAAGGTAAGACATGGAGAAGCTGCCCATACAATTCCTTTATTATACGCCTAAATGATCCTTAAGAATACCAACGATAATCATACTTCACCACACTTAACAAGACAACATTCAATATCAAAGACACTAGAGGAACATACTTTCATTTAAGGACTTCACATAACAACCATTCTCCAAGACAATCCCCAAGTTACACCTCGTGCAATGTGAATGTAGCATCCCATACTCCTACATCCACCCTAGTGACCCTTAGGTATTCCCTTGGAATAAGCACCTCACATTCATCATATACATAACTTTCGTCATACAAGACATAACATCAACATGCTTTCTTTAACATTAGACATAAAGTCACATTACTTCATTAACATCATAAGGACCCATTCATACATCTTCATATAAGAACTTACCAAGACTCCCTCCAAATGCCTACTTGTGCCCTTGATAGATAGCATCTCATTCCACCACCTACCCTAAGTAGTACACCCTTTAGAAGACTTAGTTCATTATATTCATTTGTGGAGGGCTA
This sequence comes from Solanum lycopersicoides, assembly GCA_022817965.1. NCBI lineage: Eukaryota > Viridiplantae > Streptophyta > Magnoliopsida > Solanales > Solanaceae > Solanum > Solanum lycopersicoides. Next base: position 74,980,325 of record CM040618.1, on the reverse strand, counting down.
GCTTTAACCGACATAGACCACGAGAGCTAGACATGGAATCCCAATATTAACCCCTACCCGATGAGGGATCCCCACTTGCTTATGTAGGGTCATACTCTTAGCCTTTACATGGATTTTCCCATTGCTACACCTATGCGGGCGCATAGTTAAGGGATAAGGAGATTTCTAATAAGTATCTCATTCTCTATTAACGAGGAGCAGTCATCTCAACAGGTACATTGGATACAACATCTCTACTCACGAAGTGTATCCACGCCTTCTTCAAATCCTCTACGTGCTAAGCATAACTCCCCCACGGAGCATTAAACATTAATTAACTATAGGTCAAGGGAGAGCTAATTAGCCCCACTTCTCAACTCACAATGGGTACTTACCCCTAGAGGTTACATTTGAACATCACATCTCAACTCACGAAGGGTATTCAACCTCCAACCTATCTTTGAAAGCTCTTGGGAATAGTGAGGTTGTTACTAAGCACTTCATCTCAACTCACGAAGAGTGTTTACCCCAAAATCCCCTATTTACATTCATTAACTACATTCATTCATTCAAAGTGTGTGTGTTAGTACATGTGAGTACAACTTTCACATAAACATCATATTCATAACTTGACTTCAAAACTTACTTGTACCTTCATTCATCATAATTCACACACTAGCATGCTTCACATATACACACACTTCATTTAGACATTATATCTACAAATATATAATTCAAGCTTCCTCAAACATATCAACATGAACATAATCATCATCACTTTACTTAGCATATTATGCCTTCAAGGCCATACTCACAATATATATATATATATATATATATATATATATATATATATATACTTATATACCTCCAAGTAACGACCGCCACCAAAGGAGGACCATACAAATCAAGATCATTTCAATTGAAACTAAACAAGATAGAACAACTAATGCTTCATCCAATCCTTTACCACCTTTTCTCAATTTCTCAAACAATTCATCATAAAATAGCATTTAAGGTTGTAGCTAATAACAATATAACCTAACAAAAACAATAGGTTTAACATTATCAAATCATGCACATTAAACCCACTTTATAAGCTAAAAGTTGGAAATATGAAATGAGCATGAGTTCATTGGTGTTTTGACATTAAAATCATCAACTAACACTAAAACAACATATTTCAATCATTAAAACATTTTCATTCTAAGACCCATGCTTAGAGTTAAATATAGAAGAAGTTGGAGTTTAAAACCCTTTTTGAAATCTCCTTGAATGAAATAAGGTTCAAGGATGAACAATCATACCTCACTATGATAAAACCCGCGAAACATGGTGAAGAAAACGTCCAAGACCTTAACTTCTAGCCCTTCCTTGAGGTCTAGCTTCTATGGGGTTTCAGAGATTTCTTTCTTGAGGGAGTAGTTTTGATATTTGAAAAATGAAGTCTAACCTAGATCTAGAAGTATAAACCCACTTTAAATACCCCTAAGATCCTAAAACAAACGTCCTTGGTTCATAAAAGACTTGGGGTGAATTTACTAAAATACCCCAAGCTTGGTCGATTCCTTGACACCTTTTACAGGAGCCAATCGACAGATCCTAGCTATGGGGCGTCGTTTGATCGATGGCCCGTCCTGCTGGGTGTCGATTGGTTCAGATACTGGTTTCAAGGGGAAAATATCCCCACCACTAAGTTTGTATATACGCCAAATACGGCAGGGGGTCGACTAATGTACGGTCCGTTGGTGAGGGGTCGTCGATTGAAGCAGTTTTGGAAGCTTTGTTGTCAAGTCTTGGGTCCTTCATTAAGGCCCCTCGTGGGTCCTAGGTGGAGTCGTACCCGGACGTTGAACCCCTAAACATGGTCATAAAGGTCTTATGTTCCTCCCACATCAATTTGGACTCCAAATAACTCACTAAACATGGCAAGGCACACAACAACTCACATAAGCACCTAGACTTGTAGTCGTCGAACGTTTTGGTCGTCTCTTGACATTTGACTTCCAAACTTACCAGGCTGACTTCAAACATTAAAATTATCTATTTTAACACCTTATTAACTCATGAACCACTAGTGAAGCTCTAGTTCAACCGATTTGATTATGAGGGTCATTACAATTAGATTTATACGGGCAAGGCTTAGTAAGCTCGTTTACTTTTTATGTGAATAAATGAATATTATATTCTTGAATCAAAGAAAGTTGAGCTAGACAAAGAAAAAGAATTAATGTTTAATTTAGATTAATTTTTTTGTAAAGTAAAGCAAGTATGAACTCTAAAACTAAGAGTTCAACAAAGGAAGATGAAATCTTGAACTCCATTTCATGGCCCTTGCATAATTCTCCATGGTTGAATTTTTTTTTATCAAAATAATGTTCTCATTTGTAGTCTAATTAACTCCTAGTTGCAGTCTTCTTTATAATGGTATCTGCTATATTTTGTTAGGTTACATATCTCATTATCTTATTCTATCTAATAGGAATTTTAATATTTATTTGTATCGGATGTTCACCTACAAGTGTTTACCAATTCAATTTTATTACATGTCACATGCGTTTTGTATTTTATTTAATCATCTCAGCCCAAACAAATCATTCTCTAAAATCTTTGTTCGCAAACTTCCAAAAATTGGGGGATTTTTATTATGAACAACGAACAATAAACAAGAGTTTTATATATGTACATCATAGAATAATGCAAGTGAGATTTTTTTTTTTAGTTTGGCAAAAAATACTTTAAAATTTATTCTGGAATTACGTATAACATATATTCAATATTTTCCCCTAGAAGATACTAGTCTTACCATGATAATACAATGAAGGGAAATAGATAAATACATATGTTCATTCAATACTATAGGTAAAAAAATACACTAGACAAAACGAAATAAAAAATGAATGTTCTTAATAATATGGTAAAACAATTAAATCAAACAAAACTGAAATAAAAACTAATGTTCTTACTAATATGACCAAGAAATTGAAGGATAAAATGTTAAAGGAAAATATAGAGAAAACCGTATTTGTCCAAATGAAGAAGAATAAACAAAAAGAATACAAATTAATTTTTGTTAAAATTTTTTGAGCGTAATTAGTTGTTGAATCTACAAGTTGGAGTGATTTCTCCTAATGCTTTCATCATTAACATTTCTTTCATTAAGTTATAATTTCAAACAAATGCTTTCATATTCAATTAGGATATTTTATCTAAAAGAAATTATACTCATATGAAATGTTTGTTTTGTCGTCCGACTGGTTTTATTATCTCTCTGAAAATGTGTTTGATTCTTCATTTAACCTGACTTAAAATAAGGGATAGAAATAGATCTTTGCTGAAGCAACTGATCAGCCCAACTACATGCCAATAAATATCAAGTAAAACTGCCTAACGGTTCCCTACTTTTCTCAAATATATGCTCCCTTCGCAAATCACGGGTGGGGGTGGGGGGTGGGTTAAGGTTAGTTTCTTGTTGATAGAATTAGAGTTATTTTGGTACCATATATTTTTGATTTTGAGATCAATATTTTTATACAATAGACTTTTCAAAGAATCTTTTTCGATTCTCATTTGTTAAAACATGATAACACTATTATTTGTTTTGGATGAACATGAAGAAGAAATTGCCATCGGATACCTAATTGATAAAAATGTCTTTTGTGGTGGTTGGAAATGTTTCTCCATTGCCTGTGAATTTAAGGCAACATCTTATAAGTGCTTAAATCCAAGTCATTTTGTAAAAGATAGAGTTTTTCTCATTTGATTTATGTTAAATGCACTAGTAGTGTAAATGATTGTTGCATGACATAGACAAATACTATAAGGAACACTGATATATTTAATTTAGTAACCAGTGCTTGGACCGAAGAGAAGCAAGTATAAACGCGGAAGCTAGAAGAACGAACCTCGAAAGACCATGAGTAAGAAGATAAACGAGAAATACACCAAAAGACACAGAGATTTAACGTGGTTCGATCAATCGATCTACGTCCGCAAAGGAGATGCGCAATCCACTCTAAATATGAGAGTACAAAATACAAAGTGAAACAACCTCAACCAGTTCACTCAGAATACATGGTAGGTTCACAAAAGTGATAAGGTATCAAACTTGTGACAACAAATTCTTCCACTAACTGAAACTCTCAAAGCACTAAAGACTACATTGTGAATTCTAATTAAGTTAGAAGAAACATGCTTCTATTTATAGAGTTCTAAACCTTTTCTTACACGAAAAAGATTAGTCAATCCAAAAATGTTTTCCTAAAAGGAAAACCTATGTATGGTAAAAATTAGGGTAATAAACCCAACAAATCTCCCCCTTGGCCTGATTATCTCACAAAATAAATTTGTCCACCTTCTTCACTTAATCTTCAACATTTTGCTTCTCCTCTCCCTAATCTCCATTGCGAAATTTATGTCTCAACACAGAAAACATCTCTAAAACAATTTCTCCAACAAAAATATTCATTACTGTAAAAAAGATTGCGACTAGAAATACACCCACAAAACTGAACACCTCTTTCTAACCTGATTCAATCATCAATTATCGAACCATTGAACCTGACTCTATCCTTGAATCTAGATCTGATACCAATTCTTAGGACCTAATATAAGTAGGTATAAACATGAAAGCTAGCAGAGCAAACCTCTAAATACCAAGAGTAAGAAGATAAACGAGAAATACACCAAAAGACAGAGATTTAACGTGATTTGGTCAATCGATCTACGTCCACAAAGGAGATGAGCAATCCACTATAAATATGAGAGTACAAAATATAGAGAGAAACAACCTCAACCAATTCACTCAGTATATATAGGAGGTTCACACAAGTGATAACGTATCAAACTTGTGACCCACAAATTCTACCCCTAACCGAACCTCTTAAAGCCCTTAAGACTATATTGTGAATGCTGATTAAGTTGGAAGGAACAAGCCTCTATATATAGAGTTCTAATCCTTTTCCTACAAGAAAAAGGATAAGTCATTCCAAAACCTTTTCCTAAAAGGAAAACCTATTTATGGTAATAAATCAGGGCAAATAAAACGCAGCAAATCTCCCCCTTGGCCTGAATTTCTGACAAAATAAATTTGTCCACCTTCTTCATATAATATTCAACAAATTGTATATCCTCTCCATAATCTCCTCCATCAATTCTACGTCTTGACACAAAGAACCTCTCTAAAACAATTTATCCAACAAAATCTTAATTAGTGTCAAAAAAGTTGAAGCTACAACTACACCCGCCAAGATGAACACCCATCTCTAACTTGGTTCCATCATTGAACTATGACTATGATACCACTTGTTAGGACCTGACTCCATCATTGAATGTAGCTCTGATACCACTTGTTAGGATTGAAAATAACCAGGTGTAAACGCGAAAGATAGATGAGCAAACCTCGAAAGTCCTATAAAGACAAACGAGAAATACACAAAAAGACACAGAAATTTAATGTGGTTCGATCAATTGACCTAAGTCCACAAAGGATATGAAATCCACTATAAATATGAGAGTACAAAATACAGAGAGAAAAACCTCAACCAATTCACTCAGAATATATGGAGGTTCACAGTAGTGATAACGTATCAAACTTGTGACCCATAAATTCTCCCCCTAATTGAAACTCTCAAAAACCTTAAGACTACATTGTTAATACTAATGAAGTTAGAAGGAACATGACTCTTTTATAGAGTTCTAAACCTTTTTCGACAAGAAAAGGGATTACTCAATCCAAAACCTTTTCCTAAAACGAAAACATGTTAATGGTAAGAAATCAGGGCAAATAAAACCCAACAACCACAACAATCCCAAACTCAATTTTCTTATCTTGTACAACACGAGGCAAAATCCTACCTTGTTAAATTTATCATCGTTCTTAATACTGCATCTCAAGGTTAATAAAGAAATTCAGTTACACTATTGGTGCATATAAGATAAATCAAATGAAAAACGTAGTTCTTTTTTTAACAAAATGACTATGATTTAAGCACATACAAGGTGTTACCTAAAATTCACAAAGCTTAATCAATTGGAAGTCTAGGGCATCTCTTTTGAGAAGGTTGTGAGCATTGGAAAAACCATTCCAACACCCACTCAATCAATTCTTTCCAATATGGTATTTGGTAGAAAATCTTTCTTAATTTTTATCAACAAAAACAACGTCATCATATTTTGACAAATTAAAATCAAAACAATTTCTTGAAAACATTATTGTATCATAATAAAAGTACTAGACTATATAGGAACAAAAACAATGTTAACTAAATAAAGAAATAATTTCACTTAAGAATAAAAATATCCCCGATATATGCAAAAAGAGCATACATTCGACAAAACTAGGAAGCTCAAAACGCTAATTTGCTTTAAGTTTTTCGGGTCACAGTTGGGTTGATCAGTTTGCTATAGCAGAGTTGTGCTTTTGTCCCTTCCTTTTAGTGCTACAAGTATCATGAATTAATTTTTTTTAACAGAAATAATAAAACCATTCAAACAACTAAGAAGCAATTAAATATACTAGGTGGAATGTTTGTATACTACTATGCATTTAATCAATAGATTTTAATCTAAAGGGCTAAAATATTTAGTCTCTCTATATATCCCCAACCATGGATTGTGACAGAAGATCAAATGTACAAATACTAAATTTCTGACTTATATAAGAGCAACGTAATCAGACCTTGAATCTGCGACCATAAGGATGCTGAAGAATCGTATGTCAAATCAATAGGGCAATGTGACCAGACCTTTATTATTCAACCATAAGTCTCCTAAAGAATATCATATCAAATAAACAACGCAATTCCTTATTGGAACAATGTCCACTCCAAGATAATCAATACAAAAACTCTGAAAATCCAATCCCAAACTGTCCAACCGTGTCATATAGCCTAATTGTGAAACACTAAGGCCGTAGAAAAGGGGATGTATTGATAGAAGGTTATCTGAGCTGACCTACTACTGAACTAAGAATCATTATCTCCAACCTAATTCTGCTACATCAATTTACAAGGAGCTATGCCATATAAAGAAAGAACATGCTCCAAAATATGCAAGTATAAGGCAAGAACTAGTCTACATATAGACTATGGCCAACATGACTTCAAACACAAAAATAATAAAGTAAAGACCATGCCACAATATTGGAATAATCGCAAACAATAAGAACAACATGCCACTACCACAAAAAACCTGACAAAATCTTAAAACTCTATATTGACTAACAAAGCATGTTAAACTTACTACCAAAACCCAAATTAACGCAAATCAACATTTATTTACATTCTCGAGCACAATCTTTAAGGGAATGAATCCATAACCTACCTCAAAGCAAATCACATGTGATTCAACATCACAATTCCAATGCTTCTCCCTTCCGAATTCTACCACACTATAATATATAGAATCACAATATTAACACAGTCGTTTAGACACCAATCATATTAATTAGAGATAGACTAAAATTTGATTTAATATGGGTATGTGGGACCCAATTTTTTAATCTTATAATTGATTCCATCAGAAGGCCAATTTAAACTCCCCGAACTGGTATCCCAAAATAAGAAACAATTAAGGGAACGAAACATACAAAAACACCAAATTAAACATTTGAGCAAAGTCAAAAGGGTTGGAAGGCCCTTCGGAGAAGATTATACTACAAAAAATCTTTCCCGAGTAATCCCAATGGATAGTTGCAACCTTCCCGAATACACTAAACTCGAAATCACCCAAATCGGACACAAACAACTCTCACAGTTGTAGAAGGAAATGCTAGAAAAAAAAAAGAAATAATAGTATGCTCTTTTATTCCAATGTCAAGTCACAAATAAACATCCCGATAGCAGCAGAAGGAGGCCCCAAAAAAGGGTCGCCCCTTAAATGATATTCGCGAACAAGATGACTAAGGGTGGTCAACGCCACATGACAACTTATCTCGATTACAGACTGAGGGCCATGGCATAACAATGGTAAATAACAACCCTCAATGATCCCGAAGGCACACATGCCACCTTGATGAAGGTGGCACAAACACAAGATGTTGTTGCATCAATTGAAAAAACTGACAGGGTTCTCAAGATTCATTTGAATTTTTTTGCACGGAGATGATATATTGTACCCCACCAAATTTTGTATTTTATACTCAATGGCGTCATCGAAAATTAAAACTAAGGTCATCTAGAAAAAGTAGGTCCATCATCACAACTACATTTTAACTCAAATTCCACAAGGGGGCTCGAACTTAGCCCAGAGACTCATGATCCGTATGAAAGGTCCTAAAAAAAAATTAAATTCCAAACCGTACAGAATCGTTAGAATTGAATTCTGAGGTTGGCTTCTTGAACTTTTCATCAAATTATTTATGTTTTGGACGTTTTAAAACAAAGAAAACACAAAATAAATCCAAATAAACTACTAGGTTTTCGAACTACCATTCTTAGAAAGTGATAAATTACTTGGGTCACTATAAGAATGCTCTAAGAATAATAACTAAGCCAATAATACATGAATTATCTAGAGGGTCATTGTAGTGTTTCCTCAATTAAATCCTACTCCTCTTCACGCTGACAATACATATACTATTCAGATTGTTATAATTAATTTTGACATGAGAGTACTAAAAATTACATAGTAGATTGCCATTATAAATATCTTATGCTTTAAAAAATTCATGGCATACCAATCCCATTAATTTCTTGTAGGACTGCATATAGCTTAGATGTGCACACATTCTGGACATTCAAGAAGGACAACTTAGCATTTAAATGAACATTTCAATTTGCAAATGATAATCGTGATGACCTTCTAATAATATAGGTCTACTGATGAAGTTGGTCATGTGATAACCTAACAACACTCTATTCTTAAAATCAAGGGGGATAAATATACTCGTCGTTCAGGTAAATGTTGATGACACTATATCTTTTGAGAAAAATTGGATTCACTATGCGAAACATTTGCCAATATAATGGGGGAGATAAGATTCTTTTGAAGCTTAAAGTTTTCGAAGTTATAAACATGCACTATGATAAATCAACAAAAGTATATTGGTGATCTGCTAAAGAGCATCAACATTGAAAGTGCCAAGCCCATTAATACTTCAATAAGGACCGCTAGAAAACTAAATATCAACAAACCAAGTCCATCCGTAGTTGATACAATATATTGAGGAAATATTGGCTCTTTACTATATATCAAAACAAGCAGACAAGATATAGTCTTCAATGTTTGAATGTGTTCGAGACTTTAGACCTGTCCTAAGAAGTTCTACTCGAAAGATGCAAAAATGATTTTAAGTACTTGAGACTTCATATAGCATATATGTAAGCGACTCATTTAAAATATATGGTAGGATTTAAGAATAAAAAATATTGTGCTTAGGCTCTTTCATGTATTGGACTTAAAGAACTATAAGCTACCCGTGGGAATTAATTTTAACTATTTCAATCAAATGTAAACTACCATATAAAAACAGTAACACAAATAAATAATAAATTAGTTCCCAAATTTGATATAAAAAGGGATACACAAGCTGTTAGCAAGATATAGAATGGAAGAAGTGGTGCTCCTCCCTCTGTTTATTTATGTTTGAGTGAGTTTCAAAGGACTGAAAGATAGAAATAAATATGTATATGCATATTTTATATCTTGCAGTAACATTGAGTCTTAAATTGCAATTCATCACTCTGGTCTTTGTATTAAAATGAAGGTTAATATGAATAAGAATAATAAAATTCAAAACAGTAAACAACTGGAACGCAACAATAATAAGAGCATTTATTTGATGTGCACGTACTAACTCACCATAAGATTAATGATTAGTTTAAAGTCATGAGCATGTATGAATTCTATTATTTGATTCTTTTAAAAGAGATAATAACCAATTTCTTATACATCATGATACCAAGGACCCATAAAAGAAAAGAAAATGAAATCGCAAACAACATAAAGATCTATACTAGAGCATTGATTTATAAATTAATTTAGTTCAACAGAGAACAGACGAAGTGGAATAAGGCTTTACCTCTTGTGGTGTAGTGAATATTCCATTATTATAGGCCTCCAATCTACACTCGTTCTTCCAATAATGTCAAGACAAAGAAAAAAGGGAATAAATATATTTTGTGAGATTATATGTAGATTAATTAAGAGAGTGGTATTCTTGTGAGAGTAAAATCTTCTTTTTACTTGAAGATTTGATATGACTTGGAGCACGAAATGAAAGAGACATCTCTCTAGAGAGGAACATCTAAGAAGGATTAGGGAAAAGGACTATAGAGAGGCACATCTAAGAAGGATTAGGGAACAAGACTATATTTCTCTCAAGCAAAAGGAAAAAATCTTAACGCATCCATGGATGACGAAAGTACCAAATTAGCATTAAAATTGCAAGAGATAGAGGGAGAGAGAAAGTGTGGCTGATGAGAAGAAAATAGATTTAGGGTTTGGGGTATAATTTTTTTTTTACGTGTGCTGAATCGAATATGTACATTTGTGAAAAGAATTGACACAACATGACAACCTATAGATTATTACATTCACTTTTTTGTGATTTTTCTTTCTCTATTTCCTTTAAAAGGAAAAAAATTATTAATTTATTATTCTTTATTTTTCTCTATTTACTTTAAAAGGAAAATATTATTCATTTATTGTTCTTTTTTTTCTCTCCTTTATTGTTTGTCAAATATTTTAAAATAGCGTTATCTCTTTCCTTTTTATTGTGTCTTTTCCTCTCTTTCAAAATTTTCTTTTCGTACGTATATTTGCTTCTATATTAAATTTTCTCTTCTTTTCCGCAATTCAATCTTTTTATGAAATTCTTCCTTTCCCTTAAAACCACTCCATAATTAGAAATTCTTAGTTCTCATTAATTTCTTTTAGGATTATTATTATTTCTTTTCTTATCCAAAAAATCTCAGTTATCTATTTATATCTATTTCTTTATTCTCTACTTTGTTATTTTTACTATCTTTTTTCACTCTATAATTTCTCTCCCCCCCCCCCCGCCCAAAGTTAAAATTGTAATAATTTGCACAGACTAAAATCTCAGGTCATCATAACACCTACTAACAAAACTAATAGGTAAGCCAAACACATAGCCCGTTACCATATTCAACAAGCTGTTACACTGAAAAGAAAAAAACTACAAAGTAAGAAAAGAACATCAAATAAAATAAAGAGAAATACAATCTTATGTTTGTTTCATGAAAATCATTATTTAAAGAAAAGCATTGTTTCATGCAAAACTATTTTTTGAATAAAAATATAGTTTCATGCAAAACTTTTCTTTTAATTAAGGAACCATATAGAAAGTAAGGACACAACATTGAATGGAAAAACCTTTTTAAAGATAAATTAATAGTCACTTCGATGAAAGAAAAATAGTGTTTTATGAAAAGAGGTGTTACTTCCATACATACGACCTTCTTCATGTAACTTGGCCCTCCTTCTCCTCAATCCCAGGGATTGATATTCATACGTAGTTATCCTTTTAATATTGTTCTCCATACTTACAACGAATCTTTTTTTTGGTTCTCCGATTCCCTATTTCACTTTTTTCTGCACTTTTAAGAGGTAAGTTTTTGCAATTCAAGACTCTATAAATCATTGGCTGTCAAATATAAATTCAAAGATAAAAAATAAAATTTAACAAACCTTGAGGTTGTTTCTTCATACTTTAAATATTTTCCCCTTCACATAGGTTAGTTATAGCTCTTGGGTGACACATTTCCTAATGTGTTTTGGGGTGCTTTGGAGTATGTTTTTCCTTTTGGAACCTTTGAAATAAATGAGAGTTGAAATTAGTAAACATCTAGAAAGTTTAATATTGAATGAGGATTCTATAAGTTTCATTAGCACCACATTGTATTTTTTTGTTTAGTAGTGTGGTTGGTTTGGGTAGTGAGGCTTTTATTTTAAGTTTGTATTATTATATCTTAAGCCTTAAATTTTTGCATAGGTTTGACTACTGTTAACAATCATGTTAAACACTCTCAGATGGAAATTAGATCAGCGCAGTTAGCTCCAAAATGTTGATTGTTATCTAGAACTATCTATAGTTTTGATCCCAAGGTGTTTGTGGATTAGTTTGTGTTTTTTGTTTTTCGTTATATGTGTTGATTTGGATTAACATTTTTATGAGCTCAGATTGTGACTATTCTTTGGGTAAAATTTCTTTTAGCTATTCATGACCTTTTGGCCTAGTCATTTTTGTAACAATCCGTATGCTAGAAATATTAGATTTGCAAAAATTAAAAGTTGCAAATGCCACCGACGGGCATTACTCAGGGAAAGTATGGTGACCCACGAACCATAGGTGGGGACCATGGTTTGCAACATCCAGCCCTCCCCAGAAACTTAGAAAAAATTGTTCTAAAAGGGTCGACCTATGCGAGGATCTTAGGAACGAAGGTTGGACCATAGTGTGTGGTCCAGAACATGGTTCAGACCCCCAAATTCCATCTCTCTGAAATACAAACGAGAGTTCACAGAACGGACCATAGGCCAGTCGACCATCTTTCGGTTGGCCCCAAAAATTTTTAAGTCAGGAGTCGTTTGATCTTTTACCTATGTGTTAGACCCCTAAACTATGTCATTAATGACCTAACCTACGTCGTACTAGTAAATTTTGTCCTAGTAACTTGATTAGAACTTAATTTAGTCAACTTATCCTCCAAAAAATCATCAAGTTTAACGACAAGAAGGAGAAAGAGTCGACCAAGCCCTGTCCAAGAACACAACAAGTTTTCTTCAGTTTCAACGCTAAAATCAAAAGTTTTCTTTGTGAATTTCATCAGCAGGTATGTGGGATTTCATTAGTGGATTCATTTCATCCACTAGATCCTTATAATTTAGTCTGGTTCTTAATTCTCTATATGATGTTAAACCTAGGGTTTCTACAATCTCATATTTATGTTGTGATTTAGCTATTAGACTAATCCAAATCACATTATCATGTTTTTAAGGAATTGTTGCTTAAGGATTTGCATGAAACTCCGAACCTTAGTTGTGTAGATTTGTTTAGTTCATGAATTACATTTGCTAGGTTAGTTTATTCAGATATACATTCCTCAGTTAAGAAACTATCAGTATTCTCACCAAAAATTTGGTGATAGAAATCTCTCACAGTTTCAGCTAAAATCTTCAACCCCAACACCTTCATCAACTAGTGTTCCATCCATCAGGTATCGACGAGATCAGAAAGGTAGGGTATCATGCTCTATGTATCAGTGGAGTGTTTCAGTTACCTGAACATACTCAAGTTGTCCAAAGTGTGGTAAGAAGCATCCGAACATGTGTCAGTCATGGATGTTTTTTGTGTGGATATATTGGACATAGAATGAGGGATTGCCCTTCTTATAAATAGGTACAAGGAGGTAAAATATAAAGGCTTCGTCTACATATTCAGAAGAACCAACATGTCTTCGGACTGTACAGGATACTTGCCAAAATAGGTTTATTCTCTCCAAGCTCGCCAAGATCAAAGAAGATTCTCCATATGTGGTTATTGGTACGTTATGAGTTTTTCATTTAGATATTTATGCTTTGTTAGATACAAGGGCTTCTCATTCCTCTTTAAGTCCATATATATAGCAGTAAACTTTGGTATATGTCCAAAAAATCTCTCCAAACCTTCTTAGTCTCTGGTACAGTTGGTGACTCAGTTAAAACTAGAAGGGTATATGTAAATTGACCTATCACGATATCCCGGAAAGTCACCTAAGTAGATATTGTAGAGTTAGAAATGATAGATTTCGATATCATTCTAGTAATGGATTGGATACATTCGTGTTCAGCCTTAGTGGATAGTAGAACTAGGATTTTTTATTTTTTATCAAAACGAGCCAATCCTTGAATGGAAGGGTAGTTGCTTAGTGCTTATGGTTGAATTTAATTTTTATCATAAGACCAGGAACATGATCTCTAAGGGGTATTTCTATCATATAATTCGTGTTAAGGATTCAAGATTGGAAGCCCCATCTCTTGAGTCAGCTCTAATAGTAAATGAGTTCCCCGAAGTGTTTCCATATGATTTTCTCTGAGTTCCTCCCAAAAGAGAAATCAACTTCGGAATTGATCTAATTCTAGATACCCAACCTTTTTCTATTCCTCCTTCCAGAATGACTCCAACTAAGCTTAAGGAATTGAAAGATTAGTTGAAAAACCTTCTACATAAGGACTTCATTAGACCTTGTATTTCTCTATGTGGTGCAACTTTGGTTTTCGTGAAAAAGAAAGATGGTTCTCTCAAGATGTGCATTGACTATCAGTAGTTGAAAAAAAGTCTCAATAAATAATATGTATCCTATCCCTAGGATTGATGGATTGTTTTACAGACCTATGGGGCTAGTCATTTCTAAAAGAGAGACCTAAGATTCTGTTATCATTAGATCTCTTTCATAGATAGTGACATTCCGAAAACAGCCTCCAGGTTATGAATTTGCAGTTATGTCATTTGGACTAACCAATGCTCTTGCATCTTTAATGGATTTGATGAACAGGGTGTTCAAGCAATATTTGGACTTGTTTGTTATCTTCTTTATTGATGATATCCTCATTTACTCTAGAAATGAGGAAGAACATGAGACTCATTTGACGGTTGTCTTCCAAACTCTCGCATATCACCAGTTATTCACTTAGTTTAGCAAATGTGAGTTTTTGTTGCAATTTGTTGCTTTCCTTGGGCATATAGGATCCTAAAAAAATAGAGGCAGTGAAACAATGGTTTAGACCAACCTTTCCTACACATATAAGAAGTTCCTTCGGTTTTGCTTGTTATTACAGAAGGTTCATGGAAGGATTTTCATCTATAGCTTCTCCATTGACTATGTTGATTCAGAAAAATGTTAAGTTCCACTGGCTAGATGATTGTGAGAAGATTTTCTCAAAACTGAGAACTATGTTTCCTACAACTCACATTTTGGCTCTACTAGATGGGTCAGATAGTATGTAGTCTATTGTGATGTATCAAGAGTCGGCCTCGATTGTGCGTTGCTGCATCGATGTAAGGTTATAACATATATTTCTAAATAACTTAAGGTGCATGATATGAACTATCTGAATCATGACCTCAAGGCTCCAGCACTAGTATTTGCATTAAAGATCTTGAGACATTACTTGTATAGTGTTCACGTGGCGGTGTTCTCAGACAATGACAACCTTCTTTATGTGTTCACCAAGAAAGAGTTGAATATTCACCGGAGGAGAGAGCTTGAGTTACTCAAAGGTTATGATAGTAATGTGTTTTTCCATCCTCTTAAGGCTAATGTGGTAGCATATTCTATTAGAAGACTATCTATGGGTAGTGTAGAACATGTTGAGGAAGATATGAAACAACTAGCAAAATATGTTCACCAACTTTCTTGTTTTGGAGTTTGCCTTACAAGCATATTACATGGTGGTGTGGCACACTGGAATTGGTCAGAATATTCACTGATAGCGTAGGTTATGGAGATACAAGACACTGACCCTATATTGCTTCAACAAAAGGGGGCAGTTCATCAGCAGAGAGCTGAGGTATTCTCCCGAGGGAAAGATAGTCTGCAAAGCTACATGGGTAATTATTGTACTCCTAAGGTGGGTGAGTTGACATAACAGATCCTTGCAGAAGCCTATAAATGTAGGTATCCTATTCATCCAGGCACCACTAAGATGTACTGTGATCTGCGTGAAGTCTTTTGGTAGAATTGCATGAAACGTGAAGTAGATTTTGTGGCTAAGTGTCCTAATTGTCAGCAGGTGAAAGTAGAACATCAGAAAACTAAGAGGTACAACATTCCTACATGGAAATAGGAAGTGATCAACATATACTACATTACAGGTTCATGTCGTACTTGGAAACAACAAGAAAACATTTGGGTGATAGTTGTCACATCCGGGGATCACCCCCTTGACGTAACCGGCATCGTCGTCCTCTTTGAGGACTATGAGTAGCCTCTTAGCATACATCATTATATTCATAGGTTAAAAATGTGGAAAATTTAAAACTTTTCATTACTTCTAAATTGAGGTTTACATAGACCTCTACATACACAGAATATATTCATATTGTATATAGATAGACCCTACATATATGATTACATCGTCTTCTTCTTTTATTGCACATAGATATATATAAGATATAACATCGTCTCAAATGGATCCTCATAACCATCTAACAAGATTATAACAATTTGGGCATAACCCATACATCAATGGAATAGAGCCACATATAGGCTATACAATTCGTACTCAAATGAAAAAGGAAACAACATAAGAGTCATAAAACAAAACAACTTCATAAGCTTGATATTGGCATCGCCCTCGGAAAGTGAGGACCTACCCACTTGGATGATTGAGAAATTCCAAGTTTTCGTCAAAGTTGTCTCAAAAGCGTTCAACAACCGGAACCTAAAATATTGGGGAAAAAGAGAAAATGGGGTTAGTACATCACTAGTACTAAGTATGAGACCATGTGCACATATAATATCAAATCATTCTAAAAGGGGACATTTCATTTAAAACATTCTAATTTATATTTAGAAAGCCTTATGCATATTTAAGAAAACCATACAAATCAAATAAGCATATTTACTAGGTCAAAAGAATGTAAATCACAAGACCAACAATCATAGGGTTAGCCAAGTCAACATGCAAATCATATAATTGATCACTTAGTCAAGACAACTCCATCATCAGGTTATAGTAGCATCAAGCATAGCAAGAGTTAATTTCAACATAATCAAAACAAGGTAATTAATCATGAACACTCATTAAGTCAGCAAGTGCAATGACCAAGAAAAGCTCCATAACCTTACTTAATCAAATAACCCAACAAGAACCATGACTAATATCCAACTTCACATAGCATATTATTTAAGAGCACATATCCTCATAATTTAGCAATAGAGATCAACACATGTTCATAAGTGAAACCAATCATCATGTAGTATCATCAATGAGCAATATTATCATAAACATATCATGTACAATTATAAGCATATTCATATATAAGAACATCATCCCAAGACTTCCTTCAAAATTAGCTAGTGCAATGCTTAGATAGAGTCCCATACCACTACCTAGACTAAGCTAAATCTCTTAGGTCATCCTAGTTAGAGTTCATTCCGTTAATTCATTTTACCTTTTGGGAACATCTTCACTTAACCGACATAGACCACATGATCTTATGTGGAATGCAGTGTCATGGAACCCTACACTGAAGAAAGGCGGACTACTTTCCAAGGTAGTACCAAAACATGAACATAGCAACTACGTGGATCCACTAGCTAGTATTTCTATGAGGGCAACATAGTTCAAGAACTAGGAGATATAATTGGGACCCTCTTTATGCTACAAGCATTATAGTCTCCAATCTCAAGAGTACATTAGTGATCCCACCTTCCCTATGTGGGAAGGGAGACTCCTCACTCTAGTTCACTCGGTGTTAAGCTAGAGTCCCTTTTGAAATGTCTTTATTAATCAATCATAACTTATTGTAGGTTATAGGGTCTAACCCTTGTTTAATAATCATCATTATATCTCAATAAGAATTTACATGAGTATAAATCCTTTCATTGTAATTCATATAAGTGAGGTTAGCACATTTACATAGTCATTCATGATAAGGCATATTGGTAGTCATCACCATCCTTATAACATTTACATCTTAGTCAACCTCACAACCATTGTCTAGACCTTTCAATTCAACATTATACCAACCCTATCAATCCTAATACAAGATATACGTCAATGCAATATCATCACTTAATCTCAAGTAACCACAATTGAACTAAAGAATCGGGATCACAAGACTTATGAAGTCTCCTTCATAATTAATCTTCAAGGTCTTACCATCAACACTTAACTCAACCCAAAGAGGGTATAGTATCATAATACAACAATAATCAATAAGATAACAAGGTCAATTGAATCACTACATCACAATTCATCACTAGTTCATAGCTTAAGATAAGAGACTTAGGTCGATTTCATAACATGTTTATATCCTTAATCGATTACTCAAGAAATAGCATGATAGGTCTATAATTCATATTAATCTATTCATAATTGATACAATAACATCATAGAATATTAATTCAACGAATAACCAAGTCAATTGAACCAACATTACCCAATTCATACTAAGATCACAACCTAGGGTTAATGAGAATGGGTGATCTTCTACAAACTAGACCAATCAATCAAGAAGTAGTTTAATATAGTCATAATTCATCATAATTTGATCAATAACATCTAAGGAATCCATAAACAAATCAGTTTGGAAGACCAATTTCGAGATTAAAAGAGACCCACATGAAAAGTCAACTTTTGCAATCAATTTGTAGGAACCCTTTGGGGAAAGAAGTCCCAAAGGTGAAATAGATTTCAGACCTTAATGTTTTGATGAATATTGATGGAGAAACATTGGTGATTTAATCCCTAGAACCCACCTTGAGTTTGTCTCCTATGGAGTTCTTCAACTTGAGAGACAAAGAAGTGAGAAGGAAGAGAGTTTTGGGTTTGTGAAATATGAAAGCTTAGGTTAGTCTAATTAGATTAGGGGATTTGTATAGGTTGTTAATTAACTTAATTAGATCTCCCCTAATCCCTAATTAAACTGCTAACTAATCCAACTAATTAATTGACTTAAATAAAAATGTGCAGCAAAATAGACCCCTCACAGACGACACCACGATCGACGGATCGTATGTCCATCGTCGGGCACTGTGCACCTTCATGTTACACATCCATCGATGAGTTCAGAGACTATGCTATTCAGTCTTCCCAAGTAATTGGATAAGTTTCCATCGACGGTGGCCTTCGACGTCCTGTCGATTGACACAGGCCTTATCGATTGCACACGTCTGTGCACACTGCCTTTTGACAGCTTCTTGCCAAAATGCAAGGGTGCTCCTCAAGGGATCTTGGTTGGTCCTTAGGGAGTCGTGCCCGAATGTTTTGACTACGAATCAACTCTAATACATATTAGACACTCTTGCACAAATTTTCATCATTTTCTGACTCCTAAAAGCTAGTCAAATAGGCTAAAGCACGCTAGCACCTCATTGAACTATTTTCGGGAAGTCATGGACGTTCTTTGACGTTTTGGTTTCTACACCTCCTAAATGACTTATATACATTAAAATAGGCCTTAAAACAGGGTCTAAACTCTTTGACACCTATGTTAGGCTCTATCACACATCTTAGATTTTCGAAGTGTTACATTATCCCCCCCTTAGGAACATTCGTCCTCGAATGACACTCAAATCTTTTGTAAGGAAGGAATAGGCTCAAGACTAGTAGCCCAACCAATCTACGATACATAACAACATGAATTAAAACATCAATAATAGCATTTACACAAGGCAATTCAAAACTTCAATTACCACTTATAAGGCTCAAACATCACATTATGAGGAATTTTCTTCTCACAAAAACAACATGAGCTCAACACACCATATATGAGTCAATTATGCCAAAACTCAACTTAAGAACATGCTAAATATCATTTCATAAAGACTCATCCTATCAAAAGGCACAACATGACCCAAAACAAGAGGAATGGCAAATTTTCAAGTCATTATGCACAATTCACTGTAAGTTCGGTGTAATGACACAAAAAATGCACATTTTTGCGAAACATCTTCAAACATCATAGCAACTTTAAATTTAGGCACTATTTTCATTATAAGTAAGAACAACTAACCTTCATTAGAAAAGAGATGAGGGTAACGGGACTTCATGTCAGCCTCGGCCTCCCATGTTGCCCCCTCAACAAGGTGGTTTCTCCATAACACTTTTACGGAGGCCACCTCTTTGTTCCTCAACCTCTTCACTTGACGATCAAGGATATCCACTGGAACCTTCTCATAGGAGAGGTCATCCTTCACACTAACACCCTCAATATGAAGAATAGACTCGGGACCATCAATACACTTCTTAAGCATAGAAACATAGAAAAGTGGATGAACCGAAAAACAAATTCACTAGGGAGTTTCAACTCATAGACAACCTTATCAACCCTTTGCAAGATTTCATAGGGACCCACATAACTAGGACTCAATTTCCCTTTCTTGCGAAATCTAATCACCCCATTCATAGGTAAATTTTTTAAGTACACTTTGTCACCTTCTACAAACTCCAAATCTCTTCTCCTAGTTCGGCATAGGATTTCTGCCAACTATAGGCTATTTGCAACCGGTTCCTTATGATATGGACTTTATCCAAAGTCTTATTAATCAAATCGGGACCAAGAATCGAAGACTCATCAACTTCAAACCACCTAATAGGAGACCAACATCTCCTACCATACAAGGCTTCATAAGGAGCTATGGATATGGATGAATGGAAACTATTATTATAGGCAAACTCCACCAAAGGCAAGTGTTTATCCCAATTTCCTTGTAAATCAATGACACAAGCTCTAAGCATATACTCAAGGGATTAAATAGTATACTCCGCTTCACCATCCGTTTGGCGATGAAAAGCGGTGCTTAACTTCACCTTGGTACCCAACCTTTCTAGGAATGGCCTTCAAAACCTAGATGTGAATTGTTCACCCCTATCTGATATGATGGACAACGGAATACCATTGCGACACACAACCTCATCTAAGAAGATCTTTGCATAATCCTCCGCTGAATAAGTAGACTTGATGGGAATAAAATGAGCGGACTTGGTCAACCTATCCACAATCACCCATATGGAGTCATATTGTTTTTGAGTCTTAGGCAAACCTACCACAAAATCCATATTGATGTCTTCCCACTTCCAAGTAGGAATTTGGATTTCTTGAAGTAAACCACCCGACTTTTGATGTTCGGCATTCACTTGTTTGAAATTTGGACACTTTGCTACAAACTCTGCTATGTCCTTCTTCAATCCTTCCCACCAAAATACTTCCCTAAGGTCATGGTACATCTTTGTCGATCCCGGATGAATGGAGTAATGGGACCCATGAGCTTCCTTAAGAATCCAGTTCCTCAGACAATCTACATTGGGCACACACAACCTTTCTTGATACCTCAATACACCATCCCCTCCTAAGGAGAATGACTCATTAACCTTACCAAGAATCGATTCCTTCAACTTCATCAATGGTTTATAAAGGTTTTGTTTGGACTTCACCTCAACCACTAAAGATGACTCGGAGTTATGATGGACCATGAAATTACAATTTTGAGAATCTTCAAACCTTACCCCCAATCTAGCCAACCTATGAACATCATTCACTAGGTATTTCTTGGCTTCTTCTACATGAGACACACTACCCATGGTTATCCGACATAGAGCATCGCAACCACATTGTCCTTGACGGGGTGATAGATAACAATCATATCGTAATCTTTCAACAATGCCAACCACCTTTTTTGTCGGAGATTCAACTCATTTTGTGTAAACACATATTGGAGACTCTTGTGGTCGGTATACACATCAACATGAACACCATACAAGTAATGCCTCCATATTTTCAAGTCAAATACCACGGCCGCTAAGTCAAGATCATGAGTTGGATATTTCTTCTAATGCACCTTAAGTTGTCTAGAATCATAGGAGATTACTTTCTCATGTTGCATAAGCATACACCCTAAACCTAGTCGGGATGCATCACAATAACAATGAAGCCCTTTGCACCCTCCGGTAAAGTCAACACCGGAGCAGAAGTAAGCTTATCTTTGAAGATTTGGAAGCTCTTTTCACATGCCTCTGACTACTCAAATTTATTACTCTTTGGGTCAAAGTAGTCAAGGGAGATGCAATGGACGCAAAACCATCCACAAACCTCCGATAATAACCCGCTAGACCCAAGAAACTCCTAATGTCGGTTGGAGTCAATGGTCTAGGCCAATTTTTCACCACCTCCATTTTCCTTGGATCAAACTCAACTACCTCACTAAAGATGATATGACCAAGAATTGCCACCGACCTCAACCAAAACTCACATTTGCTATACTTGGCAAACAATTGATGTTCATTAAGTACTTGCAACACCACTCTCAAATAACACATGTGATCACCCTCATTTTTTGAATATACCAAGATGTCGTCAATGAAGACAATGACAAATTAATCTAAGTAACTTTGAAACACCCTATTCATTAGGTCCATAAACGCCGCTGGAGCATTAGTGAGACCAAACAAAATTACGAAGAACTCATAGTGACCATATCTAGTCTGAAATGCCATCTTTAGTATATCCTCACCTCTCACCCTAAGTTGGGGATACCCCGATCTCAAATCAATATTAGAAAAGTAGCTTGCCCCTTGGAGTTGATAAAACAAGTCATCAATCCGAGGGAGAGGATACTTGCTCTTGATTGTGACTTTGTTGAGTTGACGGTAATCGTTACACATTCTAAGGGACCCATCCTTATTCTTTACAAACAAGACCGGAGCACCCCATGGAGAAATATTAGGTCTAATGAAGCCTTTGTCTAGTAGATATTTGAGTTGGGCCTTCAACTCTTTCAATTTGGCCGAGGCCATCCGATAAGGAGGAATTGAAATGGGATTTGTTTCCAGTAGTAAATCGATACCAAAATCAATTTCCCGTTCGGGAGGAATACTGGGACGATCATTAGGAAAGACCTCCGGAAATTCCCTCACTACGGGGACCGACTCAATGGGAGGAATTTTGGAGTCTAAATCTTGGACTCTTACTATATGATATAAGCACCCTTTAGAGATAATTTTGCATGCTTTTAAACAAGAGATGATACTACCTCTAGGAATACAATTCCCCTCCTTCCACTCTAAAACAGGCTCATTTGGAAAGTTAAACTTCACCACCCTTTTTCTACAATCTATAGATGGGAAGCAATAATGCAACAAATCCATACCCAAGATAACATCAAAATCATACATATCAAGTCCTACTAGTTAAACATAAGTAACTCTATTGGGAAACATTATAGGACAATTTGTATACACCCTTTTTGCAATAACCAACTCAACCACCGGGGTAGACACCATGAAAGGTTCATTCAAGATATCGGGCAAAATGTCAAACTTTTTAGCTACAAGAGGAGTAACAAATGACAAGGTAGCACCGGAATCAAGTAAGAATATACATCAATAAAGAAGACTTTCAACATACCGGTCACCACATTGGGAGATGTCTATTTCTCACCTCTAGAGCGGAGAGCATAAAAACGACTCTTCTTAGGAGCATCATTCGAACAACTTGCTTGAGCTTGACCAATACCCTTGTCTTGCCTCTTCAATTTGGTCAATCAAGAACCTTGCTCAAACTTTACCACAACCAAAACAATTATCCGTTCCCTTAAGGAAATCACAATAATGCTTCTTGCCACACTTTCCACAAGTTGTCTTCTTAGTTGGTGAACTAGTTCTCTCTCCCTTTTGAGACTTAGGGTTAGACACCCTATCATCACGAGCCTTAGGGAACTTGGTAGGAACTTGATTAGAGAATCTCTTCATGAACCTATGCTTATATCAAGCCTACCCTTTGAAGAACCACCATCAAAAGATCTTGCGCTCTTCGCATCCCTACTCTTCCTCTTAGCCCTTGCCTCTTCGACTTGTTGAGCATGAACCATGAGACGAGAAATTTTTATATTGTCATGTAGCATAGCCGAATGAAATTCCTCTTGCAAGTCCTCATACACTCCCGTCACAAAACGACTAATTTCATCCCTAGGATCAGAAACAAAAGTAGGAGCATACTTTGACAATTTAGTGAATTACAAAGACTATTAAAGCACACTCATACCTCCTTGACGAAGATTGATGAACTCCATCACTTTGTATTCCCTCTTCTCCCTAGGAAAGAACCGGTCAAGAAAAGCCTGCTTGAAAATCTCCCAAGTCACCGGTCCACCCCTTAGAGGGCTATTGTCCCTCCATTGGACATACCACGTTTGGGCCACATCTTTGAGTTGGTAAGTGGATAACTTGGCCTTCTCAGTAGTAGTCAACCCCATAGCATAAAGGATCTTTTAGATTTCATCAATGAACTCTTGGGGGTCTTCTTCAACCTTGGACCCATATAAAGTAGGGGGATTCATCCTAGTGAAATCCCTCAAACGGGAGGCCATGGTGCCAATATGGTTGTTTGCTAGGGGTACAACCTCCCGATTAGCTTGGGCCATCATGGCTTGGTTTTGAGTACTGATGACTTGAGCTTGTGAAATAATGGCTTGGGCCCTTTTGAGAAGGGCAACCCTTATTTCACCATCCGTCAAAGGTAGAGGATTTACCAGAGCTTGGTCAACATTAGCTTCTTTTCAAAAGGAGGGACTTGATCACCATGGGAAGGAACTCCCGGCAATATCTTTCTCAAGTCTTAGTGCCGCGTTCCTTTGAGTATTCATTGCCTATAACCAAAATACAAGGTTTAGGTGAAAGCACAAAATAAGTATACTCTAGAAGCACGATATTGGATATCCAAGAAAAGTGAGAGTTTCCTAATCATCACATAGATTCCTATCCATAAGTTTGGCACGCTTAACAATTATGAGTAATAATCTACATAGACTTTGTTGAGAGAGACATCGACTCTATAATATTCAACCTCATGCTCTGACCCCAGTTTGTCACATCCGAGGAGCACCCCCTAGACGTAACCGGCGTCGTCGTCCTCTTTGAGGACTAAGACTAGTCTTGTAGCATACATCATTACATTTATAGGTTAAAAATACGGAAAATTTAAAACTTTTCATTACTTCTACATTGAGGTTTTACATAGACTTTTACATATACATAATATATTCATATTGACTATACATAGACTCTTCGTATAAGAAGAGTACATAGTCTTATACTTTTATTGCACACACACACACATACATACACACACACACACAAATATATATATATAGCAAATGGATGTCTCATCTCATAACCATCTAACAAGATTATAACACTTTGGGCTAACCCATATATCAATGTAATAAAGCCACATATAGGATATACATTTCGTACTCATATGAAAAAAGAAAAGAACCTAAGAGTCTTAAAACTAATACAACTTCATAAGCTAGATATTGGCATCACCCTCGGAAAGTGAGGACCTACCCACTTGGATGATTGAGAAATTTCAAGTCTTCATCAAAGGCGTATCAAAACCCTTCAAAGACCGGAACCTAAAATGTTCGAGAAAAGTAAGAAAATGGGATTAGTACACCACTTGTACTAAGTATGAGACCTTATGCACATATAATATCAAATCACGCTAAAAGGGAACATTTCATTTAAAACATGCTAATTTATATTTAGAAAGCCTTATGCATATTTAAGAAAACCATACCAATCCAATAAGCATATTTACTAAGTCAAAAGAATGTACATCGCAAGACCAACAATCCTAGGGTTATCCAAGTCAACATGCATATCATATAATTGATCACTTAGTCAAGACAACTCCATCATCAGGTTATAGTAGCATCAAGCATAGCAAGAGTTGATTTCAACATAATCAAAACAAGGTAATTAATCATGAACACTCATTAAGTCAGAAAGTGCAATGACCAAGCAAAGCCCCATAACCTTACTTCATCAAATAACCCAACAAGAACCATGAATAATATCCAACTTCACATAGCATATTATTTAAGAGCACATATCCTCATCCTTTAGCAATAGAGATCAACACATGTTCATAAGTGAAACCAATCATCATGTAGTATCATCAATGAGCAATATTATCATATACATATCATGTACAATTATAAGCATATTCATATATAAGAACATCATCCCAAGACTTCCTTCAAAGTTAGTTAGTGCAATGCTTAGATAGAGTCCCATACCCCTACCTTGACTAAGCTAAATCTCTTAGGTCATCCTAGTTAGAGTTCATTCCGTTAATTTATTTTACCTTTTGGGAATATCTTCACTTAACCGACATAGACCACATGATATAATGTGGAATGTAGTGTCATGGAACCCTACACTGAAGGAACTACTTTCCAAGGTAGTACCAAAACATGAACATAGCAACTACGTGGATCCACTAGCTAGTATTCCTATGGGGGCAACATAGTTCAAGAACTAGGAGATATAAATTAGATTTCTTTATATACTATTTCTAACTCCACCTAGTTTTGTAATTCAGGTATTTTAACTGAAATACACCAATATGGAATCTTAGTACCTGCTCTTCAATCTGAGTGGTTAATAATGCACAAAAGTATGATGATATTGGGGGGGCGAGACAACTCTCTCTAAGGAACTCGGCAAAATAGCCCCTTAACTTCGGGAGAAGGGGTGCCTCCTCACAAAGGGGTTCGCAGTGACCACACGACTTTAGATGAATCGTATATGACAATTTGAAGTTAGGCTGTCCAAATAAGAAAAGTTACCCGAAAATGACCCTTACCTAATAAAATTTAATTTTTTTAGTAAGGTTTTAGGGCTCTAATATGATTAGGATATATTTTTAACCCTAAAATATGCCTAGGGTTCTCGTTGAGAGTTCAAGAAGTCAAAAAAGGGAAGTGAGGGGAGGATAAAAGTGTTTGATCTTAGGCATGTGTATATGGCTAAGTGGTCAATAATTGCTCATTAAGTGCTTGAATTGAGGAATGAAATTTAGTTTATTAGCTTGATTTTGTTTTAATTGCGATGATTGTGCACTAAAACAGGTGATTAGAAGTTTCGAGGAACTCTCAAGAAGAATGGAGTTGAAAGGAAAGAAAAGAGTTGCAAAGGATTCTTGAAATTTGCTAAGGGTGGAGGCCCTAGGGCGATGCACACTGATGGAAGGGAGGCGCCAAGGGCCAACAAATAGAGGCGCTTTTGAGGGGCACTTTTAGGCGTGACGTGCCAAGGCCTGAACTTCTTTTGAGCTTTTTCAATGGCTTTGGTGGGCGCTACGCGCCAACATCAAAAAAATTGGAGAATGTTCTTGGAGTGATTGGAGTCGCGACACGCCACCAGTGTGCCGAATTTTCAAGTTAAAGTTGTGTTGAAAAGGAGTCCTAGCTAAGTTACATTTTGTCTACTATTTTCCTAAACTTATAAATAGACCTCTTGGGCTACATTATTAGGGCTGGACGTTTTGTTTAGTGTGCAAGAGAAAGAATTCAAGGTTGTAATAGGTTTTATTTCTTTATCTCTTATATTTTCTGGAGTCGCATGAACAATCATATGTTTTGGTTTTGTAATAGAATGAGCAGCTAAACGCCCTAGTTCTGGGACTGTAGCTACATATCAAATGTTGAGTATTTTTGATTTTTTTAATTACTTTTCGATTTTCAATACAAGTTACGTCTATATTCTTGTTTTAGTATTTTATGTTTGCGCACCATAGATTAATCTATTGTCTAATCTTAAAATTGAGAGAAGAAAGGTCATATAGACTAGAGAATATAAAGGCGTATGACCTGGATCGTACCATCAACACTATAAAACAGAAACGTGACAATTGAAAGTAGTTCTAAGACAATATTAAGATGCATGATATTCATTATATGTTGCAGCCTCGGGGTTGCTTTTAAACTTGCTTGAAAAATTATATCAAAGACATACACAATTAGTTACTTCCATTTAGTGCATACTTATTAGTAGATAAATAACACATCGTCAGCTCATGATAAGCTTACTTTTTACATTCAGTTGTAGAATTAAGTGAATATAAATTTATCATAAGTCCCTTGGCAATGGTATCTCGTTTCTTAAAGAATCTATATTATTTGCGCGGCCACGTACACTTGCTTGTATTTTGGGGATCAACAAGTGATTGGCGCCGCTGCCGAGATGTTAGAAATTTATTTATATTCAATCTTCTTATGTCTACTATTAGAATATTCAGCTATTAATTACTTGATAGTAGCTTGTCTATTGCATGCATTGGTTCTATAGGTCTTGCTTGGAAAGGAGATGTTGTCGAACCTTACAATGACCTGTGACCTGAACGAGTCTTAAGCTAGTGCAGGAAAATAGATAAATTGGGACGACATGGAGAACTAGGGTTAGTTCTAGCAGGAAAGATTGATGGGGATAATGTAGGAAACTTCAATAACCCGGAAAATATGGACAACTAAAGGAACCCGAATGATGGAGGGAACTTGAATAACCAAGAAGCACCCCATGTTGTTCCGATCATCCCCACAAGGTTGTACGTATTGTGCAAGTCCCACTCAAAGACAATTTGGAAACTAGTATTAGGAAACCTCCAGCGGGAAGTAGATTATAACTAAAGTAGAGTATGGTACAAATTCTCCATTCTATTGGGCAAATCACTGGTCTCCCTAATGAGGATCCTATGAACCACCTAAGGTATTTAATAGAAATTACCAATACATACATCCCAATTGGAGTGTCATCAGACTATGTGAGGCTTACCTTGTTCTCATACTCATTGTTAGGAACGACATGTCGTTAGTTAGATTCTAAGCCACCAAACTCCTTCAATACTTGGGATACTCTAGCAAAGAAATTCTTCTGTCAATTTTTACCATCCAAGAAAAACGCTAAGCTGAGGGGTGAGATAATAAATATTGCTCAAAACCAAGAGGAAGGCATGTACAAAATATGGGCGCATTTCAAACAAATGTTAATGCTTTCCCACACCATATGCAAACCAATTAGGTACTTGGTCACACTTTCTTTGAGGGTTCAGAATATAATGCATATGGCTAACTATGTCCCTCAGTTGTGCCTTTCCTTAATTTGTTGATGGTCTAGAGTATCTAGGTTCATCCCTAAATTCCTTCATCTATTTTCCTTTACTATATGTTCCTTGTTTTAGTTGTTTCTTATTATGATATTCTTGTGTTTCCTCTCGTTATCTATGCTATATGCTCCTTCCTTACATGTTGTTTATGCTTACTTTATTTTGGGACCTCAATCAGCCTATGTCTAATGAGGGGATATTGTTGGTACTCACGCTACACTTCAGTACCCTACAAGTCATAGTACGAGTCCTCACTGGTTATTTGGATCAGATATAGAGCAACTCTTGGATTCGGGGACTTGGGTAAGCTCCTGAGTTTAGAGTTGTCTCTTTCTCCCTTGCCTTGGGGCCCCTAGGACAAGTCATTATCTTGCCTCTGGAAACAACTCAATATTTTTGTATTTTTACTCTTATTGTATTCGTGTTTTTAATAGTTTCTCAAATACCGTCTTATCTCGGGTTATGGGTTCGTTTTCTATATTGATTTATTCTCCCTATATCTGTTGTTCTTATTATTATTGTTTATATTCAACAACTTTTCCTTTCCTTCAATGGCCCATTACTTCTAGTTCCAGAGAATGAGCTCGACTTACTTACTAATGGGACGTAGTAGGTGCCATCATGACCTGAGTTTTTGGGTCAGGACAATTAAACAACTCTATGCTAATGTTGACGGTGTTCTTTTGGATCAATCACAGGATAGAATAAATGACATGATGCTTCATAAATTTATTTAAAATACGAGTTATTGCCTTTTTAAGGCATGAGTTTCAAATTATCCCACCATACCCTTTCATTCACTTGAGCCAATGATATGAAATCGAGCTACAATGTCAAGCTTAGAGTTGGTATAATCATGTTATCTTTTTCCATGAATAGGATGATTTTTGTGGCGATATTTCTCTTACTTGTTAGGTTTAGTTGATTTAAATATAGAACGGTTACTCTTCCTTGGTTAGTTATGGTTTTAGACATATGCGATCAATGTTTTTCATTTTATTATTATCTATATATGTTGAATACTAGATGCTTTGTTTAGAGGAAAGGTAGTGTTAAAGTAACAATGGATATTTTAAATGACTATAGAAGAATATATTGATTCTGCATTACATGATATTTTTGTTATATACTTCTTATGCTAACTGTGTTTTTTTCACCCAAAAGTATCTTGAATTAATGTAGGATGATACCTAAATATTCTTAGAAGACAATTAGTTTGGAAGGAAAGATTAATGATTCAAGCCATTATGCATCTAACTCTGTGACATTTATTAATGTCCCACTTTAATTTCCTTTATTTTGGGGTTGCATTCTCTCGAAGAAATTTCTTATCGGCCAATACATACTTGGATTGAAGTTTTTAATCGTTTACAGAGTTGTATTTATTAATTATAATATTGATATGACGGCTTCAAGACATAAAAAGTGAATTTATATCTAAAAGTGCCAAGCACATGTATGGAAGTCTAGCTAATCAAATGGGTAAGAGAAGCTACTATCATGACTTGAGTTTTTGGGTCAGAAAAATTAAACAACTCTCTGCTAATGTGGATGTTGTTCTTTGGGATAAATCACAAGATAGAATAAGTAATGTAACACAATAATTCATAAATTTATTGAAAATACGAGTTATTGCCTTTTTGTCAGGCGTGAGATTCAAATTTTTTCCCCATACTCTTTCATTGACTTGAGCTTATGAAATTAAATCGATCTACAATGTTAAGGTTAGAGTTTGTATAATCATGTTATCTTTTTCCATGACTAGGATGATTTTTTATGGCGATCTTTCTCTAATTTGTTAGGTTTAGTTGATTTAAATATAGGATGGTTTCTCTTAATTGGTGAGTTGTGGTTTTCAACATCAGGTGTGTTTGGTATGAAGGAAAATATTTTTCTAGAAAATATTTTCTTGGAAACAAGTGAATTTTTTACTTATTTTTTCATGATTTATTGTTAGGAAGAAAAGATTTTTTAGTGCTTAATATATGAATGAAAAATGTTTATGAGAAAATATCTTTTTTTTACTATAGAAGAAAATAAATTTTAAAATGTTGAAGCTTTTTTTAAAGACAAACTTAATTTTTTGGGGGGGTGGGGTGGGGGGATGACATTGAGGGGGGCGTGGGGTGAATTGTTTTTTTGGAAGTTTAAAATATTTTTTTAAATAACAAATATTTTTTGGGGGGGGGGGGGTAGGTGAAAAATATAAAAAAAATATTGGAAACATCTCTTACAAATAATTTTTAATTTTTTGGGGCGGGGGGTGATAGGGTGCTGGGGGTATGGGTAAGGGTTGGGTAAAAAAAAATTGAAGTTAATTTTTTTTTGTAAATACAAGCTTTAAATAAATTTTTTTGTGTGTGTGGGGTGGTGGTGCTAGTTTAAGTGTAAGGAAAATATAATGAAGAGAGTTTTGGAAATGTTTTCCTTAAATTTCGAAGGGAAGTCATTTTTCTTCAATTTGATAAAAATGAGTTGATTTGAAAAATATTTTTCAAAATATTTAACCCAACCAAACACACCGATCATATTTTTTATTGTGTTATTATCTATATATGTTGCATAATAAAAGCTTTGTTTAGAGGAAAGTTAGTGCTAAAGTAACAATGTTTTTTTTTTTTGAAATGTAATGTTGAATATTTTAAAATGTCTTTAGAACTATACATTGATTCGTGTATTAGATGATAATTTGTTATATACTTCCACTCATTACGCGTCTAACTATGTGACATTTATTAGTGTCCCACTTTAATTTTTATATGCTGTTGCATGATCTTGAAGAAATATCTTATAGGCCAAATATACTAGGATTGGAGTTTTCGATCGTTCACAAAGTTATATTTAATAATTATAATTGTTATATGATTGTTGCAAGGCGTAGAAAGTGATTTTATATCAAGTATTCCCAATCATGTGTACGGATGTCTAACCCATAAGACAGTGATGTATACAACAACAAACATATCCCAACCGACCGCCCATAAGACTAGCATATGAATGTTATTCAATAAAAGCACTGATGCCCAACACTACAAAGTCGTAGCCTAATTCATTGAATTATCTCAACTAGGTAGAACCCATGTGGATAACTACCTAATGACATGCTAGGTAGAACCCATGTGGATAACACTCTTCATGTGTTGTGGGACCTTAGGACTAAGAAAGTTCATATATGTTGTCTGGTCCAGATTCAAAACTTCCGTAACATATCTATCATAGTACGGGATCCTCTCCGTCGTGGTGGCAGTGATTTATGAAACTAATTCACTAGAAAAAGGGTCCGCGATACTCCAGACCGATCTAGTAAAAACTAAGCACATCCTTAGTACCTCTTCCGTTTCAAAAATTATTCCATCAAAGTTTTAAAGGTAGTACGACTCACATAATACAACTTTTCGAAGAGTAAATGTAAGAATGGACTTTTTTTTTTAAAAAAGTAGTGAAAATCAATGTGTTTAATGAAATAATACCATAAAAACGTAAAAATTAGTGTTGATTCAATGCATGTAATCACCAACATCCATCCAGTAGCAACTAAACATCTAGATGTACCTTACCAATTCTACCTAGCTCCCGGAGCGTAGAAAACTAACCTTAAATCCAGTTGGTCCTCGACCAAGGCCTCAAGCCCAACAATATTTCAACATAGTAAATAATAACAACATAAGATGATCACTATAACTCAGGAAACGAGGGAATTTATAATGACCCATATCACAATCCATAACGACCGAAAAGGGTCATTAATATTTAGTTATAATTTTTTTAAACTCTTATGGAATGGAAATCAAACCATCTGTCTTGTAATCCTCTAATTTGTATCATTTTCACCCTATTATTTGTGGAATTTGATCTCAAAATTATTTGGAATAATATATTTAATATACCATCAGTAAGCATTCTTTTGTATTTATTTCCTACTTACTGGTCCTAATGAATAATCCCAAGACAATGGAAATCTTCACTAGTATATATTAAGTAACAATTTAATTTTAAAATTATACTCATTATATTAATGAGAAAACCGAACTATCATAAACTCCATAGCCTCTACTAGAAGTTAAAAGGTAATATTCTCTACAGTTGACCCTTTCAAGGTTGTTTACCATAATCCATTCATGGATATAAATGCACAGTAGCAGAATGAAATTTTATTTTTGTTAATGAGACTTCAATAGATTTTTTATATAGCGTTAACAAAATCGATTGTGCTAACCTAACTCCTAGAAAATATGAACTGATATACTTACGTGACCTAGCTTCGAAAATTTTTTAACCTCATGCTTTCTCATTGTGTACAACTAAATGTATCTAGTGAACTAATCAACAAAGAGAAACAATATCGCTTTTTATGAATAAAGAGAATAGGGGATGGGCCCCACAGATCACTATAAATTATATCTAATGAAAAGTTAATGGAGAGGGTGTTGGAAAAAAATGGAAATCTGTGCTCTTTATTGCAACAATAAGAATTACAAAAAGTGAACTTGCCCTTAAAACAATACGAAAGATATGTATTATGTAAAATTGAAAATAAAACTCGATCATGGAGGTGGCCCAATATTTGATGCAAAAGATGCAAGGATGGTCCGGAAATTGTGAAGTTTATCTTTGGTCGAGATAGTGATGGTCATTCATAGACTCGTGATTTATTCGGTCCGCTAGACTACTGATTTATTTGGGCCGCACAATTGAGGGGTTCCTGTAGTCAGATCCTTCACAAGAAATTCAAAAATATTTTGTTTATTTAGGTTAGAATATCTTCTAAAAGCTGATGGAGAGAAACAAGTTTGCGCTTGATATTGGGAGAACACAAAATATTAAAGAGTCTGGAAGCAGTATTTGAAGCATTTAAATGAGTTGTACTCGTTTGAGTAATTGGAATCACAATATTGTTACATGTTGTCACTTCCTCGGTCCCTTTGGAGTCCTGAATATTGCGAAGAGCGTTTGTTTTATAGGTTATATGGAAATCTGGTCCTTCCCAATGGTAAAATTGTGGCTACCAGAAAATTTAATGGGCAGTTGTGAAGAAGGTTGAATAGAATCAGAGTTTTGAGGATTGGAGTTGCGTCAGTATGAAGCACAGAGATGGAAAGGCCTATTTGTGCACATATTTTTTTTAAAATTATCTTGGATGACATATTCGTTAGAGTATATTGGCGCTGATACCAAGTAAATGCACCTAAGTAGAATGAAATTGATTGTTAATTAATGAGCCTCCAATGGGGTGTTAATACAACTCTAACAAAACAGATCATCATAACCAAACTCCTAGAAAGTAAGAACTGATAAAATTACATGACCTACACTAACTACTAACTGAATAATAAACTTTACAAACTTAAAGGCTAAATTTACTGAACATGACATATCCATATTTACCACAATGGTACGTGCTCTGTTAATAGAGAGATGAGTCCACTGTGATTTCTTTTATCCTCAACCAGAGAAATTTCTTAATCAAATTACTACTACAATAAGATTTGTTGAACATTACTATGTTGCAAATGAGTTTTTTATGCCGAATAAAAACTTCACGAGTGTAGCATTTTCAGACATGCTATTCTATGGTTTTGGTAAAAAAAATGAGATGCATGAATGTGCATATTCACACTTGGTTTATGATGAAAGCGAATAAGAGATTTCATCACCCATTGGATGTTGTTGTTACTATAAAATAATTGCTTTGATAATGTGGGGTTCGACCCCAACCTAGATTGATTACTATATTATCTTCAACAAATTGTGCATCATATTGTTGGGACACAAGATTGAAGCTTTAATATTATAACTTTATATCTCTTACTTATATTGGTGAATCCTAGGTTTAGTTATACACATTTTTTCAGCTCTAACGGAATAGAAATCAAACAATCAATTATACCTCTAATTTTTATAATTTTTTCACAAGAAAAATTAGGCTAGTCCGGATTCCGGGAACACGCTCCCTCAGTAGTAGGGACACCATCAGTGATGCCCTCAGCAATATCTGCACCCTTAGTGGTGCTCCTCTCAACGACCTCCAGCAGCTAACTCACGAGCCATCATCTGCCGGGCCTCCACATCAATCAACGAGGCTCTCCTCTCCGCCTCCATATTGGTCTGCTCCTTCTTTCTAGCTCGAGCCTCCTCACTCTCACTGGTGTGGCTGGAACAGTGCCTTTTGGCACGCTCACGCGGTGGAGGCGGAGGTGCAGTGGTGGTACGGAACAGTGCAGTTAGCACTGTATCCTCCTCAAGCTCCACAGGTGCGGCCTCCGGCTCGGGTACTCTCACATTAGGTATCGGATCCACATCATCCCGCATAATGCCATAGCCGCCTGAAGAGTCGTCTAATCAATGATGAGGGTTGGGCATGCGAGAACCCTCTACTCAAAAGCATCGAGGCACTGGTGGACCGCCTGAATCCTCCTCTCTGTCTGCTGAGCTACCTTCCTCTCAATCTGGTCATTAGCCTCGGCAATGGACTTCTGCATCCAAGGCTGGATATGGTGCAGCAAAGTGGCCATCTGGGCCTCTAGCTTCTAGACCCTAGCAATCGGGACAAGTGCTGCTGATGGTGGTGTAGACCGGGAGGAACTCAGTGCCCTACCAGTGCCAGGGGCAGACTCAACTGGGTCGGTGTCGGTAGGCTCTGAAGCAGCATGATCAGCCCCTTGGGCTTGATCTACCATATCCGCCAGGTTCTCATCCAATGCCTGCACATCCAATTTGGGCCCTCTATGTGGTGCCGCCTCATTGGCCTCATCCCTGATGAGACCTATATCCATTATCCCTGTAGGAGTACAGAAGACATCTATGTGCCAAATGAGCACTCCAGTGGTCCTGCAAAACTGAAAAATCATACAGGCAAAAGGGTAAGTGGTAGAGGACTTAAAATCCCTCTCATGGATGATGGACAACAACAATCTCGGAAAATCAATCTGAAACTCGGTGACCATAGCCGCTACCAAGACTGCTTTATCACATGTAAGTATGTTATCTACAGCGGTGGGGGATATGTGGTGGAGGACCAAAAGCCATATGAACTTGGCTGCAAACGTGAGGTTGGCCTTCATGATAAGGCCTCTGGGTTCAGCACCCAGTCTGCACCCTCACCGTGTACGGATATCTGCTGCGCAATCCACCTCTTAGTGGTCTCTCTAAGATCTTTGTCTTGCTAGAAATAGCCCTGCTTGACCACGTCCCACCTGTAGTCAAACTAGGGGGTGAGGGGAACCCTTCCGGCATCGGTGTCCTCACCATATAGGAAGCGGCGAATGGCAGGCAAAAAGATATCCACCTGGCATCCACGAACTCGAACCTCACTGAGTGGTGCCTGTTTGGCGGGGTTAGACCGCCTGTCCAAATAACCTCGGAGAGTCGTTACGTAAGAGGTGTAGATCTGTCGCACTATCTCCTCACTGTAACCCCCCATGCTCGTAGCCATCCACTCGAGCTGGTGGTGGATGAATAGGTCATGTATCGCAGTGACTGTTTGAAGGCTCCCTGTAAGAACCCGCCGCTCAACTGTCAGTGTCCGAGTCATCACCCCCTTGTCGATCAATACTTTGGCATCCCTATAAACTTTGTACTGGACATCTACGCACCACCGATTGGGTTCATAAGCCTCCGGTCCAGGGTCATCAAACTCCGATGCCATAACAGACTCCTAACTCTGGGCCTCATCAGACGAAGCATGACGAGCAGGCCTGTTTGGGAGAGTTGCTCCCTGTGATTCGTACCCGGAGGCAGTAGCCTCATTCGACATGTAGAGTGGGTCTACTTAGAATCGGAGACCGCTTCGGAGCAAGACGCTCCCTCAGAGGCTGAGGCAGACCCAAACGGTAGACCGGTCAATGTACGCTCCTCATCAGACTGGGAGGCGGTGACTACGCCGGGCGCCACCTTCTTGGGCGTGCCCCGAGTTGCTCTAGCAGCTGGTGTCGGGGTCTGGGTGCATGTTTGCACGTATTTGGGATCACGCTCATCGTCGGAGGAGCCAATCATCTGCCGGGATGGTGCCACGGACTTGGACCGTCTCCTGGAGTAGACAATATCAGGTTTGGGGGCCATTAGTACCTAAAAAGAGAGTTGTTAGTTTCATTGTAATCAACCTACACACTCAGTAGAAGCAAAACAAAATCTGGAAACACAGGACACAAGATAATCCAGAACTACAAAAATAATAGATGGGCACTATCGATGGCCCGTCAATGAATCGATGCTCCGTTGATAGTGTCCGTCGATGGACACTTAGCAAATATCAAAAGTCATCTTTCCACAGAAATTTTTGTTAGAAACGACGGACGTGTAGAATGGCCCGTCGATCAATCGACGGACCGTAGTCCACTTCTGTCGTCTGACACTTTGAACAATTTTTAAAAATCACGCAAAGCAATGTTTCAGACTGAAACGACGGACGCAGAACGGCCCGTCGATCGATTGACGGACCATAGTCCACTTTTGTCATTCAAGAGTTGAGCAAATACAGGGTTCATCTATCGACGGACCCCATCGACGGTCCGTCGATCAGACTACGGTCCGTAGACGGGGTCTCGTACCGTCGATCATAGACAGTTTTTTAGGAAATTGTTGTTACCTCCGAAATGGACAATTTCAAGCATCAAACAAATACACCCAACATTCAATAGCAATCATAAAACCAATTCGTCATTCCTAGGGCTTCGATTTTTTCAAATTTCTACCCTAGATTCTAAGAGACTATCCAGCCGTAAGTGGGAAAAACAACAGAACAAACAACAAGCAGAGTTCATTTAGACAATTTTCACCCTGAACCCATTCACTTTCTATCATTCTAAGGGACATGTAACTCTATTTTAACAAGTTTAACATGTATATTTGTCCCTAAGTCAAGACCCACATACAATCTAGTCGGTTTCTCAAGCAAAGGAACGAGAATTCATTGAGCAGATGAGTATGACATACCTGTACGATGTAGTGGAGTGAATGTGTGGGTGATCTTGCAACAACAACTGACGTGCCCTCCTTCAAACACCGACCGAAAAACGCTTGAAATAGAGGGGTAATTCGGGACTAGGATTCTGGGAATTTTTGGACGTGTAGATAAGAAGAAATCAGAAGAGAATTTAAAGTGATTGATTGTGGGAGTTAATGGGATAATAACGGAAAAAGGGGAGGGAAACGGTTGGGGGAGAATTTGAAAAGGTGTGGCAGGGTAACTAAAAGGGTATTTTGTTATATAGCCGGTCGTCGGGTCGGGTCAATGGGATTAGGAACTAACGATTTCCTGTCGACGGTCCGTAAGTCAGTCAACGGTCCGTCGACTGGACTGTCGATTGTTCCCTAACTTAGACAAAATGGAAAAACATACCTGGGATTGACGGACATCATCGATGGTCCATCTATGGAACGACGGCCCGTCGGTTGGTCCGTATGATCTGTGCACCAGTCCAATTTCTGCAGAATTCTTATGGTTTGGTCCCTGCACATTTAGCACGCAATAAGCCATTCTTTTTGTGTTTTCTGGACACTTTTTGTAGACACGGACCCTAAAATACTCTTTAGCCAACATTTAAAAGAAGTAAAAGAGAATTGACATATGACATTGAGTAAAACGAAATAAAAAATGCAACTATTCCTACAAAGAAAAGAAAAACCTATTGTTGGATAGAGGATACACATTGGGTTGCCTCCCAATAAGTGATTGATTTAACGCTGCGTCACCACGCAAGACTTTTGATTACTCAGACTTCATCAAGGTGATATGCCTCAACCATTTCATTGGCACTCTCCGCATGCCCGAGGTAGATCTTGATTATTTTCCCATTTACCGTGAACATTGCACCCTCCTTGTTCTACAACTCAACTGCACCATGTGGAAACACTTTAGTGATCAAGAATGGAAAAGTCCATTTGGACTTGAGTTTGCCCGGAAACAAGCGCAACCTAGAGTTAAACAAGAGCACGAAGTCCCTAACCATAAATTCGCTCTTCTCAATCTTTTAGTCATGGTACTTCTTCATCTTCTCTTTGTAGAGGGCTGAACTTTCATATGCTTTTAGGCGAAACTCATCAAGGTCATTCAACCCATTTAGTGTCTGTTCCACTGCTTCATTCCAATCCATTTTCAGTTTCTTCATTGCCCACATGACCTTGTGCTGTATCTCAACCGGCAAGTGACAAGCCTTCCCATATACAAGTTGGTATGGAGACATACCTATGGGAGTTTTGTATGCTGTCCGGTAGTCCCAAAGAGAATCATAAAACCTCTTGACCAATCAGTTCTATTAGCGTTCACTGTTTTCGACAGAATTTGCTTGATTTCTCCGTTGGACACCTCAACTTGCCCACTAGTATGTGGATGGTAAGGAGTGGCTACATTGTGAAGAACCCCATATTTCTCCAATAACCCTTTGAAAAACTTGTTGCAAAAGTGGAATCCCCCATCACTAATAATGGCCCTAGGGGTGCCAAATCTGAAAAATATGTTCTTTTTCAAGAATGCGGTGACACTCTTCCCTTCATTGTTTGCATGTGCTATGGCTTCCACCCATTTTGACACATAATCCACCGCCACAAGAATATATTTCATCCCATGAGAACTCACAAACGGGCCCATAAAATCAATGTCTCATACGTCAAACAACTCAATTACTAGAATGGGATTCAAAGGGATCTCTTGCCTTCTCGAAATACCTCCATCTCTTTGGCACCTATCGCATGACTTAGCGAACTCATGAGCATCTTGGTGGATGGTCGGCCAATAGTTCCCACACTGCAAAATCTTATGGGCGGTCCGGATACCATTATGACGCCCTCCCACAGGCGAGGAATGGCATGCCTCCAAAACACTTAGCATCTCAACTTCCGGCACACATCGGCGAATAAGCCCATGGGCACAACTCCGGTATAAGTAAGGCTCGTCCCAAAACATGTTTTTCACATCATGCATGAAATTTTTCCTCTGATGGAAGGACAAGTCCAATGGGACAATTCACTAGCCAGATAATTCAGAAAATTGGCGAACCATGGAATCAAGTCATGAGAAGCGACCAATACATGCTCATCAGGGAAGGTATCACCAATTTCAGCCTTTTAACCCAACTTCTGCATAGCTTCATCGTCTAATCTGGACAAGTGATTGGCAACTTGGTTTTCGGTCCCTTTTCTGTATTTTACCTCAAAATCAAACTCTTGCAACAATAGCACACATCTAATCAACCTTGGTTTCGCATCCTTGTTTTCCATCAAATGTCACAAAGCAGAATGATCAGTATGCCCTATGACTCTCGTGCCAAGCAAATAGGTGTGAAATTTCTCGAAAGCAAATACCACAACAAGGAGCTCTTGTTCAGTCACAATATAATTCTTTTGAGCTACATTTAGGGCTTTACTAGAATAATAAATGGGGTGAAAGATGTATCCCTTCTTTGTCCCAATACCACACCAAGAGCAACCCCACTAGTATCCCACATCACCTCAAATGGTTTGCTCCAATCTGGGGAAATAATAATGGGCGCAGACACTAACTTCTCCTTCAACTCTCCAAATGCCTTCAGACAAGATTCATCAAAATAAAATTTACATTCCTTCTCAAGTAACTTGCATAGAGGATGTGCAATTTTTGAGAAATCCTTAATAAATCTCCGATAGAAGTCCGCATGCCCAAGAAAACTTCTCACTACCTTTACAGAGATGGGTGGAGGAAATCTCTCAATAACCTCTACTTTTTCTCGATCAACCTCTATTCCTTTTTTTTGAAATGCGATGGCAAAATACAATTCCTTTTTTCACCATGAAGTAACATTTTTCCCAATTTAGCACAAGGTTTGAATCTTCACATCTCCTAAGAACATCGACCAAGTGACTCAAACAACGATCAAAAGAGTCGCCAACCACTGAAAAATCATCCATAAACACCTCAATAGTGTCCTCCACCATATCGGAGAATATCGACATCATAAATCTCTGAAAAGTAGCCGGTGCATTACACAAACCAAAAGGCATCCTATTGAATGGGAAAGTTCCACAAGGTTAAGTAAAGGTGGTTTTCTCTTGATCTTCCGGTGCAATAAAGATTTGATTGTAACCTGAATAGCCATCAAGATAACAATACCATCCTTTTCCCGCGAGTCTATCTAACATCTGATCCATGAAGGGCATAGGAAATAGTCCTTCTCAGTCCATGCATTCAACTTCCGGTAATCCATACACACTCTCCATCCGGTCACCGGCCTTATCAGAACAAACTCATTCTTCTCATTAGGAATCCCTGTCATTCCCCCCTTTTTGGGCACACAGTTGACCGGGCATACCCAACTACTATCTGCGATGGGATATATGACTCTGACATCCAACCACTTAATAATCTCTTTCTTCACTACC
This sequence comes from Solanum lycopersicoides, assembly GCA_022817965.1. NCBI lineage: Eukaryota > Viridiplantae > Streptophyta > Magnoliopsida > Solanales > Solanaceae > Solanum > Solanum lycopersicoides. The sequence goes on along the minus strand of CM040618.1, from coordinate 74,939,380 downwards.
TCTTACATAGGTGGACTCAAACGTCTCTGGTGCTCAATACTTGGCTTATGATCGGGTATGAGTTGGATTTTGTGTGAACAAATATCGGGAGGGATCCTAATAATATCCGTAATAGTCCACCCAATAGCTTTTTTGAGCCTCTTTAACACTTCCACCAAACACTCTACTTGTTGCACATTCAAATCCGACGCAATAATTACAGGAAAAATGTCATCTCTTCCCAAGAATACATACCTCAGATGAGGCAGTAGAGCCTTAAGCTCTAATTTTGGAGCCTCATAAATAGACGGTTTCGCGGGTAGGGACTCGCGATGTTTCATATCTAACTCAAATTTCTTTGGTTTGAACCAAAATTCACCTCGATCAAGTGCCGCAACTAATGACCCATACTCTTCAATACCATTACTCTCAAAATTCATGATCATTGCCTTTAGTTCCTCAACATCAAGGCGCTCTTCGATTTGTACCTCAGACGTATCTCTCAACCCTGTAAGATATAGCAGATACCGTTTGGATCTCACCACTCTGCTTCATGGACCTACAAATGTTGAAAGTTGCGTCTTCATTATTTAACCAAAACTTTATCTACCCTTTTTCCATGTAAACCAAGGCACGACTAGTAGCCAGGAATGGCCTCCCAAGAATAATAGGCACCTCAAAATCCACCTCACAGTCAAGAATCACAAAGTCGTCCGGAAATATAAATGACTCAACCTTCACTAACAAATCATGGAGTATCCCAGTAGGCCTCTTCACCGTTGGATCGGTTATCAGTAATCGCATCGCTGTAGGCTTTGGGTCACCCAAACCCAATTTCTTGTAAATAGAAAGTGGCATGAGATTTATGCTTGCACCTAGAACAAAAAGTGCTTTAGCAAAGTGTAATAACCCGATGGTACATGGAATAGTGAAAGCGCCTGGATCTTTCTTCTTTTGCACAAGAAACCTTGTAGCAATAGCACTACAATGTTGCATTCGGTCATCATCTTGAAAACTTACCAATCTCTTCTTCGTAACCATATCATTCATAAACTTGGCATAAACGGGCATTTGTTCAACAACTTCTATCAAAGGGACATTGATGGAAAGCTATTTCAACATAGTAATAAAATGCCGGTATTTACCATCCTCAATCTTCTTCACCAATCTTTGAGGGAATGGTGGTGGTTGTCAAGGCACGGGGACCACCTTTTGGGGTATCTCTGCTTCTTTTACCGCTTCGTTCACCAACTCACCACTAGCTTCTACTACCTCATCATCTCTTCTTACCTCATCTTCTACGCCAGACGGCATAGGTGGATCAGTGGTTTTCTTACCCCCTCGAGTCTTGACTGCCATACAGTGTCCATCATTTTTTGGATTTTGGACGGTATTAATAGGAAGAGTACCCGGTTGACAAGGGTTCACTGTAGTAGACAATTGGGCCATTTGCAACTCAAAATGCTTGATTGAGACTGGATGTGCATCAACCTTTTGCCCAATATTAGCCAAATCACCTCTCAACTCCTTGACATGCTCATCACTAGCGTCAAACCTCCCCATCATCTTTTGCAACATATCTTCAACTCGCGCCATACTACCTCCACCATCCGTAGGAGCAAGTTCCCGATTTTGAGGCGGAACATAGGGCCCACTTCGATCGTTTGTGTTACTATAATTACCCCGGTTGAAGTTGTTTTCGCGGTTGTAATGTCCTTCTCAAACATAATGGCCTTCTCTGTTGTAATTTCCATAGTTCCGACCTTGATTTCCTTGACCTTGGCACCGATTCTCCTGATTGGAGCCTTGGGTGTTCGGTTGGAAATCCCCTGTCTGCACATTCACTGCATAAGAATCTTCTTCATAGTAGTAGTCATCCGCTAGTGGTGGTGGTTTAGTCAAATAATTCACTGCATTTACTTTCTCCGCACCCCCACTGACATGTTTCAACACCAACCCAAGCTCAGTTCTCATTTGAGCCATCTCTTCAAGAATCTCATCTGCTGCTGGGTTGTGTGTAGGTTGCACAACAAAGGTGTTTTTCCCAGTATCCGACTTCCTAGTGCTCCAAGCCTTATTGTTTAGGGAAATTTCTCCAACTTTTCCGCGATCTCTGCATATGTGCACTCACCATAAGACCCAACCGCAATAGTGTCAAGTACAGCCTTATTATTGTCATCTTGCCCCCTATAAAAGTACTCCTTCAATGACTCATTATCAATGCGGTGGTTTGGAACACTTCTTACGAATGTGGTGAATCTATCGCAAGAGCTACTCAATGACTCCCCAGGTAATGCCACAAAATTGTTCACTATATCTTTGTGGTTGAGCTTTTTGGACACCGGATAGTAACATGCTAGGAACACATCCCTCAAATAGTTCCAAGTATAGATCGAGTTATAGGGCAACTCGGTGAACCATGTTGCGGCCTCTCCCGTCAGTGAGAGAGGGAAAACCCTTAACCCAATGACATCCATGTCCAGTCTGGCCTCCCGACACAACTCTTACACACCGCTCTCAATTTAGCGATGTGGGCATGTGGATCCTCAGATGGTAGCCCCGAAAATAAACCTCTGGCAGTGAGCATCTGCATCAAGCTACTAGTTACCACGAAAGTATGACCTTGTGGTAGAGGAGGTAGGACAAGAGGCCCATCAAAGTAAGTGATGTTAATGTTGCCCTATAGAAATCCTGAGGGCGTGGGATGGAAGGTTTCTTCCTCAAAGCATCATCAAGTGGATTAGCAACAACCACTTGATTGTGAGCATCTACCGGTGGTGGAGGTTGACGATTGATCCCATGGTCAGGATTACCAGGATTCTGTTGGTTATTTATTCTGCGGAGTGTCCGATTCAGTTCAAGATCGTATGGAAGCGTTGGTTCTCCTTGGCTCCATGTACTTGGCATACACTAGAGCTACACCTGATAGTGATAAAAAACAAAAATAGAAAGTAAAATTAGGAAATTGTTGACTAAAATTCGATAATGTGCTTAAAGTTAATATAAAAGCCATTTTCCCCGACAGCGGCGCCAAAATTTGATACGCTGAAATTACACTTCCTTACAGAAGTATAAGAGATCGTATCAAGTAAAGAACCCAACAAGTAGGTTGGGGTCGATCCCACGAGGAAAATGGTTTAAACTTAACTTCAATATACAATTACGTCTATTTAGTCAAGTCCTTTCTAAAAACAATTAATTAAAAGGGGGGGGGGGTTGTGAAACAAGAGTGTTTAATTAATTCTAAGTAAAACAAGAAGCAAGATTAAAACTTTGGTGTTTATCAAGTTGTAAGAGAAAGTAGGGTGTAAGTGTTCCCCATAGGTTCATAACGCGGTAATCCTAGCTATAACAATTCTTTCCTAGTGTCTTGCATGCAATATGATAAGTTATGTATCTCTAAATCCTTGGTCCGACATTTAGAGAATTTCACCCCGTACCTTGGTCCGGCTACGTGCGTCTAAGTTACTAACCCTTAGTTTTACTTCATATTAAACATCATATTCGATGTATGGCTTAGTTATTACTTCGCACCAATCGAAACTAGCCTATTAGATAGTGTCCAATAAATCTGTGTTGATAATTTTTATCTTTTACTATTAACTACCCCCTTGGTCCGGCAAGTAGAAATAGGACAAGTTCTAACGTGTGCACTCGTTAAAAGGATTTCTAAGAGAAAGAATTATCAATACATGCAAGAACCTATTCTAGAATTGTTATTTAGCTAGTTTTACTTTGTTAGTCACCCATGGTTCCCACAACCCTACTTGTGGATTTAGTTACCCATGCCGAGAAGAACACAATTCATAGTTGATAAATAATAATTCATGAACTTACTTTGACAAGTTTGAAGAAAATCCAGAAATAACACTTGAAAAAAGAAAAATCAGTTGATAATCGATTGCGGAAACTTGAATAAATTGCCAAATTGGAAAGTCCAATCTCCAAGAACAAAAGGATGAAAAATAATAAAAAGTCTAACCCCAAAACCGAGGTTTTTAACCCTATTTATAATAACAAAGTCCTAAATTAAAATAAGTTCAAAATAAGGAAGGTTTGTCCGAAAACGCGGCTTCAATCGACGCCCCCACAGACGGACCGTCGACTGCCTCCATCGGTCCACACTTAGCATCTTATTTAAGCCTCTAAATTGCGTCTTCTCTGGTCCAATCGATGGACAAACATCATGGTCCGTCGATGCACCTACGGTCCGTCGATTCTTATCGTCGTTCCATACTTAGCTTTTCTCCAACACCGGGTACTGGTACAGTCTCTCATCACATCGACGACTTGCTAGCATGGTCCGTCGATCAGTCGACGGAACGTCAATCCTTTCGTAGCCTGACACTTGGTAAGAATTCCACGAGTTGCTTCCATATGCTTGAACCTTCAATCGACGGTCAACACCTACGGTCCGTCGATGGGACGATGGGCCATCGATGGCTTCGTAGGTCACTTCTGCACAACCTTCTTCATTTTCGTTTTGGACAACTTTCCTGCAAAACACAGATAAAAACACATTAAAATTACTACAAAAAGGCCCTAGACACACACTAAACTTAAGAAAAAAGCATTGAAAATACAGTGAAACCACGATCCATCAATTATATTAGGGTGTAAATTTTGAGTGTATCAGGAATCATAGATGTTTCTTATCTACAAGGGTAATTCAAGGTTTAAGGTTGATGTATGATATGATCAGTTCACTGCATGTGACAAGAAAGCGAGAAAAAATCCTAACTCGAGGAAAAACTTCAAGGAGGCGATATCGTCAAATGAAAGAAGGACTAATTTTAAAAGAATATTATTTTATCATAGCTGGAGGACCTGGATGTTCTTGCGTACACAAAGAGTTTGGTCAAAACATCACGAGATATATATATTCCTTTTTTGAAAATCACAAAGATTTTAGTCAGAAGACAATTAAACTCTAAAACATTAAAAACCTCTCTCTTTTGGTTATGGAGGGCACACATCTAAAATAGTGCTTCTTTTACAATTATAGGAATGCACACTTGAAAAAAGGGAAAGAATCATTACACAAAGCTTGCAAGTACAAAATGATAAAAATAAAGTTGAAACAAGAATAATCCTTGATCACATCCTTTAAGTCCACTCTCTTTCCCGAAAATCTAATGCTTTGATAAACTTTAGAGTCATTATCTCTATCGTTTCCACGTTTATCTGCTACTGGACCACAATATAAGTTTTACATTAACATGGCTTATTCTAGTTTGTCACATAGATGATTATCTAGAAAATTAGGCTTCAAGTGTTTGTCCTCTTTTGTCATCTTGATGAATACATATTAGAAGACCCCACGCCTTGACCTAGTTATTACATGTGAAAAGCCTTTTGAAAAATAAGCCACCGACTATAATATTGATGTAACATAATGATGTTGATAAGAACATTAACCTAATACTTCATGTTTTTACAGTCCACAACAATATCTTTCCCGTTAGGACATAACTCCATTTCACTCCTCAAACCCGATGACTCAACTTCACAACCAAATTCCAAGACAACACATCTTGATCCTCTATGACTGCATACATATTCAATATCTCATTGCAGCTAAGGAACAAGAACAAATCCGCGCCACTAATGTCTTCCAATAATAGCATATTCATATGAAATGTTGTTTTGTCATCTGAATGGTTTTATTATCTTTCTAAAAATGTGTTTGATTCTTCATTTAACCTGAACTTAAGAGAAGGGATAGAAAAAGATCTTTGCTCAAGAAAACTGATCAGCCCAACTACATGCCACTAAATATCAAGCAAATTTGCCTTATCGGTTTCGTAGTTTTCTCAAATATATGCTCCCTTCGCAAATAAAGGGGGGGGGGGTTAGTTTCTTCTTGATAGAATAAGAGTTATTTTGGTACCATATATTTTAGATTTTCATATCAAGATTTTTATACAATAGAGTTTTTTAAGAATCTTTTTGGATTCTCATTTGTTATTATATGATGACACTATTATTTTTTGGATGAACATGAGGAAGCAATTACCATCAGATACCTAATTGATCAAAAAGTCTTGTGTGGTGGTTGAAAAGGTTTCTCCATTGACTGTGAATTTAAGGCAATATCTTCTAAGTGCTTAAATCCAAGTCATTTTGTTAAAGATAGAGTTTTTCTTATTTGATTGATGTTAAATGCATTAGTAGTGTAAATAATGGTTGCATGACATAGAGAGACATTATAAGGAACAATGATATATTTAATTCGGTAGGAGTGGGCCCTATTGTAGATAGGAGGAGGGAAGCGAGATTGAGATTGTTCTGGTATTTGACGAGGAGATGCATAGATTCCTTTGTCATTGTATGGATTACTTATATTGCTTCTACTCTTAACAAACAAGTGTTAGGACCAAAAATAAGTAGTTGTAAACACGGAAGCTAGTAGATCAACCCTCGAAAGAGAACGAGTAAGAAGACAAATGTGAAATACACCAAAAGACAGAGAGATTTAACGTGGTTCAGTCAATCGACCTACGTCCACAAAGGAGATGAGCAATCCACTATAAATATGAGAGTACAAATTACAGAAAGAAAGAACCTCAACCAATTCACTCATAATACATGCGAGGTTCAAAAAACTGATAACATATCAAACTTGTGACCCAAAAATTCTCCCCCTAACCAAAACCCTCAAAGCTCTTAAGACTACATTGTGAATGCTAATTAAGTTAGAAGGAACATGCCTCTATTTATAGAGCTATAAACCTTTTCATACAAGAAAAAGGATTATTTAATCCACAACCTTTTGCTAAAAGGAAAACTTCTTTATGGTAAGAAATCAGGGCAAATAAACCCAACAAATCTCCCCCTTGTCTTGAATTTCTGATAAAAAAAATTTGTCCACATTCTTCACTTAATTTTCAAATTCTTGGTTCTACTCTCCATAATATACTTTGCAAAATTTATCTTTCAACATAGAGAACCTCTCTGAAATAATTTCTCCAAAAAAAAAATTCATTACTGTTAAAAAGGTTGCGGCTAGAACTACACCCGCCAAGAAGAACACCTTTTTCTAACTTAGTTCAATCTTCGATTATCGAACCATTGAACTTGACTCCATCATTGAATCTTGCTCTGATACCACTTGTTAGGACAAAAAATTAGCAGGTATAATCGCGGAAGGTAGAAGAGTAAACCCTAAAAGACAACGAGTAAGAAGAGAAACAAGAAATACACCAAAAGACAAAAAGATTTAACGTGATTCGATCAATTGACCTACGTCCACAAATGAGATGAGCGATCCACTATAAATATGAGTACAAAATACCCAGAGAATACACTCTCAGATGGAAATTAGATCATGGCAGTCAGCTCCAAAATGTTGAATTTTATCTAGAACGATTTATAGTTTTGATCCCAAGGTGTTTGTGGATTAGTTTGTGGCTTTTGTGTTTCGTATTACGTGTTGATTTGGATTAACATTTTTATGAGCTCAAATTGTGACCATTCTTTGGGTAAAAGTTCTTTTAGCTATTCATGAACTTTTGGCCTAGTCATTTTTTTAACACAATGTATGCTAGAAATAGTAGATTTGCAAAAATTAAAAGTTGCAGATGCAACCGATAGGCACTAAATAGGGAAAGTAGGGTGACCCACGAACCATAGGTTGGGACCATGGTTTGCAACATGCAGTCCTCCCCTGAAACTCAAAACAATCGTTCTAAGGATCGACCTTTGTGAGGACCTATAGAACAAATGTTGGACCATAGTCCGTGGTCTAGACCCCCAGATTCCATATTTCTAAAAGACAAATGACAGTTCACACAACGGACCGTAGGCCAGTCAATGGTCTTTCGGTTGGTCCAAAAACTTTTAAGTCGGTGGTCATTTGATCTTTTCCCTATGTGTTTGATCCCTAAACTACGTCATTTATTACCTAACATACGTCGTATTAGTCAGTTTTATCCTAGTAATTTGATTAGAACTTACTCTGGTCAACTCATTCTCCAAAAAATCATCAAGTAGAACGAAAAGAAAGGAGAAAGAGTCGACCAAGCCCTTCCAACAACACAACAAGTTTTCTTCAGTTCCAGCTCCAAAATTAAAAGTTTTCTTTGTGAATTTCGTCACCAGGTATGTGGGATTTCACAGGTGGATTCCATTCTCCACTAGATCCTAAGAATTTAGTTTGGTTCTTAATTCTCTATATGATGTTAGACTTAGGGTTTCTAGAATTTCATATTAATATTGTTATTTTACTGTTAGACTAATTCAAATGACATTATCATGTTTTAAGGAATTGGTGCTTAAGGCTTTGCATAAAACTCCGAACCTTAGTTGTGTAGATTTGTTTAGTTAATGAATTACACTTGCTAGGTTAGTTTTCTCAAATATACATTCCTCAGAAAGAATGTTTCATTATAAGTACATTAATGTTGATTTTTCAAATACAATGTGAGTATTTTGAGCTATTTAATATTACACAAAATAGTTTATAATGTATTACTTACATAATTAGTTTTCATTAGGCTTAAAATTGAGTGGACTAAGGGTCATTTACCCTCATAATAACATAACTATGTGTTCCCGTAGGATAAGTTCTTTCGGTGGGCAACATATTTAGTAATCGTGCCAGTCGTGCCTTTACACCATTGGCAAGGTATGTTGGCTCATCTCGATTGGGCAATACATTGGAATCCACGAATAACTCTTGTGGTTTTATGTCGGTTAATAGTACCTCCATAGTCAGATTATAGTCCAACTACCATGTCATCAATTATTTTTCAGTATTCAATCTCAATATGCTAATATATTGTCATTGCATTAGGATAGTTTAGTATTCAACATACTTCAGTACTTTCTTTAATGTTCAGATTATATCATTGATTTCATTGCGTTGTTCAGTTATGTATATAATTGCTTAGTTTTATCCTATCATGCATACATTGTACCTTTCAAGTACTGATGCATACTATACACTGCATTTTCTTGTGATTTAGGTTTTGGTCCTCAACATTCATATCACGTATAGATCTGTTACCAATTTACAGTTCCGAAGTATAAGCGGCGAGTCCCCATTTTTTTAGGACAATTGAAATGTTATCTCGCTATTTTCAATATTTCATATTTTGGTTTTCTCGAGTAAGCTGGTGCATGTTTCAACATCTATAGTCAGTTTAAGGCTTATATTAACACGTAGTTTAGATTCTATTTTTAGTTGAGTTTGATGTATGTGTTTTTACTGAACTCTCAATTTATTTTATCTCCAGACTTGTAATGGGTAATCCCCATCACTTCCATTATGTCATGTTTAAGCTTCCGCATAGTATGATTTATTTTTCAGAAAATCTTTAAGTATGCTTCTGATAGGCGAGTAGGGTTATCTTGATGTCACTTATGATCTTAGGTCCCGTGTTACGTCAAGGGGTAGCCTCGGTGCGTGAGAATCTTGGTATTAGAGCATTGTGTTGAAGAGTCCTAGGATGTTTGTAAAGCCGCACTAAGTACAATCCATTTAATGAGTGTGAAGCGTGCCACACCTCTGAGGGGTAGGAGACGAAATGTTTTAGGAAAAAATTCGCTTTCTTTATATTTTTATTTTTTATGGGTATGATCTCCTTTTTTTAAAATGACGTTATGCATCTTAAGATCATGCCTCCTCGTAGAGCTTACCAAATGAATGTTAATGCCTGCAATTGTAACACAACTCTTAAGTACCAAATCATGAAGATTCAAATGTAGTGTTTCAAAATTCATATGTTGGCCAACATTGTAGATAACTGCAACAATTAGCATGTTCCAGTTTCTGCAAATGCTAGTGGTGGACTAGTGGCAGCTAGGGTCCATAACTTTGTGAGGATGAACCCATCTAAATTTCTAGGGTCGCAAGTTGGTGAAGATCCCTAGAATTTTGTTGATGAGGTCAAGAATATCTTTTGAGTGATAAAAGTGATTCAAAATAATAGGGTAGAGTTAGCGTCCTACCAACTTAAGGACGTCCCTCACATTTGGTTCACACAATGGAAGAAAAAAAAGGACCAAAAAATTGATCCTCTGACATGAGAGTGTTTTATCGGGGCTTTTCTTGATAGGTTCTTCCGATGAGAGTTGAGCGAGTCTAAGGCCCAGGAATTCATGAATTTGAGTAATGGTTCTATGATGGTTCAAGAGTATGTATTCAAGGTCTCCTAGATCCTTAGGTGTTTTCCACATATGGTTGACAATTCCAGGGCACAGAGGAATAAGTTTCTAATTAGGGTATCTAACTTGGTAAGAATAGAGTGCATAAATGTCATGTTACTATAAGATATGAACATGTCTAGGCTCGTGATACATGCTCAGCAGGTTGAGGGATATAGCTTAGAGAAAAAGCTAAGGATAACCAAGAGTCTAGGATAAGAAACTGCGAGTTTTTCTCACAAAAATCTGGGTGGTGGAAATATCTCGCCGTTTCACCAAAAATATTTAGCCCCAACACTTTCATCAACTAGTGGTGCATCCATCAAGTATCGACGAGATCAAAAAGGTAGGGTATCATGCTCTATATCATAAGGGATTGTTTCAGTTACCCGAACATAACCAAGTTGTCCACATACCCAAGTTGTCCAAAGTGTGGTAAGAACAATCCGATCATGTGTCTTTCATGGATGTTTATGGTGTTTGTTATATTTGATAAAGAATGAGGTATTGCCCTTATTTTAAATGGGTACAAGGAGGTAATGATATTAAGGCTTTGTCTACAGCTTTTGCAGAACCAACATATCGTCAGACTCTGCAGGATACTTCATTTGGTACATGTGTCGTTAAGTGTCAAAATATGTGTATGCTCTCCAGGGTCGCAAGGATCAAGAAGATTTACCATACGTTGTTACTGGTACATTGCGAGTTTTTCATTTAGATATTTATGCTTTGTTATATATAGATGCTATTCTTTCCCCTGTAACTCCATATATAGCAATAAACTTTGGTATATGTCCAGAAACTCTCTCTGAAACCTTCTAAGTATCTGCTTTAATTTGTGACTCAGTTATAGCGCTGTCATAGTCTCCCAGAAAGTCAGCTAAGTAGATTTTGTAGACTTAGAAATGATAGACTTTGATATTATTCTAGGAATGGATTGGATATATTCCTTTTCTGCCTTAGTGGATGGTAGAACTAGGATTTCTGGTTTTCAGTTTCAAAACAAGTCAATCCTTGAATGCAAGGGTGGTTGCTCAGTGCCTATGGGTCAATTCATTTTTTATCATAAGGCCAAGAACATGATCTCTAAGGGGTATCTCTACCATCTAATTCACGTTAAGGATTCAAGCTTGGAAGTCCAAACTCTTGAGTCAGCTCTAGTAGTAAATGAGTTCCCTGAAGTTTTTCCGTATGATCTTCTGAGAGTTCCTCCCAAAAGAGAAATCGACTTCAAAATTGATCTCATTCTAGATACCCAATCTTTTTCTATTCCTTCTTACAGAATGGATCCAGCTATGTTTAAACCTTCTAGATAAGAGCTTCATCAGACCTAGTATTTCTCTATGGGGTGCAACATTGGTTTTCGTTAAAAAGAGAGATGATTCTCTGAGAATGTGCATTGACTATCCATAGTTGAAAAAAGTCTCAATAAATAATAAATATCCTATGCCTAGGATTGATTGCTTGTTTGAACAAGGTATGGGTTCTAGTCATTTCTCAAAGATATACCTCATATTCGGTTATCATCACCTCTGTGTCAGAATAGTCACATTCCAAAAACCAATGCTCTTGCATCTTTCATGGATTTGATGAACATGGTGTTCAAGTTGTATTTGGACTTGTTTGTTTATCTTTTTTTATTGATGATAACCTCATTTACTCTAGGAATGAGGAAGAACATGAGACTCATTTGAGGGTTGTCCTCCAAACACTCACAGATCACCAGTTCTTTTCTTAGTTTAGCAATTGTGAGTTCTGGTTGAAATTTGTTGATTTCCTTGGGCATATAGTATCTAGCGAAGGGATCTGAGAGGATTCTAAGAAAGTAGAGGTAGTGAAACAATGTCCTAGACCAACCTCTCCTACACATATAAGAAGTTTCTTAGGTTTTGCTTGTTTTTACAGAAGGTTCATGGAGGGTTTTTCATCTATAGCTTCTCCATTGACTATGTTGATTCAAAAAAAAATTATGTTCTAGTTGCAGGATGATTGTGAGAAGACTTTCTTAGAAGTGAAAACTATGTCGCGTTCAACTCACTTTTTGACTCTACCTGAGGGGTAAGATAGTTATGTGGTCTATTGTGATGTATCTAGAGTCGTCCTCGAGTGTGTGTTGATGCATCGAGGTAAGGTTATAACATATGTTTCTAGACATCTTATGGTTGATCAGATGAACTAATGGAATCATGACCTATATCTTCCAACAGTAGTATTTGTATGATGTTCACGTAGAGGTGTTCGGAGACAATGAGAGCCTTCCGTATGTGTTGACCCACAAAGAGTTGAATTTTGACCAAAGAAGAGAGCTTAAGTTCCTCAAAGGCTATCATATGAATGTGTTTTGCCATCCTCGTAAGGCTAATGTGGTAGCATATGCTTTTAGAAGACTTTCTATGGGTACTGTAGTACATGTTGACGATGAAAGGAAAGAACTAGAAAAGATGTTCTCCAACTCGCTCGTTTGGGAGTTTGCCTTATAAGCATATCACATGGTTGTGTGGCAGTCTAGAATTTGTCAAAATATTCACTGATAGCATAGGTTATGGAGAAAGAAGACACTAACCCTATATTTCTTCAACTGAAGGGGGCAGTTCGTCAGCAGAGAGGGGAGGTTTTCTGCCAAGGGGAAGATAGTTTTTAAAGCTACCAGGGTCATTAATGTGCTCCTAAGGTGGGTGAATTGAGACAACAGATACTTCAAGAATCCCATAACTCTATGTATTCTATTCATTCAGGAGCCACTAAGATGTTCCGTGATCTTCCTGAAGTCTTTTTGTGGAATGGCATGAAAAGGGCAGTAGATTTTGTGGCTAAGTGTTCTAATTGTCAGCAGGTTAAAGTAGAACATCAGTAAACTAAGAGTTATTACTCAAGAGATCAACAATCCTACATGGAAATTGGAAGTGATCAACATGTACTTCATTATAGGTTCATCTCGTACTCGCAAACAACGTTACACCATTTGGAAATGGGAAGTGATCAACATGTACATAGTTCACACATATTTCAATTTCCAATACTTAGTGGTAGGGATTTTTGTTTTTTCCCTCCATATAAAATGAATTACTCTTCATTTGACGATAAATATTGTCACGACCCTAGAGCACCCCCTGGTCATAAGACGACGTACTTGACCTGGAAGAGTTCTTATACAAGCCATTAGCATTTCATGAACATTAAAACATATGAAAATAGCAGAAAATTTAAAACTTTTCTTTAACAATCGGATACTTTATAAAATAAGATTATCCATGACTATATGGCTCAAAAACCATCCAAATAAGATTTCGACTTTATCTTCATTTTAATACAACATAGGCACACAACCCTTACACAATCTAAAAAGATAAAATAAAGAAATAAGTGGACATAGTAGGTTTATCATCGAAACGATAAGGATTCCCCGAGTTTTATTCCCGATCTCCTTAGAAACCTATCTCCAAATCAACTCTCCGAACCCTACACTTTGTCAGAATGTAGAACAAGAGATTAGAACAAAATCACCATGTATGGAAGCCATATATAGAAACCATTAAAACGTGCTTTAAAGGGGACATTTAGTTTAAACCATGCATTATCCATTTTGAACATCATTATTTTAAATGAGTTGGAGAACATAAGTCACACATATCTCATATATAGACCATCATGTACAAGGGTAACAACATCACCTATGCATGTCTCCTAACATAGTCATAGTGCACATATAATATAGTAAAATACATAGTACACATGCATATTAAAATATGAAGCTCATAACATTGTAGTAAGACACCGACGTGAGTAACCATAATCTTCTACTTGTTCAAGGAATACGTAGGGTCCATAGTCCTACCTACGCTAAATACCACCTTCAGGCCACTATGATCATACTTAACATAAGTTCATACTAACACATAAGAAATTCAATCATCATGAAAATCTCATATTTGACTCATTTATAACCACCATGTATAAGAAGATATAAATCATAAATATTAGCCCATATGAATGAAAGACAACCATAAAACTAATTCAATTAACGCATGCATCATTCACAAACCTCATAATAAGAATGTAACTAAGACTATAGATACTTTTAGAAGTCATTAGTCATAGTTCATGAAACACCTTCACAATACATATCTTAATCATGCTTCATATAGTTGACAACATAAGAAAACATCCCTATAAACCCTTTACAAGTTCACTTATGCAATGTACATGTGAAGTCCCATAATCCCACATATACTAACAAACCTATCAAGAAGTCATAAGGATGATCATTTATTTCATGCACCCTTATAACAAGTTAAACCAACATCATTCATAATAAGTAATACAAACTTCTTTCATAACAAGGGATACCAACATCATAATACCATTCATAACATGTATACCTCAAGAACCCACCCTAGAACCCCTCTCAAGACCCACTTGTGCAATGTATAGGTAAAGTCCCAAAACCTTATCCACACTAAGTAGAATCCCTTAAGTAGTCCTAGTTAGTGTTTGTCTTATTACTTCCATTCATTCTTTTAAACATTCAGGAAACTTTGTCATAACCGAAATAGACCATGCGAGCTATGTGGAATCCGATGTCGACCCCTCACACCGAAAGGAGAGTATCCTACTTGCAAGGGTAAGACATAAATATTCGTAATAGCATATAGGTGGATCCACTAGCTAAGATTCCTATAGGGGCACATAGTGAAGAAATTAGGAGGTTGTTAATAGAAACCCTCTTTAGTCTAATTAGCATTGTAGCTTCCACCTCATGAGATCATTGTGTGAACCTTCCTTCCTTTGTGAAGGAACACCTCTCATTGTCAAGTTCACTCGATTCTCGCTAAATTCCCTTTTGAACTGTATTTAAATCTTTCTAAAACATTAATTCACAATCTGTTCTTTAATCAACATTAAAAGGGAAATAAAGTAGAAAATGAGAATACACATATAAATGCATTTCATAATAAAAAGAAACATTTAAGTTTCATAAATTATACAATTGTGATATATTTCTTAGGAGAAAAAACAAAAATTTGTGAACATATTAAAAAAATTGATTACCCTTGAAAATGAAAGCAATTATAAATTTTTAACTTATATAATGAATTTTCCTCAATTGAAAAGTGAATAATTTTATATCTATGTAAAAATAAATACTATGTAAGCTTATATATAGTACTTTTAAGTTATAGAATATAATATAGAATATCAAAACACGAATTCTTGGAACCGAGTACAATAATTATTTTCTGCGAAATGAATATACGTACTATATATTTATATGTTGAATATAACCGGAGATAATAACTTTGCTGAAACATAAACAAAAGAGTTTAAAACATGTACTAAAACAACAAGTAATATCATAAGCATAAATTAATAAGTGTAAAGAAAATACCAATATATGTAAAATAGAATAAAATAGAAAGGAAAAAACCAAGTCCAATTAATGCACAATGTCTCCTCAAAACTATTCTCCTCCAATACCGGAGGTTTAAATATTTCATCCTTTCAGGATGGAACAATTTATTCACCAACTTATTGATACAAATCTCGTGGTCTTAGTTAGTCACACAACAGGAGCAAAGTACACAAATATTTAATTTTGCGAAAGTACAAGAAGCAGATAAGAATTTATGTTGTTTTAAAATGAGAGACAAAAACACTATTGTCAGGAAGACACTCAACAGGAGCAAAGTACACGAATATTTAATTTTGCGAAAGTAGAAGAAGAAGATCAAAATTTTTGTTGTTTTAAAATGAGAGGAAGTTCCACTATATAGAGACAACAAAGGGTAGTGTGAACAAATGTTCACTGTTAGGGGCCTAACCCCTCATATAACATGTACATAGTTCAAGTTTATATGATGATAATGTCCTTTAATCAAAACCAACATCATGTTAGAATATTACTTTATAACATACCCGTGTAGTGTACATAAGAATTACCTTCCACACAACAACATGCTCATCATTATCTCTCCTTATCATGTTCATATCATCATATTAATTTACATATCATGCATAGTATTGTGTAAAGGTGCATATAATATGAGTATTATTCTTTCAAGTAACAACGTAGACACATCATATCCATATTTATGCATGTAGTGTGCGTGCGTGCATAATTTCCCTTACAATCCATCACAACAATAACATTATCATTTTAGGCACTTCCCTTCAAAAGGGATCGCCTGAAATAATTATTATAACCAACCCAATGCACAATTCACATGTATTTATTTCAAGGACCTTATGTCATATAAGTCAACATATCTAAGGTTTATTTCAATTGACTTCAATACATTTATCATTCAAGTAAGTCATTCAAGACACGTGTAGAGTCATAAATCCTTACATACATGTGCTTATGTGTGTAGGTACCTTCCACCATAGCATCTTGTCCAACTCAACATATACATCTCCCCATTTTCATAATACATCACTGTTACTCACAACATATCATACATAGCCATATTAAGGTTGAAGGAAAAAAGGACATCACTAAAATACTATATTTTATACTACCAAGTATCACCTCCACCATAAGTGGATGAAACCAACCAACCTATGACTACACAATAAGTAATTACTTTCACCACAAGTGGATAATCAATTCAAGAGATAGAGTACTTATAATTACATACCTTCATTCTTAGCCTTCAATTCCTTCAAATTTCACCCCTACTTCTTTATAGTCATACATTTAATATAATAATATAACAATACAATCATGAATTATACAAGAACATACTAAACTACAAAACCTCCAATCATCATTCGATTCTAGTTAAGGTTTATGGTTAAGAAAATAGGAATATTGTTGGGTTTTTAAAGAATTAGATCAAAAACATAATCAATACTTATATTAATCCTTAAACATTCATATTCAATCATAATTATTCCATTTTGGATCAAAGAAGTCATGTTTGAAAAAGACCCATGAATTGGATGATAACCTAGAATTTGGGGAAGTTGGAAAACACATTTGAAAAGGTTCCTTGATGCTAGATAGTCAATTGATAAAGAACTCCCATACCTCAGCCTTAGATTTCCCATGCATTTTGTGTGAAAATCTCCTATCTTCAGGTCTTTATTGAACTCCATCCATGTTCTTCAATGGAGGTTTAAGAGAGAAGATTTTTGGAAGGGAAAAGGATTTGGGTCTTCTGATTTGGGTAATTTAAGAATAATGAGTTAAAAATGGGTGTTCAAATGTTTAAAGCTATCATATCATATCATATCATATATTTAAGTAAAAGAAAACCTCAGGCATGCCTACATGACGTAGCCACAAGAAAGGATTTCCTTTTAAATTTGTTTATTACCAAAACTAGCCTTATTGTTTCATGAAATTATGTGTCTTTTATGAAAAATTGTAATTTAAACGGAAAGTTGCGACATTTATCAAAAGTTGTGACTTTTATTAAAAGTAGTGTCTTTAATGAAGAGTTGCGACTTTTATGAAAATTTGTGACTTTTAAACAATATTTATATAATGAAGAGTTGGGACTTTATGAAAAGTTGTGACTTTTATGAAAGGTTGTGAACTTTCTGAAGGGTTGCAACTTTTCAGAATAGTTGTAACCTATTTTATAAAACACAATAAACATTTCTTCACATTACCCTTTGTTAGCTATAAAATAAAGGGATTTCCTCTGATTTTTAAACAACAAAAACTCCGATCTCCGTCTTCTACTTCCGCAAACAAGAATTTCCTTTTAATTTATTTATTTCAAAAACTAGCCTTCCCTTTTCATGAAAAGTTGTGACTTTTATAGAGAGTTGCGACTTTTAATATCAAATGTTGTACTTTTCTGAAAAGTTGTGACTTTTATTAAGAGTTGCGACTTATATGAAAGGTTGTGACCTTTTCGACGGATTGTAACTTTTCCAAAGAGTTGTGAAATTTACGATAAAACATAATAAGTATTTATGCATACTTCCCTTTGTTTTCTATAAATAGAGGGATTCCATGCCACTATTATTTGTAGTTTTTTTCCGTTGTAGGGTAGTCGAATCCAAATAAAATAATTAAGTATCTTATGAAGTTTGTTTCATTCCCCAAAGTTTTCAGCCTCCTATTTGATGGAGCTTAATCTTTACTATAAATCATAGAGAGTCATATAATTATTACAATTCATTTTTCTATTTTGGTGACTTTTTTTAACTCTGTTAAAAGTTTTAGTAGAGATGATGGAAACTTGATCTTCTCTTTTGTCCTTTTCTACAAGTTTCTTTGTATAATAAAAGAAATTTTATTTTGATTTCAATGGGACATTATTAATCTTGAACCTCTTATTCCACAACTTATAACGTTGTAGAAATTGTTGAATTCATTATATTTTTTTATTATAGTAAACAAAAAACTTTCGTTTCTGCCACTATTATCTGTAAGTTTTTTTTGTTACAGCGTAGTCAAATTCAAATACATTAACTAAACTTATGTGAAGTGTTTCATTTCTCATATTTCGTGAATCTTAATATTTTCCGTAAATCATAGTGATTCATGCATCTATTGCAATTTCTATTTGCTTTTTTGGTGACTTTTTTTAAGCTCTGTTAAACATTTCGGTGAGGATGATTGAAAATTTATCTTCTCTTTTGTCCCTTTCTACATCTTTTTCAAATAGTTTTTGGGAAAATTGCTTGTGGGTTGTGCTATATTTCATAGCACGCAAGAATAAATATGTGATAATTAATGTGGAACCAATGATGAAGTTTATTAAAAGAACAAACCATATTACTCTCTTGCTTGCCCTAATTAGTATATTATTTTGATTGTCTTTTATTAGGTACAAACAATTGGTATGATATTGTAATCTTCCCAGAATATTATTATAGACACAATTAGCCCACTTCTTTTGTCGCAAGTTAAGAAATCTATCATATTTCTTCGTCTCTTCTCTTTTGACAAATAAGAGATCAATTTTTCCTGAAAGTAACAAATGACCAAAATAAACTATAACAAAAATAAATAAATTAATAGACAATAAATATGTGCATTAACAAAGAGTGCTACAACCTTAACCGACATTAATTAATTGTCATTAGATACAATGTTTCTCTAAACTTTAGGGACATTTACATAGAGTACCAATTTTATCTTAAAATACATACTTAGCGTCAGATAAGCTATCAATTGTCGTTAAGGATCATTTTACTGTATTTATTACTCTTTATTTTGATAAAGTTTTCTGGTTTTTATAAAGAAGTAACAACTCTTTCTTTTGAATTATTTCAATTAAATTTGTGAACATTAAACTTGGATTTATCCCAGTAGATTGTCTTTTAGAGAAATATGTTAAGCAACATGTTTTTTCTCCCTTGATTTATAGGAAAGTGAGGTTGTATGATTTGTGGGTATTCTTGAGTTCAAGTGCTCAAAAATTATATTGTGAGATTTAAATATATTACGTGTCAAAAATTTTGTTTAGTATATCAAACTATGAACAGTTTCATTAAAATGTCACCTACTGCTTGGTTGATAAATGCATTAACTCTTTGTAACAACCTGCTATAATCATAACAATAGTTGTAGTTCAATTCCAAATAAGTTGGGGTCGGTGATATGAAACCTAAGCAATAATAATAACTATTTTGATACATGAGGAAAAACATTTATGATACTAATAATTATTGGGTAATTTTAAAAGTAAACAGGATACGCCATACTACAATAAATAGACTGAAGGAGGTTCATAAGAAAGGAGATGAAGGTCTTCAATTTGATTTTTGTTAAATATGTTCTTGTATGGTCGTGATGTTTCACTTTACTTGTGAGTATTGTTGTTCGATGATTTTTGGTCTCTTTTGTATAAACGGATTTCGTTTTTTATCAATTGGCATTAAGAAAATTTCATTACTTCTGACCAACTAATTCTACAGAGATTTTCGTAGACATCATTCTTATACTTAAAATCTCTCTCTGACTCCTAATTTTTGTCTAACAAAATTAAATAGTAAATAACACATCACTTCAAGATTTCGGAAGAGCTCTTTGCCTTAAGATAATTTTTTCTTGAAAATGTAGTCTATCTATCAATAATATGAATACTATAGAATGATCATAAGTAAACTTAATAAAATGAGTCAATCGCATGCAAAGCACGGGCAAATTTACTAATGTATATATATATATATATATATATATATATATATATGTGTGTGTGTGTGTGTGTGTGTGTAGGTATGCATGTATATAAAATGACCCTACTAAATATTTAATTAATTGGGTAATTATCTAACTGCCCTTTTTTTGGGCTGCCTTGCCACGGACCACGACTCACTAGACGGATCATGAAGGGCACAACAACTCATGGTGGTGCCCTTGGTCCTTGAGGCAGTGTTCTCCTAAACTTTGCCAAGCCTTCCTAGGAAAAGGAAAGTTCAAGAAAGGTCCCACAATCCGTGGTTGACACCACGAGTCGTGGGTAAGCTAGTGGACTTGGGGCAGTAGCTATGCAAGGCTGTCTTGCCTTGCTTTAAGCTAAGCGAACTTCACACCCTTGTTGATGATCCGTCTTATGCACCACGAGTCGTGGTGGTTCTCTTGGTCTTTGAGGAAGTAGCCTTTTCAACTCTTGGATCCCTCAAAAGGACAAGTCAACCCCACAAGCCTTCCCATGGCACATAGTCTTTACCACGAGTTGTGAATTTGCTCATAAAGGGGTGCATTGCCTTCACACCTTCTCTTCTCACCTTGTCTTACTACCACGGGTGGAACCATGGATCGTGGTGTCCACCACAAGTCATAAAGAACCTCTTGGTGTGGTGAGGTAGTGTCTAAATGGTGGATCATGCAACATTGCCTCCCACAATTTCAAGGGAATACAAAGACTCTTCCCATGTTTCGTGGTCAAGACGACAAGTCGTGGTGAGGGTCGTGGTTCCAAGGCAGTGGCTAGGATTCCTTTACATGCTTCACACATGACTAAGGGCCTTCACTATCTCTTCAACAAACCGTGTTCAAGAACACTATTCATGAAAATGGTCGTGGATCCTCGAGTAGTTTCTAGCCACATTGGGGCAGCCTTGGACCTTTTGCTAAGGCTTGCCTCTTTTGTCTTGGCCCATGATCTTGCAACCCTAGCTCCGTGAACCTTTAATAATTCCATTACACTTAGGGGTCTATTACATGATTTATCATTTAGCAACTAACCCCCTTAAATCATTACTTAACACGTACGTCAATGCTCTAATTTAACCTATAATTTTAGCGTCATAAGAAATGTTCCCAAAGGGTACATAATGTAACACCCCGTATGCAAGAAATACAAGATTTGAAAAAAATTAGAAGTTGTAGGTGCCACCGATGGGCAACACCCACGGACCGTAGGGTGACCCAAAGATAATAGGTGGGGTCAGTGGTTGGCCACCTGCAGTCTGCCCCAAAAACTCAGACAAAACTCGTCTTGGGTTTGACCTACGCCAGGACCTATAGACTGTAGGTGGGACTAAGATCTGTTGTCCATTTCGTGGTTCGGACTCTAAGATTCCATCACTCTGAAATCCAAAATTATGGGTGACAGGATAGACCATAGGCCATTCAAGCGACCGTTGTCGTTCCAGTTGTTTGTCCTGACAGCTTTTGATTAAGGGGTTGCTTAACAATTTCACTGTGCGTTGGACCCCTAACTTACGTCGTTTAACGCCTAAACTACATCATTTTAGTCATTTTTAGCCTAGTAACTTAATAGAACTTAACATAGTCAACTCATACTCTAAAAATTCACAAAGTAGAACAAAAAAGAGACCAAGAGTCGACCAAGACCTCCGCAACAACACAAAACGTTTTCTTAATTTAAAGCCTCAAAATTACAATATTCCTTTCTGATTTTTTTCACCCCATATGTTGGATTTAACTAGTGGATTCCTTTCATTCACTATGTCCCTAGATTTCAATCAGATTCTTGATTCTCTACATTATGTTAGACCTAGTGTTTCTAATATTTCTGATTTATGTTGTGATTTAGCTATCAGAATAATACAAATCAGATTATAAAACTTTGAAGGAATGGTTGCTTAGTGTTTTCCATGAAACTCAAATCCTAGTCATGTAGATTCATTTAGTTCATGAATTATAGTTGCTAGGTTAGTTTATGTAAGATATGCATGCCGCAGCTAAGAATGCTTCATTATCAGTACATTATTGTTGCATTTTCAGTTTGCATGTAAGTATTTTGAGCTATTCCGCATGATAAAAATTTAGTGATAATGTGTTCCGAAATAATCAATTGGGAGTTCATAGTCCCATAAGTACGTGCCCCCATAAGATAAGTCCCCTCTATGGGAAACATATTTATTTATCTCACAAGTCATACCTCTATACCCTTAAAATGTATATTGGGTCCTTTTGATGGGTTGATACACCAGACTCCTCGTATAACTTTAATGGTTTTATGTTGGGTAACAATAACTCCCACTGTCAGATTCTAATGCATTGACCAGATTATAAGTTA
The DNA here is from genome assembly GCA_022817965.1 of Solanum lycopersicoides. Classification (NCBI taxonomy): domain Eukaryota; kingdom Viridiplantae; phylum Streptophyta; class Magnoliopsida; order Solanales; family Solanaceae; genus Solanum; species Solanum lycopersicoides. The sequence continues at coordinate 74,916,806 of CM040618.1, read as the reverse complement.
TAGATCAGTGTTCAGTTTAAGCATGTTTGTAGTTGGTCATTGAATTCACTTAGCACAATATTCAGTATATTTTAGTATTTCCTTCATGTTTAGATTATATCATTGTGTTGTTCAGATATGTATATTATTTTTTAGTTTTATTTTATCGTACATGCTTAGAACTGATGTAGTGACACATAATCTGCGCTACATCTGTGTTACATCTTCTCTTGATGTAGGTTCAGATCCTCGGCATTTTGATCAAACGTGGCAGTAACATGTTATCATTCTATTTTCAATCTTTCGGTATCAGTTTTGCTACAGTTAGCTGGGGCATGTCCCAACATCTCCTATTAGTTACAGTCTTTTATTTAGACATAGTTTGGATAGAGTTTTTCGTTGAGTTTGATTATTCAATTATTAATGAACTCTCGGTTTTTATATATCTACACTTAGAGTGGGTATTCCCCTCATTTTCTTTATGTCGTGTTTAAGATTCTGTAGGGTATGATTTATTTTTCCGAAAATCTTTACGTATGCTAATGATAGTCCAACAGGGTTAGCTTTGGGTCACTCATGATCCTACGTCTTGTGTTATGTCAAGGGGTAGCCTCGTGGCGTCACAAATTTAATAGATTCCTCGTGTGGATCCCAGTTTCTCATTTTCACTATATTTTTGGGTCTTTCTCTAACTATGTCTACTTTTATGTCTTAATGTCTATATTGACGTTGTAATAAAAAATATCTAGCATGGCGGTGCTCGGAGGTGATTTATTTAGTACGACTAAAGTTTAGTAGTTTTGATGCGTGCATATTTTAAAATGGGCTAGGTTACACTGAACTTGTTCTTACATTGAGGTTTCTTAGATAATATTTCCCCTTCATTGAATGTTATTTGGGATTTATTTGTTAATATTTACGATTATCATCCATATTCTTTTTTTTTATTCTCGTTTGCACCTTATAGTAGTTAAATTTGAGTGGGTCTGAGTAAGTTAAATTTCCCCTAGGCACCTAGGTTGACGCTTAGATTTTAGTGGTCGTTTTGTGTTGTGGATAAGAAAAAATAGTCATGGTTTTAGATTTTTAGTGTCTCTTAGTCTCTTATTTTGCTACACAAGATGGGATGACTTATTCCACTACTAACAAATAGTACTGCAATAAGCTATCCCCGCCTCTTGGTTGAATAACAATCACTAGAAAACATATCGTGGTATAAAATAATTCTAATGACAAAAATACCCAATATATCCTTTTCATTAGTGCAATTATTTTTCTGTTTTTTATTTTTTTAGTGAAATTTTATTCCATATTTTGCTATTTAAATTTAGTTTTTTCTGCTTTGTTCGCGTAGGCTGTTTTGGTGCATTTTTGTCAGTTCTTTTAGTGTTGTTTTGGTGCAATTTTTTGGTGAGTTTTTGTCTAGTTTTGATCATTTTAATGCAAGTTTTATCCTTCTATACCTTTCTAATGTAAATTACGATTATTTAGCTATCAAATCCAATTTATCAAAATGAATAGAAAGATTAAAATATACCAAAAATAAAGCATCTTCCACCAAGTGGAAAACATTAAGTTTCTATCATATTATATACTATAGATATAATGTTTTTGCGCATTTTGGTTAAGGTTAACAACACATTATAGAAAATAATTATTTTTTTGTGGGCAATAAAATATTATTTCACCAATATTGTTGAGTAAAATATTCCAATGCATATAGCATATAACAATAGCTCTATAAAAGAATCTATTGAACTTAAATAAAGCGGAGGGTGATTTTGTAGACAAACAACTTATTTTTAGAAAGTATGCAATACATATTATATATAATACAACTGATCTTGGGCTTATTTATATGCCCAATTACAACAAATTACTCATCTTTAAGGGGATATTTCTCGAACCACAACCCAAAAGGCAGCAGGGATCTAAGATGTAGACCAAGCTACTCCTTTAAATGCCAAGCTAGATGTAATGCAACAAAGCATGACCTTATAGTTTAAGCAGTTGGCTCTTAATAAACCACAACAAATTTCTGTGTGGTATGTGGTAGTGGAACCCATGACACTGAGCAATGTGAGGCGAACCCGGATTCTATTCATTATGTGGGTAATTTGCAAAGGGGAAAAGACAAACAAAATTATGGTAATAGTTAAAACCCTAGTTGGAGGAACCATTCTTTCTCTTGGGGTGGAAACCAAAACCAAAACCAAAATCAGGTACAAGGGGCAAATCAATACCGTACCAAAGGGCTGAACAACAATCCCAAAATCCCAACCAAGGTGTAAATCCTAGTGTACCTAAACTGGGGATGACCAATGAAAAGCTATTCCAAAAGCTCATGTCTGAAATGGGGACCAAGTTAAGTTCTATAATAGATAAGCAGGATGAGAACATTAGAAACATCCAACTGTCCCAAATAAGTTTAGAGAAACAAGATGCGCAAGTGGCCAATTCTTTGAACTTGCGTCCCCAAGGTGGGCTGCCTGGTTATACTGAGCACAACCCCAAGAAACTGCATGCAGTAAGTACTAGAAGTGGGCTGCAATTGGAGGAACTAGCTCCAAAGAAGAGAGAAAATGAAGTAAGTACCAAGGAGAAAAAAGTGGAAGAGGCACTAAGAAGCTCAAATCTTGAGGCAACCGTTCCTCAAAAGAAGTTACGACCTCCATTTCCACAAAGGCTTAAAAAGCAGAAGGAAGATGACTGCTTTGGTCAGTTTCTCACTCTCCCCTTAAAGATGTTCACTTTAATCTACCTTTGGTTGACATTTTGAAGGGCATCCCGAGTATGCTAAGTTGTGAAGGATATTGTGGCTAATAAGAGGAAGATCACTGAGTATGAAACTGTAGCCTTTATGAAGAATGCAACTCTAGAATCCATCAGATAGTAGAGTCACAATTAGTTGTGACTGATGTTCCCTTAGAAAGAGTGTTAGTAGATCACCATAAAGATGAAGACAAAGTGGCCCAAGAAATAGAAACATATTTAAATCTGGCAATTATGGAGCCTCACAAGCGAAGAGTGGAACCATAAGAGAGTGAGTTAGGGCCACCACCCAAACCCTCCATTTAGGAGGCCCAAAAACTGGAATTGAAAACGATGTCGGCTCATCTGAGGTACACATTTTTGGGCTCTAATATAACTTTACCTGTTATAATTTCTGAAGAGTTATCTGTAATACAGGTTGATGCGACATTGATAATCCTAAAGCGGAGAAAGAAGGCGATTGTATGGCAAATGACTGACATTCATGGGATTATTTCGGCATTGTGTATGCACAGAATCTACATGGAAGAAGAACAAAAACCTAGTGCACAATTTCAACGTTGACTGAATCCTTGAATGAAAGAAGTGGTGAAAAAAGAGGTGATAAGGTGGTTATATGTGGACTTGTGTACTCACATATTTTATAGTAAGTGGGTAAGTCTGGTGCAATGTGTTCCCAAGAAGAGAGGTATGACAGTGGTAAGGAATGAAAAGAATGAGTTGATTCCTACTAGAAGAGTGACCGGGTGGAGAATTTTTATGGATTACCAGAAATTAAATGATGCTACCCGGAAAGATCATTGCCCTGTTCCCTCAATTGATCAGATGCTTGACCGCCTAGCTGGAAAAGAGTACTATTGTCTCATAGATTGTTATTTAGGTTACAACCAGATCTTGATTGCACCTGAGGATCAGGAAAAGACCACGTTCACTTGTCCTTATGACACATATGCTTTCAAATGCATGCCGTTTGGACTTTGTAATGCACCGGCGACTTTTCAAAAGTGTATGATGACCATTTTTCATGACACGGTGGATGACTTTCTATAGGTTTTCATGGATTATTTCTCAGTCTTTTGAGGTATGTCTACGGAATCAGGATAAAGTAATTGCTAGATGTGATGACACTAACTTAGTTCTAAACTGGGAGAAGTGTCATTTTTTTGTTAGAGAGGGGATAGTGTTGAGACACAAGGTGTCTAAATCTGGGTTAGAGGTTGATAAGTCCAAGGTAGAAGTCATTGAGAAATTTCCCCTCTCATTACTATAAAAGGGGTGCGTAGTTTCCTTGGCCATGCAGGTTTTTACTGGCGATTCATCAAGTAAATCTCCATGATTGCAAGATCTATGTGCAGCCTTTTGGAGAAGGAGGTGAAGTTTGACTTTGATGTAATGTGTCTGAGAGCATTTGAGATGTTGAAAAAGAAATTAATTGAGGCTCCCATTCTAATTGCTCCTGGTTGTGAATTACCATTTGAAGTCATGTGTGATGCGAGTGATGTAGCAGTGGGTGCAACATTGGGAGAAAAAAAAAGAGTTAAATGTTCCACTCCATTTATTATGCAAGCAAGACCCTTGACGCTACAGAAGCAAATAACACAGTGACTGAGAAGGAGATGCTAGCGCTAGTGTTTGCCTTCGACAAGTTCAGATTGTATTTTGTAGGCATCAAGGTCATTGTTTTCACTGACCATGCAGCTATTAGGTACCTATTCAATAAGAAGGATGCTAAACCAAGACTGATTCGTTAGATATTGCTTCTCTAAGAGTTTGACCTTGAGATTAAAGATAAAAAAGGTATTGACAACCAAATAGTTGACCACTTATCTAGGTTGGAGGACTTCTCACATGTTAATGAGGGTGAGCAAATCCGGGAAGAGTTTCCGAATGAATAAATTTATGGCGCTGGATATCTCCCAAGTGTCATGGTTTAGGGATATAGTGAACTTGATAGTGAGTGGCGAGTATCCTCTGGGTGCAACTACTCAACCCACAAAAAAGTTGAACCATGATGCCAAGTTCTACATCTTGGATGAACCATTCTTGTTCAACAAAGGTGTAGACCAGGCAGTGAGAAGATGCATTCCGGAGTCTGAGGTTAACAAAGTGATAGAGAGTTGTTATGCCATCCCATATGGAGGTCACCACAGAGGAGAGCGCAGTGTGCATAAGGTATTACAATTTAGTTTCTTTTGGCCCTCGCTATTTAATGATTCTATTGCTTTTGTGAATGGTTGCGACAAGTGCCAAAGTTTTGGCACTATCTCAAGGTTACACGATATGACACTAAACAACATTTTGGAGGTGGAAATCTTTGATGTGTGGGGTATTGTCTTTATGGGTCCCTTCCCACGATCTAGTGGAAACCAATACATTCTGGTGGATGTGGATTTCGTGAGTAAATGGGTTGAGGCTATTGGTCTTCCCTCAAATTACTCAAGGGTGGTGATTAAGTTCATCAAGAAACACATCTTCACTCGCTTTAGCACTCCAAGGACGATTATAAGCGATGGAGGTAAGCATTCCATTAACAATTTTGTGAAGAACCTTATTGCTAAGTACGATATTCCTCATAACGTTGCTATAACTTACCACCCACAAACAAGTAGCCAAGTGGAGGTGTCAAATAGAGAAGTAAAGCAAATCTTGAAGAAGACAATGAATGCGCAAAGAAAAGATTGGTCAGAGAAATTAGATGACACATTGTGGGCATATAGGACTGCTTACAAGACACCCATAGGGAATTTTCCCTATCATATAGTATTTGGGAAGCATGTCATCTTTCGGCAGAATTAGAACACCAAGATTATTGGGCAATTAAGAATTTGAACTTGGACCCTGAGCTAGTTTGTAGAAAGAGAGTGGATCAGTTGCATGAACTTGAAGAGTTTAGACGTCACACATATGAGAACGCCAAGCTGTATAAAGAAAAGACTAAGAGGTATCATGATAAGCACATAGTGGCTCGTACATTCAATCCAGAAGAAAATGTACTACTCTTTAACTCTAGACTTAAGTTATTCCCCGGAAAACTAAGGTCTAAATGGAGTGATCCTTTAGAAGTTGTAATAATGACACCACATGAGGCTGTGGAACTGCAAGAAGAGACTGGCCCATGTTCTTGGTGAATGGGAAAAAAGTGAAACACTACTTTGGTGTTATTCGGATCGTGATCGGGGGACTCTTGAGATGAATAATGAATGATCCAAACTGCGTCGTGCCGCGATGTTAAATTATGCGCTACATGAGAGACAACCCGTGAATACTGTGCAATAGGTAGTAGTGTTGCTTAATTTTGTAATATTAGCTTAGTTTTAAATCCTTAGGTATAGAGTTTTTATTCTTCCTAGTTGTTAGTAGATAGGACTTTAGGAAAAAAATTGCAAAATGATGTGTCGTGCCACGACCAAAACTAAGGCGATGGGTGGGAGGCAATCCATTATTATCATGTCATGTTATCTGGTTGATGCGCAAGTCACGGGAGGAGAAACAAGTCAAAAAAAGGAGAAATACGCAAAACAAATGGGTGTTTGGGCACAGACCATCAGAGACCCATTTTTGGTGTATTGGCAGCGCGCCGCGCCCAAAACGCGCCTCGACCATGTCACAACGCTGATGGAAGATGTCGGAAGGGTGCACCATGCCACAAAGGATGGCGCAAACAAAGCACTCTGCGCAAAGGGCTGATTGACTGCGACCCAAGTTGGGCGCACTGGCGGCCCATCGTGCCAAGCTGCCAGGTGCGAAGTGGGTCCGTCGCGCCAAGGGCAAACGACTGCAGCCTATTTCAGGCACCAGAAGCGCGGCGCGCTAGCCTACCAGGCGCGAAGATGACGCGTCGCCCCCAACCTGGGAAAGAGAAAATTTTGAAAAAATTATTTTTCCCCATGGGACCCACAAAATATCCTACCATTTCCACCGCCCCACCTACCATTAATTCATCAAATTCCAATACATCACCCTCTTTAACCGTTACACCCTTCTTCATTCACTTCATATTCCCCCAAAAAACTCTTTCATGTGCCCCAAAACTCTTTCGTCTCCCTTTTCACTCTAAATATCACGAAATTCCTCCATTAATTCTTACCAAAACTTTTTATCTTTTATCGTTTCTTCTACATTCAACCCCCCCCCCCAATACACGAACTTTCAAAAGCCAAGTAACCCCACCCACCCATTGCCAACCCGACCCCCACATTCTTCCTTAAAAAAATTCTTCTTTTTTTCTTTTCTTAGTTTTTCTACTATTGGAGTATTGTAATGGCTTCTATAGGTAAAAATGTCGCCGGTGGTTCGGGTTCCAAGCGAAAAAGAGTGGTTATCATATATTATAGTGGGGAACCCACCGATTTACCACCTAAAAAGTTCGACAAAGAAGCATTAATGCCATATGAGGATGATTGGTATGATTCTCAACTTGAAGCAAAGTACCTCGGCGATGAGTATGTCAACGAAGGGAGGTTGCGCCATGAATTTCTGCACATTCACGCCCGAATCCGGACTTTGGGCCTACAATAGGTCTTCATGGACCAAGGTGAGTGCAATTTAAGCCTTGTCCGTGAGTTTTATGCTAATTGGAATGCACAACCTATTGACATCATTAAAGTATTTATTCGTGAAAAATTGTTGCGATTTACTATCGAGATGTTGAATGTTTTTTTGCGTACCTCTAATTGTGATAATGCTGATTTTCTGACTATGGTTGAGTGACCCCCGTATCGTGATATTAGGCATACTTTGTGTGGGATTACTTTTTTTGCTATGAGGGACATGGGTAGAGACACAGGTCTCCATTTGACTCTCCACTATGGGCACCTTAACGTGGAAGCTAGAGTTTGGCTTAAGATTGTGTGTAGCACTTTACTCCCGGGAAAGCACATGACTGATGTTACTTGGGAAAGGATAGTGATGATTTATCATTTGATGAGGGGCTTACCAGTCAATGTGGGGGCTATGTTGCGGAAGAATATGCTAAAATTTAGGAAGAATAAGTGATGGCGTTTCTGCTATGGGAGCATCATTACTAGGTACATATGGGCGTTATTGATTGAGGAGGAGGCTCATGATGTGTGTCCTCCCCGTGCCTCCCATTTAGTGTGCCACTTGATTGATGTAACGCGCACTAATGCGAGCGATCATTCTCAGGGGAGCAATTTTATAGCAATGGATAGGCAAACTCGTGATGATAACTGGATGGGGCGCATGTTTGGTATGGCTTAATTGCTATTGCGGATTGGTGGTCGCCCTGTAATGGAGGAGGATATGGACACACTAGTTGATCGGTACCCTTTGATGGACAGTGTCATGTACATGTGTCAGATGGGTCCGGCATTCAAGGAACTAATTGATGATTTTGATGCGACGGCTCATGAAGAGGATAGCTCGGATGAGGATGAGTTTGAGGCCACTAGCACCCGTGATGATGCTTCAGACGCGGCCTAGAGGACGACAGGGAGTTCTTTTTACCTTTGCACTTTGTGTTAATTTTGAGCACTGAGGATGGTGTAGTTTTAAGTGTGGGGTGGAAGTTGAACCTCATGCTTTTTTTCATTGTGTACAACTAAATGTTTCTAGTTAAAATCAACAAACAGAAACAATATTGCTTTTTATGAATAGAGAAAATAGGGTATGGGCCCCACAAATCACTATAAATTATTTCTAATGAAAAGTTTTTGGACAGATTGTTGGAAAAAATGGAAATCCGTACGCTTTATAGCAACAATAAGAATTACATAAAGTGAACTTATCCTTAAAGAATACGGAAGATATGTATTATGTAAAATTGAAAATAAAACTCGAGCATTGAGGTGGCCCAATCTTTGATGCAAAAGATGCAGGGATAGTCTGTAAGTGGTGAAGTTTATGTTTGGTCGAGATAGTGATGGCCATTCATAGACTCATGATTTATTCGAGCTGATAGACTCCTGATTTATTCGGGCCGCACAGTTGAGTGGTTCCTATAATCAGATCCTTCACAAGAAATTCAAAAAGTTTTTTTTTTATTTAGGTTATAATATCTTTGAAAAGTTGATGCACAGAAACAAGTTTGTGCTTGATATTGGGAGAACACAAAATATTAAAGATTTTGGAAGCAGTATTTGAAGATTTTAAATGAGTTGTACTCGTTTGAGTAATTGGAATTACAATATTGTTACCCGTTGTCACTTCCTCGATCCCTTTGAAGTCCTGAATATTTCCAAGAGAGTTGGTTTTATAGGTTATATGGAAATCTGGTCGTTCCAGACTGTAAAAAAATGTCTGCAAGAAAATTCAATGCGCAACTATGAAGAAGGGTTGAATAGAATCAGAGTTTTGAGGGTTGGAGTTGTGTCAGTATGAAGCACAAAGATGGAAAGGCACATTTGTGCACAATTTTTTTTAAAATTATCTTGGGTGGCATACTCGTTAGAGTATTTTGGCACTGATTCCAAATAAATGGACCTAAGTAGAATTAAATTGTTTGTTTATTAATGAGCCTCCAATGGGGTTTTAATACAGCGCTAACAAAATATATCGTTCTAACCAAACTCCTGGAAAACAAGAACTAATAAACTTACATGACCTACACTAATTGAATAATAAACATTACAAACTTAAAGGCTAAATTTACTGAACATAACATATCCATATTTACCACAATGGTACGTGCTCTGTTAATAGAGAGATTAGTCCACTGCTCTTTCTTTTATCATCAACCAGAGAAATTTCTTAATCAAATTACCACAGCAATAAGATTTGTTGAACACCACTATGTTGCAAATGAGTTTTTTATACCGAATAAAAACTTCACAAGTGTAGCATTTTTAGACATGCTACTATATGGTTTTGGTAAAAAAAAAAAAAAAGATGCATGAATGTGCATATTCGCACTTGGTTTATGATGAAAGCAAATAAGAGTTTTCATCACCTATTGGATGTGGTTGTTACTATAAAATAATTGCTTTGATTATGTGGGGTTGGACCCCAACCTTATTTGCTTACTATATTATCTTCGATTAATTCTGCATCATATTGTTGGGACACAAGATTGATGCTTTAATATTATAACTTTATAGCTCTTAGTTATATTGTGAATCCTAGTTTTAGTTATACAAATTATTTTCAGCTCTAACAGAATAGATTTCAAACAACCAATTATTCCTCTAATTTTTATCATTTTTTCACAGTATTATTTGTGGACTTTACCAGAGCCTTTTTTGGATTACAATTTTTGCATAATTTTACTGTGTAAATTTTGTTTGTATCAGGAATTATAGATGTTTCTTACCTAAAAGGGTAATTCAAGGTTGAATTTTAATGTATTATATGATCAGTTCATTGAATGTGACAAGAAAGCGACAAAAAATCCTCACTCGAGGAATAACTTCAAGGAGGAGATACCGTCATATGAAAGAAGGACAAATTTTAAAAGAATATTATTTTAGCATAGCTGGAGGACCTGGAAGTTCTTGCGTATACAAAGAGTTTGGTCAAAACATCACGAGATATATATCTTCCTTTTTTGAAAATCAAAAAGATTTTAGTCAAAACACAATCCAACTCTTAAACTCCTAAACACTCTCTCTTTTGGTTATGGAGGGCACACATCTGAAATTGTGCTTCTTTTACAGTTATAGGAATGCACACTTGAAAAAGGAAAAGAATCATTACGCAAAGCTTGCAAGTACAAAATGATCAAAATAATGTTGAAACAAGAATAATCCTTGATGACATTCTTGAAGTCCACTCTCTTTCCCGAAAATCTAATGCTTTGATAAACGTTAGAGTCATTATCTCTATCGTTTCCACGTTGATCTTCTACTGGAACGCAGTCTAAGTTTGACATTAACATGGCTTATTCTAGTCTGTCACATAGATGATTATCTAGTAAATTAGAATTCAAGTGTTTGTCCTCTCTTGTCATCTTGATGAATACATAATAGAAGACTCCACGCCTTGACCTAGTTATTACATGTGAAAAGCCTTTTGAAAAATAAGCCAACGACTATACTACTGATGTAACATAACGATGTTGGATAAGAACATTAACCTAATATTTCCTGTTCTTAGTGTCCATAACAATATCTTCCGCATTAGGACATAAATCCATTTCACTCCTCAAACCCGATGACTCAACTTCACAACCAAATACAAACCCAAAACATCTTGATCCTCCAACTCTGCATCCATATTTAGTATCTCATTGTAGCAAAGGTACAAGAACAGATCCGCGCCACTAATGTCTTCCTATAATTAACATAGTCTAGCAAATTTCATGATCTATACACTATAAAAAAAGTTATGATTTGTACATCATATGGTAAGGACAACACATTCATCCTACAAAAGAACCATAATTACTTAAGGTGTACCAGATTCACTTCAGATGCTGTAGAAAGAAATAAGGGTAGCAGATATTGAATATGGAAAAATACATTGCATGGAAAATATTTTCCTTTAAACAAAAAGTCAAAAGTAATGTTTTGTATGAAGGAAAATATTTTCTATGTAAAATGTTTTTCCATATGTAATATCTCCTAAAATTTGTGCTCGCTGCAACATCTTAACTGAATCTTTTGCACCTTGAGTATTTCCCGTTCTGAGGTAGTATGAGTGTGTTGGCCTTAGCATATGATGTACAAATCAGAGATATTTTTTTATCGTGTATTTTCTTGCAATCGGAAAAAAGGTGTATTATTGGAAGACATTAGGGACGCGGATCAATTCTTGTACAGTAGCTACAAGGAGATACAGAATATGGATGCAGAGATAGTTGATCAAGATGTGTTAGGCTTGGCATTTGTTTGTGAAGTTAAGTCATTGGGTTCAAGGAGAGAAATGGAGCTCCGTCAAAATGAGAAAGGCATCAATGTGGATAGTAAGAACAATAAGTGTTATCCTAATCTTCTTATCTAATATCGTTTGGTGACATCAATAGCATAAGAGGAGACATATTTTTCAAAAGGATTTTTCAGATGTAAAGACTGATGTACCGTGGTTTTACGGTACTTTCAATACTTTTTCATTAAGTTTAGTGTGTGTCTAAAGCCTTTTTATAGTAGTTTTGATGTATTTTTCTTTGTGATTGTAGGAAAAACTGTCCAAAATGAAAACGCTGAAGATGTGCTAAAAATTGCAGAAAAGATAACCTATGGAGCCATCGACGGTCCATCAACCCATCGACGGTCCGTAGGTGGAAACCGTCGCCATGAAGATGTTATGCTTCCAAGGAAAGATCGGAGAATTCTGACAATTGTGGGGTTACGAAAGGGATGACGGTCTGTCGTGCCATCAATGGACCGTTTTGGTGATCCGTTGGTGTTAACAGAATGTAGCTTCAGTACCCGATTTGAAAAGATTCTAAGTGTGGATCAACGAAGTCCATCGACGGACCGTCATCCTATCAATGGAACGTCGTCTTGGTCCTTCGATGGTAACAGAGAGTTTGAAAAGAAGGCAGCTGAAAATAGAGTTTAAGTATGGACCGACGGAGGCGTCGACGATCCGTCATTGCCTCGACGGTCCGTCGGTCAAGTCGTCGATGCGAGACGCGTTTTTGGACATATTTTTCTTATTTAGGTTTCCCTCTATGTTTAGGATTCTATTGTTATAAATATGACAAAAAAACCTCGTTTTTTGGGGTTAGACTCTTGGTTATTTTTCTGATTTGTAATATTGGTTGTTGAATATTGGGTTTTGGAAAATACTTCATTTTTCGGAATCGTTTATTGCATTATTTTCTCGAATTCAAGTGATTCTTTGGATTTTCTTCAATCTCATCAAAGTAAGTACATGAATTCTTGTCTAATTAATATGAATTGTGTAATTATGAACATGGGTAACTAAATCCACAACTAGGGTTGTGGGAACCATGGGTAATTAACAAATAAAACTAGCTAAAATAATAATTCTCGAATAGTTTCTTGCATGTATTGATAATTCTTTCGTTCAGAAGTCTTTTTAAAGAGTGCACGCCTTAGAACTTTCCTGATTGCTACTTACCAGACCAAGTAGGTAGATAATAAGAAAAGAATTATCAACGTAGATTTAGTATATACTATCTAATAGGCTAGTGTCGATTGGTGCAAAGTAATAACTAAGCCATACATCGATTATGATGCTTAATATGAGGTAAAATGTAAGGTTTAGTAAAGCATACACACGTAGCCGGACCAAGGTACAAAGTGAAATTCACTAGTTGCCGGACCAAGGAATTAGGGATACATAACTTATCACTTTGCATGCGAGATACTAGGAAAGAGTTGTTGTAGCTAGGGTTACTGCGTTATGAACCTATGGGGAACACTTACATCCTAGTTTCTCTCATCACTTGATAAACATCAAATATTTGAACTTGCTACTTGTTTACTTAGACTTAATTAATTACTTTTGTTATACAAAACCCCCCTTTTAATTGTTTGTTTTCGGAAAGAAATTGATTAAACAGAAGTAATCGTAGATTAAAGTTAAGTCTAAACCATTTTCCTCGTGGGATCGACCCCAACCTAATATTTGGGTTCTTTACTTGATACAACCGCTTATACTTCTTTAGGGAAGTATAACTTTAGCAAATAAAATTTTGTTGCCGCTCCCGGGGATAGTTGCTTTTAGATTAACTTTAAACACATTACCCAATCTTAGTCAATAATTTCCTGATTTTACTTTTTATTTTTATTTTTGTCACTCGCAAGTCTAGCTTTAGTGTATGCCAAGTACACAGAGTCGAGGAGAACCAATACTTTCACTTGATCCAGAACTAAATCGTACACTTTGCAGAATGAACATTCAAAACAATGCTGCTTATATCGAGGATGAGGTCAATCCTCAACCTCCCCCGCCGGTTGAAGCGCATAATCAAGTGATGGTTGATAACCCCGGTGAAGGTAATCCGAGGAGGCAACCTCCTGCCCCACTCCCTCAAGAGTACTATAGGGGAAATGTTAACATTAATGACTCTGATGGACCACTTCTACTACCTCCTCTACCACATGGTCATACTTTCGTGGTAACTAGTACCTTGATGCAGATGCTCACCGCTAGAGGTCTGTTCTCAGGGCTACCGTCTGAGATCCACACGCTCACATCGCCAAATTGAGGTCGGTGTGTAAGAGTTGCATAGGGAGGCCTGACTTGGATATGTACGTTATTGGGTTAAGAGTGTTCCCTCTCTCACTGACTGGAGAGGCTGCTATATGGTTTACTGAGCTTCCCTATAACTAAATCTATACATGGAACCAATTGAATGATGTGTTCTTATCTCATTACTATCCGGTTTCAAAGAAGCTCAACCACAAATATAGGGTGAACAACTTTGTGGCACTACCAGGGGAGTCAGTAAGCAGTTCTTGGGATAGGTTCACCTCGTTCGTGAGAAGTGTCCCAAATCACCGTATTGATGATTAGTTGCTTAAAGAGTATTCTATCGGGGTCAAGATGATAATAATAAAGCGGTGTTATATACGATTGCGGGTGGTTCTTATGAGGAGTGTACTTACGCAGAGATAGCTGAGAAGTTAGAGAAAATCTCCCGAAATAATAAAGCTTGGAGCACTAGGAAGTCGGATCCTTTGCGGTGCAATCTACACACAACCCAGCCACAGATGAGATTCGTGAAGAAATGACTCAAATGAGAACTGAGCTTGGGTTAGTGTTGAAACATGTCACTGGAGGTGCAGTGAAAGTGAATGCTGTGAATTATTTGACTAAGCCACCACCGCGGACAGATGAGTTTTACTATGAGGAGGATTCTTATGCTGTGAATGAGCAAATGGGGGGTTTCCGACTGAACGCCCAAGGCTCCAATCAGGAGAATTGGAGCTAAGGTCAAGGAAATCAAGGTCGGAACTATGGAAATTAGAACCGAGAGGGTCACTATGTTCGTGAAGGAAACTACAACCGCGACAACAACTTCAACCGGAGTAACTATGGAAATAGAAATGATCGAAGTGGGCCCTATGTTCCACCTCAACATCGGGAAGTTGCTCCTAGGGACGGTGGAGGTAGTATGGCGCGAGTTAAAGATATGTTGCACAATATGATAAGGAGGTTTGACGCAAGTGATGAGCATGCCAAGGAATAGAGAGGTGATTTGGCCAACATTGGGCAAAAAGTGGATGCACATGCAGTCTCAATTAAGCATCTTGAGATACAAATGGCCCAATTATCGTCTACTGTGACCCTCGTCAACCGGGTACTCTTCCTAGCAACATTGTTCAAAATCCGAAGAATGATGGACATTGTATGGCAGTCACTACTCGAGGTGGTAAGCAAACCATAGATCCACCTATGCCATCTGGCGTAGAAAATAAGATGAGAAGAGAAGATGAGGTCGTAGAAGCTAGTGGTGAGTTATTAGATGAAGCGGTAAAAGAAGCAGAGAAGCCCCAAAAGGTGACTCCCATTCCAAGACCACCACCACCATTTCCGCAAAGGTTGGTGAAAAAGACTGAGGATGGTAAATACCGGCGTTTTATTAATATGTTGAATTAGCTTTCCATCAATGTTCCTTTGATAGAAGCACTTGAACAAATGCCCGATTACGCCAAGTTCATGAAAGATATGGTCACTAAGAAGAGATCAGTTAGTTTTGAGGATGATAATAGGATGCAACACTGTAGTGCTATTGCTACAAGGTCTCTAGTGCACAAGAAAGAAGATCCGAGTGCTTTCACTATTCCATGTACAATCGGGTTGTTACACTTCGCCAAAGCATTATGTGATCTTGGGGCAAGCATAAATCTCATGCCTCTATCCATCTACAAAAAGTTGGGTTTGGGTGATCCAAAGCCCACTGCAATGCGGTTATTGATGGCCGATCGAACTGTGAAGAGGCCTATTGGGATACTCCACAATGTTTTAGTGACGGTGGAGTCATTTATATTTCCGTCCGATTTTGTGATTCTTGATTGTGAGGTCGACTTTGAGGTGCCTATTATTCTTGGGAGCCCATTTCTTGCTACCGGTCGCGCCTTGGTTGATATGGCAAAAGGACAAACGATTTTTTGGTTGAACAATGAAGAAGTGATTTTCAACATTTGTAGGTCCATGAGGCAGAGTGGTGAGCTCTAATCGATATCTTCCATATCCTACAGAGTTGAGAGTTCGTCAGAGGTCCAAATAGAAAAACGTCTTGGTATTGAGGCACTAACAGCAGTGATTATGAACTTTGAGAGTGATGGTATTGCAGAGTATGGGTCATTGGTTGCGTCACTGAATCAAGGTTATGTTCGTTTTAAACCCAAGAAATTGAAGTTAGATATGATGCATCGCGAGTCTCCACCCGCGAAACCATCTATTGAGGAGGCTCCAAAATTAGAGCTTAAGGATCTAGCACCTCATCTGAGGTACGGATTCTTGGGGAAAGATGACACTTTGCCGGTTATTATTTCGTCAGATTTGAAGGTGTATCAAGTAGAGTGTTTGGTTGAAGTGTTGAAAAGGTTTAAGAGAGCTATTGGGTGGACTATCGTGGATATTATTGGGATCCCTCCTGGTATTTGTTCACCCAAAATCTAACTCATTTCTGATCATAAGCCAAGTATTGAGCACAATAGACGCCTAAATCCACCTATGCAAGAGGTAGAGAAGAAGGAAATTATTAAGTGGCTGGATGCCGGAGTCATATATCCGATCGCTGATAGTAGTTGGGTATGCCCTGTTCAGTGTGTGACCAAGAAAGGGGGAATGACTGTGGTCCCCAATGAGAAAAATGAGCTTGTTCCGATGAGGCCGGTGACCGGATGGAGAGTGTGTACGGATTACAGGAAACTAAATGCATAGACTGAGAAAGACCATTTTCCTATGCCCTTCATGGATCAGATGTTGGATAGACTTACAGGTAAATGGTGGTACTGTTTTCTTGATGGCTATTCGGGTTACAATCAAATCTCTATTGCACTGAAAGATCAAGAGAAAACCACTTTTACTTGCCCTTATGGAACTTTCGCGTTCAAAAGGATGCCCTTTGGGTTGTGTAATGCACCGACTACTTTTCAGAGATGTATGATGTCCATATTTTCTGATATGGTGGAGGACACAATTGAGGTATTTATGGATGATTTTTCTGTTGTTGGTGATTCGTTTGATCATTGTTTGAGTCACTTGTCTGAAATTCTCAATAGATGTGAAGAGTGCAACCTTGTGCTAAACTGGGAAATATGTCACTTTATGGTGAAAGAGGGTATTGTATTTAGCCACCGCATCTCAGAGAAGGGTATAGAGGTTGATTGAGCTAAAGTCGAGGTTATAGAGAGACTTCCTCCACCCATCTCTTTAAAAGGTGTGAGGAGTTTTCTTGGGCATGCAGGTTTCTACCGGAGGTTTATCAAAGACTTCTCAAAAATTGCAAATCCTTTGTGCAATCTTCTTGAGAAAGAGTGTAAATTTTATTTTGATGAACCCTGTCTGAAGGTATTTGGAGAGTTGAAAGAGAAGTTGGTATCTCTGCCCATAATTATTTCTCCGGATTGGAGCAAGCCATTTGAGGTGAGGTGTGATTTTAGTGGGGTTGCGCTTGGCGTGGTATTGCTACAAAGAAGGGATAAAATCCTTCACCCCATTTATTATGCTAGTAAGGCCCTTAATGAAGCCCAAAAGACCTACACCGTGACTGAACAAGAGCTCCTTGCGGTGGTCTTTGCTTTCGAGAAATTTCGCTCTTATTTGATTGGCACTAGAGTTATAGTGCATACTGATCATTCTGCCTTGAGATATTTGATGGCAAAGATGATGCAAAACCGAGGTTGATTCGTTGGGTTTTACTCTTGCAAGAATTTGACTTTGAAGTGGAAGATAGAAAAGGGACCGGAAATCAAGTGGCCGATCACTTGTGCCGATTAAAAGATGAAGCAATGCGAGAGTTAGGTGAAAAAGCTGAAATTGATGATACTTTCCCTGATGAGCATGTATTGGCTTCTTTTTAAGACTTGATTCCATGGTTCGCAGATTTTGCGAATTACTTGGCTAGTGATATCGTCCCATCGGACTTGTCCTTTCATTAAAGGAAAAAGTTCATGCATGATGTGAAAAAGTTCTTTTGGGATGAGCCATATCTTTATATGAGTTATGCCGATGGGCTTATTCGGCGATGTGTACCGGAAGTTGAGATGTTGAGAGGTTTGGGGGCATGCCACTCCTCGCCTGTGGGTGGGCATCACAGTGGTATCTGGACAGCCCATAAAATCTTGCAATGTGGCTACTATTGGCCAACCGTCCACCAAGATGCACATGAGTTCGCCAAGGCATGTGATAGGTGCCAAAGAGATGGCGGTATTTCTAGAAGGCAAGAGCTCCGTTTAAATCCCATTTTTATGGTAGAATTGTTTGATGTGTGGGGTATTGACTTTATGGGCCCTTTTGTGAGTTCTCATAGGATGAAGTACATTCTTGTGGCGGTTGATTATGTGTCGAAATGGGTGGAAGCCATAGCACTTGCAAATAATAAAGGGAAGAGTGTCACCGCGTTCTTCAAAAAGAACATATTTTCCATATTTGGCACCCCAAGGGCCAATATTAGTGATGGAGGATCACACTTTTGCAACAAGTTGTTCAAAGGATTGTTGGAGAAATATGGGGTTCGCCATAATGTGTCCACGCCATACCATCCTCAGACTAGTGGGCAAGTTGAGGTGTCAAACAGAGAAATCAAGAAGATTTTGGCAAAAACGGTGAATGTAAATAGAACGGATTGGTCAAGGAGACTTGATGATGCTCTTTGGGCCTACCGGACAACATACAAGACTCCCATAGGTATGTCCCCATACCAACTTGTATATAGGAAAGCTTTTCACTTGTCGGTTGAGTTAGAGCATAAGGTCATGTGGGTAATGAAGAAACTGAAAATGAATTGGAATGAGGCTGTGGAACAAAGGTTAAATGTGTTGAATGAGCTTGATGAATTTCGCTTAAAAGCATATGAAAGTTCAGCCCTCTACAAAGAAAAGATGAAGAAGTACCATGACCAAAAGATTGAGAAGCGCGATTTTGTGGTTGGGGATTTGGTGCTTTTATTCAACTCTAGGTTGCGCTTGTTTCCGGGCAAACTCAAGTCCAAATGGACTGGCCCATTCTTGATCACTCAAGTTTTCCCTCATGGAGTGGTTGAGTTGGAGAATAAGGAGGGTGTAAGGTTCAAGGTGAACAGGCAACGAATCAAAATCTACCTTGGGCATGCTGAGGTGAATGAAGTGATCGAGGCATACCATCTTGATGAAGTCTGAGTAATCAAGAGTCCTGCGTCGTGCTGCGAAGTTAAATCAAGCACTGATTGGGAGGCAACCTAATATGTATCCTCTAGGTAAAAATAGGTTTTTCGTGATTTTATAGGCGTAGTGGCATTATTTCTGTTTTTCTAACTTAATGTCATGTATCAATTTTCTTTTATTTTTTTAGAAGTGTTGGCTAGAGAGTAAACTAGGGTCCGTGTCTAAAAAGTATCCAGAAAATACAAAAAGATTAGTTTATTGGGTGTTCAATGTGTAGGGACCAAATCCCCAAAAATCTGCAGAAAATTGGTCTGGTGCACTGATCGACGGACAAATCAACGGACCGTCGGTAGGGTCCGTATATCCCAGGTTTGTTTCTTTAAGATTTCTAAGTTAGGGCACTATCGACGGAGTAGTCGACGGATCGTCGACTGACTTACGGTCCGTTGATGGGGAATCGTCGGTTCCTCCGACCCACTAACCCGAACCGACCGGACTGGCTATATATTAAAATTTTAAACGTTTTAGTTACCCTTTAAATACCCTCCCCAAACCGTTTCCCTCCCCATTTTCCCTTCAACTCCCCCACTTCCTCTCCCATTAACTCCCATTTCTATCAGTCAGATTCTCCTCTTCCCCAAAGCTCCATCAATTTCCCAAATCCCTTCTCTTCACCACTCTTCCATCTTCGTCTATCTTCTTCCCGGTCGGTGTTCGAGGTCGCTATTTGGTGTTTCATATTTGCAATAATTCATCCCCTCATTCCCTACACTACAGTATACAGGTATGTCTTTATGATTTTCTCTATTTACTGTCACGACCGCAGTGTAGACCCTAGACGAGACCGGCGTCGTTAACCTCTCAGAGGTCGCTGACAAGCCTACTTACATCATTCTTACTTAATCTAGGTTAATTTTAGCGGAAAATTTAAAACTTATTGTTTCTTATCATGCATAAAGGTCATTCTACTTACATTCATAATGTTCACAATCAACCATCTAATATTAAGATTATCAACTGAAAGAAATAGTTCAATACTGCATTAAATGTATAATTGCCAAAATGGCACCAATACAATGTCTAAAATAAAAACAAAAAGAAACACTAGTGGAACATACTCCACTAGCTAAAGTCTACATCTAAGCTAGATAGTAACGGTAGACATCCTCGAAAGCATGAGGACCTACCAAGTTCGGATGAAATCTCCACGTCCGGAAAACTGCAACGTCAACCTGTAAGCTCTAGCGTCCACCTGTGCCTACACTTAAAAATATAGAATTGTATGGAATTAGTACACACTTATACTAAGTATGGGTATATGCAAGCACACACCAAGGACATGCATGAGTAAGAATAGCTCTTTCCTAACAACATGATTATGGAAAGTGAAGTTAGTGGACTGGCCAAATTGCGATTAGGAAAGTTAGTGAGCTTTCCAAATTTGGATTAGGAAAGTCAGTGATCTTTCCAAATTTGGATTAGGAAAGTCAGTGAGCTTTCCAAATTTATAATAGGAAAGTCATGCCATGAGAGTAACATGCATCTCATACTTATCATATTGCACACAGCACATAACATCTTACACATAGCACATATAATATTGCATATAGCACATAACATCTTTCATATCATTCATTCATATGCCATGAGACCTTGGAATCATGGACTTGACATTAAGACTTCCCAAAATGAGGGCTCAACATATGGGACCTCAACTAGGAAGTCTTCTTTAGCAAACACATACTCTACTTCATTCAGTCATAGGTACTTCGTTTCATTCTTTCATAAGCTAGTGTAAACACCAGCTATACCTAGGATGTAGTTTAAGACTCTCATCGGGTTTGTTGTGCAATGATCAGGAATAACCTAGTGTCATTACTTGAGTCTAGCTCATCTCTTGATTATCCTATCCTAACACCTTTGGTATCGTTCATTTCATTATGTGCATCATTTGAGGCTGGCCTCATTCATTCATTGGGAACTTTAACTTTAACTGACATAGATCATGTGAGCATCATGAAATCCAGTGTCTCCCCCAAACCGAAAAGAGGTGGAATCACTGGCCAAAGTGACCCAAAATATGCTAGCGTATATGGGAATTGAACAACGCCAGATCCCTATATTGGCAGCATAAGTTCAAAGACTAGGAGATATAAGGAGACACATACCCGGCATGCCGGACAGTCTCATCTCATGAGAGTTACGTGAACCTCCGCCCTTCCCGAAAGAAGGCATCACTGCTCATAGCTAGTCAATCGGTGCTCAGTATAAAGTTCCATTTCATTCAACTCATATGTCATGGAAGCTGGCTTCTAGTATGAGGACATCATAGCTCAATAAATGATTTCTCATCTCATCATTAGTATTAAGTATACATAATTCTCAATACTTTCATTAGAGTGTTCATAGAGACTGGTCTCTTAATTAACTTTACTCTCTCTTAGGTGAGTACGTTTTGGTAACATTTACTTAGGCTCTTTTGAGATTGCTCTCATCTTTCATATTAGCCTCTTATGATCTTGTCACCACATTCATTAACATTAGCACATTTGATCTTCATAATAACTCACCCCTTTTTACGTGAATGTTCATTTCATCATATGCCAATGCACTTGGCCATTTGTGTGTTTCACACTCTTACTTAACCCTTCTAGCGTTTCATCATTTCATTACATAATATTCATTTCATCGTACGCCAATGCACTTGGCCATTTAGTGTGTTTTACACTCGTACTTAACCCTTCTAGGGTTACACCATTTCATTACATACATCTTAGGTTCACTTATTTTTAAACGTATGCTAGACTTATGGGTCTATACATACAAGCCATGAGGCTTCATTCATAGTTTGCTTAAGTGATTCATATCTTCTAAGATTATGTCTTGTATGTATGCCAAGATCTCGATTTTGATCTAAGTAGGCAGCATTATTCTTGAATATTTAATTCACATAACACTTATGTATCAATACGGAATTTGGGCAAGGGAAACCGGTTTCGAATCCCTTGGACAACATTTTACATATTTCTATTTTATTTAATTTCGGTCCACATGAAATTGGGACCCTAGATCGAGCCCCAACATCAACTTTTCATTTTTATTTCTCCCTTTTGAAATTCTCTTCCTTGGCCGAGGGGTTGTGGGATCGAACCCCCACAACACTTTTTTTTTATTTAAATTCCCTTTCCCTGACTTATTCACGTTGACCATAAGGTTGTGGGATCGAACCCCCACAACCTCTCTTTATTTTTCTTTTAGTTCTCCTTTACTGCCTAGAGGTCATGGGTTCGATTCACACGCCTCACATTTTTATTCTTATTTTAATTTCTCCTTTAATCGGACCAAAAGGTGGGGGGTTCGAATCCCACTTCCCCCACCTCTTTATTTATGTTTTAATTTTAGGGACTTCGGCTAAGGCACTCGGGTTCGAATCCCGTGTGCCACACTTCTTTTATTTTAATTAATTATAGTAAGCCTTAATGAAAATCACTAACCTTTAAGTCAAGGGTACCCAGGTTGGAACCCCCCTTAACCCCTTTTTTTTTTTTTGTGAGCTTTTCACGTGTGAGGTCTTGGGTTCAATCCCTAGTGACCTCACCTATTTTTCATTCATTTAAACTCTCATTTTACTATCCTTTTTTTGGCCGAAACTAAACCATCACAATGCAGGAAATTTTAATCACATTTTGCAGGCTACTTTCTTCAACATTCATACGTAAATTCATAGGGTAATTCGTACATCATTTAATACGTTCTTAGGTGCATTTTTCATGGATTCGTTTAGCCAAGAGATTATCATTCCAATCAGCCAATTTCAACTCATATGAACATCACGATTTACATCAACATGTGTACATGAAATATAAAGAACTATCATGCCATTTCATGTCCTAAACCATGACCAATAGCCACGGCAACAGACACAAACACATGTAGTTACATTTTCGAAAAACATCAACATAAGTCACATAATTCCGAACATACATATTAAACACATAATCGTCACGAAAACACGTTTCATCCCTAGTTTTCTAACAGCAAATATAACAAACCTATGATTCAATGGGAGCTACTGACAGGGACATGCAACGGGGAACAATCCTAGTTTTTGGATAAGAATTGACTGAATCTTAAGGGGTCTCTTGGGAAAGGGACCAAGAGAGAAGAGAACCCATACCTTTTATGACGTTCAAACCTAGACTTGCTGCCCAAAAGCTTATCCAAAGATCACGTCCAAATCCCCTCAATGTCAACACCAACTCGACGAACAACTTCTCTTTGCCTACGTGATTGATTTCGTTTGTTTTCTTATATTTTCGTTGTGAGTTATTCAAGTGTGAAGAACTTTGGTTTACCTACTGTTTTTGAAGTTATTTGGCAGAGAGAATCATGAAAAAGAAGAGAGATTGAACGTGAAAGTGATATAGACGTGAGAGGAGAGAGTTACCTTAGGCTTAGGAGTCTAGTTTATGACTTAGTAAAATAAGGTTTTTATTAAATATTAAAAATATGATTTCCCTTTTAATTTAATCAGCTAATAAATAATAAATATTAATTAATTACATTAATTTATGAACTTAAATAAAAAACAACTTTAATTGATTGCTTCCACCTAGGTTCGAACCCCGGTGGATCAAGACTTCACTTCAAGAGCCAATTTTCGGCTCTCTCTCCCCAAAATGCCCCTCCACCTTATTAATTGAATAATTATTTATATATTTATGGTAATTACGATACTACTCTTATCCTGGAAAAAGACCATTTTACCCCTAGACCCTCAAAACCTAAGATTTTTCCTTTTTAAGTCCGGTAAAGACTCCTTCGAGTAAATCTTCGTATTCGAGAGCCCTACATGGTTGGAACCAACCTTTTCTAGCTCAACTAAATCCCCAAGTTAGTTGGCTTGGTTGTAGCAAGGGTTTCGAGGTCTGGTTCTACGCGCATCAATCCGTGTGAACCCGGTCTAATCGTAGGTATTCTAGACACATTAAGCATTACTTATCATATCCATTTTTAGGGTTGTTACATTATCCCCCCCTTAGGAACATTCGTGCCCGAATGACACTACTCTTTACTAACAATAAGTAAGTCATCTATAGAACGTATGCATACATAGGTAATTCAATACTCCCCATTGGTGAATGTCTGATTCACATATTAACATGATGGTGCACATCCTTGAACCTACTAGTAGCTTCACATTAATAGACTAAGGAACTCTTTCCTAAACTAGTCTCATCAAAGGATACATCATAAGTAAACGTATAAGTCATACAAATCAGCAACCAACATGATGACTCAAACATATTAACCTCATACTAGTGCATAAACACCATACACAGTCAAATACATGAAAGACTAATTAAGGCTACGCACCCGAGACTTCACCAGAAGTGCCTTCCCCTGCACCCCTAGACTTGAGTGCGAAGAATTGTTGCCTCCTTGGAGCCTCTTCACTTGGACCATTAGGCTGAACTCTCTCCTTCCCTTGTTCTTGACTTCTCCTATTCGTACAATCCTTCACCATGTGACCCGATTTGCCACAACTGTAACAAGCATTAGTGCCCCTCATACACTCTCCTTCATGCAGTTTGCCACACTTTCTGAAAGGTGTCCTCTCTTGAGGTGTATCTACTACATTGTTTCTCTTAACTCTGTACTCGGAATCCCTGTCATAGCGACCATTGGATGAACTTGACTCCCCTTGGTGGGATATTCCCTTCTTAAACCTGGGCTTATCCCTGATTTCAGTACTACTCTTCCTTGAAAAGTTCTCCTCAACTTGTCTTGACCTGTTCCCTGCCCTAGTGTGCTTCCTCTTTCTGCTTTCCTCCACTTGCTGGACATGGACCATAAGCCTGGAAAGGTCGATGCTGTCATGCAGTATAGCTGCCCTACACTCCTCCTCGACATCCTCAGCAATCCCTGTCAAGAATCTACTCATCTCTTCTCTGCTGTTAGACACAAGAGAAGTGGCATACCTAGATAATTTCACAAACTTCAGGGAATAGTCCCTGACTATCCTTGATCCATGCTTAAGGTTGATAAACTAATCAACCTTTGCCTTCCTCATCTCCCTGGGAAAGAATCTCTACAGGAAGGCTGTCTTAAACAGCTCCCAAGTGACCGGAATTCCGCCCAAAGCTCGGCTATCCTGCCATATCTTGCACCAAGTCTGTGCTACATCCTTGAGCTGATAGGAAGCCAGCTCAGCCTTCTCAGTATCTGTGTCCCCCATAGGCACCAATATCTTATGCACCTCATCCACAAACTCTTGGGGATCCTCTGAAGCCTTAGACCCCATGAAAAAATGAGGATTCATCCTCGTGAAATCTCTCAGACTGTCAGCCATGCTACGAACCGGTGGGTTCTCCCTCTAAACATTCTGCCGATTTACCTGGTCAGTCATGGCCTGGGCGTGCATAGTGATGGCCTGTGCCATCTGGCCAGAGATTCCCGCACCTCCGTATCATTCAACCCAGCTGGGTTAACCGGCGTAGCCACTCCTTCAACTGGAGCCTGGGGTGGAACCTGATTGTCCCCAGCAGCTGCTCCTCCTCTCCTCTGACCAACGTTCCTCTTAGTATTCATTCTCTGAAAACAATAAGAATTGGTGTTAGAGACGCTCATAACACCAAGAAATCAGACATTAGGAAAAGCACGATAAGATCAGAAGAAGGGAAATTTTCCTACGCATCATGCAGTCTCTAATTCAGGATAGTGGTGCACTTAACTACCATGACTTAGAAACTACTCAATGTGGTTGATGTGAACTTGTTATTCTCGAAATTTAACCTAGTGCGTCTGATACCAACTTTTTCACGATCGGAGTGTAGACCCCAGACGAGACCGGCGTTGTTGACCTCTCAGAGGTCGCAGACAGGCCTACTTACCTCATTCTTACTTCATCTAGGTTAATTTTAGCGGAAAATTTGAAACTTTTTGTTTCTTATCATGCATAAAGGCCATTCTACTTACATTCATAATGTTCACAATCAACCATATAACATTAAGATTATCAACTGAAAGAAATAGTTCAATACTGCATTAAATGTATAATTGCAAAAATGGCACCAATACAATGTCTGAAATAAAAACAGAATGGAACACTAGTGGAACATACTCCACTAGCTAAAGCCTACATCTAAGCTAGATAGTAACGGTAGACATCCTCAAAAGCATAAGGACCTACCAAATCCGGATGAAAGCTCCACGTCTGGATGGCTGCAACATCAACCTGTAAGCTCTAGCGTCCACCTGCACCTGCACCAAAAAATATAGAATTGTATGGAATTAGTACACACTTGTACTAAGTATGGGTATATGGAAGCACACAACAAGGACATGCATAAAGAAGAATTGCTCTTTCCTAACAACATGATTATGGAAAGTCAAGTCAGTGGACTTGCCAAATTGGGATTAGGAAAGTTAGTGAGCTTTCCAAATTTTGATTAGGAAAGTCAGTGAGTTCCAAATTTGGATTAGGAAAGTCAGTGAGATTTAAAAATTTGAATTAGGAAAGTCATGTCATGAGAGTAACATGCATCATCATACTTATCATATTGCACACAACACATAACATCTTACACAAAGCACATATCATATTGAATATAACACATAACATCTTTCATATCATTTATTCATATGCCATGAGACCTTGGAATCGTGGACTTGACATTAAGACTTCCCAAAATGAGGGCTCAACATATACGACCTCAACTAGGGAGTCTTCTTTAGCAAACACATAGTCTGCTTCATTCATTCATACGTACTTCGTTTCATTCTTTCATAAGCTAGTGTAAACACCAGCTATGCCTAGGATGTAATTCAGGACTCTCATCAGATTTGTTGTGCAATGATAAAAAATAACCTAGTGTCATTACTTGAGTCTAGCTCACCTCTTGATTATCCTATCCTAATACCTTTGGTATCGTTCATTTCATTATGTGCATCATTTGAGGCTGACCTCATTCATTCATTGGGAACTTTAACTTTAACCAACATAGATCATGTGAGCATCATGAAATCCAGTGTCTCTCCCACACCGAAAAGAGGTGGAATCACCGGCCAAAGTGACCCAAAACATGCTAGCGTATAAGGGAATTGAACCTCTCCAGATCCCTATATTGGAAGTATAGGTTAGAAGACTAGGAGATATAAGGAGACCCATACCCGGCATGCCGGACAGTCTCATCTCATGAGAGTTAGGTGAACCTCCTCCCTTCCCGAAAGAAGGCATCACCGCTCATAGCTAGTCTATCGGTGCTCAGTATAAAGTTCCATTTCATTCAGCTCATACGTCATGGAAGCTGGCTTCTAGTATGAGGACATCATAGCTCAATAGATGATTTCTCATCTCATCATTAGTATTAAGTATACATTATTATCAATACTTTATTAGAGTGTTCATAGAGTCTGGTCTCTTCATTAACTTTACACTCTCATAGGTGAGTATGTTTTGGTAACATTTACTTAGGCTCTTTTGATATTGCTCTCATCTTTCACATTAGCCTCTTATCATCTTTTCACCACATTCATTAACATTAGCACATTTGCTCTTCATAATTACTCACCCCTTTTTACGTGAATGTTCATTTCATCATATGCCAATGCACTTGGCCATTTGTGTGTTTCACACCCTTCTAGTGTTTCATCATTTCATTACATAATATTCATTTCATCGTATGCCAATGCACTTGGCCATTTAGTGTGTTTTACACTCGTACTTAACCCTTCTAGATTTACATCATTTCATTACATACATCTTAGGTTCACTTATTTTTAAACGTGTGCTAGACTTATGGGTCTATACATACAAGCAATGAGGCTTCATTCATAGTTCGTTTAAGTGATTCATATCTTCCGAATATTATGTGGTACAAGACTTATGCATCTTGTATGTATGCCAAGATCTCGATTTTGATCTAAGTAGGCAGCATTATTCTTGAATATTTAATTCACGTATGACTTATGTATCAATACGGAATTTGGGAAAGGGAACCCGGTTTTGAATCCCTTGGACAACTTTTTACATTTTTGTTTTTTATTTAATTTCGGTCCACAAGACATTGGGACCCTAGATCGAGCCCCAACATCAACATTTGCTTTTTATTTCTCCCCTTTGAAATTCTCTTCCTTGACCGAGGGGTTGTGGGATCGAACCCCCACAACCTTTTTTTTTTATTTAAATTCCCTTTCCCTGACTTATTCACGTTGACCATGAGGTTGTGGGATCGAACCCCCATAACCTCTCTTTATTTTTATTTTAGTTCTCCTTTACTACCTAGACGTCGTGGGTTTGATTCCCACGCCTCACATTTTTATTTTATTTTAATTTCTCCTTTAATCTGACCAAAAGGTGGTGGGTTCGAATCCCACTTCCCCACCTCTTTATTTCTGTTTTAATTTTAGGGACTTCGTCTAAGAAACTCGGGTTCGAATCCCGTGTGCCACACTTCTTTTATTTTAATTAATTATAGTAAGCCTTAATGAAATCACTAACCTTTCAGTCAAGGGTACCCAGGTTCGATCCCCCCTTAACCCCATCTCTTTTTCTTTTTTTATCTTGGAGCTTTTCACATGGGAGGTCTTGGGTTCAATCCCTAGCGACCTCACCTATTTTTCATTCATTTAAACTCTCATGTTATTATCCTTCTTTTGGCCGAAACTAAACCATCACAATGAAGGAAATTTTAATCACATTTTGCAGCCTATTTTCTTCAACATTCATACGTAAATTGATAGGGTAATTCGTACATCATTTAATACGTTCTTAGGTGCATTTTTCATGGATTCGTTTAGCCAAGAGATTATCATTCCAATCAGCCAATTTCAACTCATATGAACATCATGATTTACATCAACATGTGTACATGAAATATAAAGAACTATCATGCCATTTCATGTCCTAAACCATTACCAATAGCCACGGCAACAGACACAAACACACGTAGTTACATTTTCGGAAAACATCAACATAAGTCACATAATTCCGAACATATATATAAACACATAATCGTCACGAAAACACGTTTCATCCCTAGTTTTCTACCAGCAAACATAACCAACCTATGATTCAATGGGAGCTAGTGACAGGGACATGTAACGGGGAACAATCCTAGTTTTTTTATTAGAATTGACTGAATCTTAAGGGGTCTCTTGGGAAAGGGACCAAGAGAGAAGAGAACCCATACCTTTTATGACGTTAAAACCTAGACTTTCTGCCCAAAAACTTATCCAAAGATCACGTCCAAATCCCCTCAATGTCAACACCAACTCGACGGACAACTTCTCTTAGCCTACGTGATTGATTTCGTTTGTTTTCTTATATTTTCGTTGTGAGTTATTCAAGTGTGAAGAACTTTGGTTTATATACTGTTTTTGAAGTTATTTGGCAGAGAGAATCGTGAAAAAGAAGAGAGATTGAACGTGAAAGTGAGATAGACGTGAGAGGAGAGAGTTACCTTAGGCTTAGGAGTCTAGTTTAGGACTTAGTCAAATAAGGTTTTTATTAAATATTAAAAATATGATTTCCCTTTTAATTTAATCAGCTAATAAATAACAAATATTAATTAATTACATTAATTTATCAACTTAAATAAAAACAACTTTAATTGATTGCTTCCACCTAGGTTCGAACCCGGGTGGAGCAAGACTTCACGTCAAGAGTCAATTTTCGGCTCTCTCTCCCCAAAATGCCCCTCCACCTTATTAATTGAATAATTATTTATATATTTATGGTAATTACGATACTACCCTTATCCTGGAAAAAGACCATTTTACACCTAGACCCTCCAAACCTAAGATTTTTCCTTTTTAAGTCCGGTAAAGACTCGTTCGAGTAAATCTTCGTATTCGAGAGCCCTACATGGTTGGACCCAACCTTTTCTATCTCAACTAACTCCCCAAGTTAGTTGGCTTAGCTGTAGCAAGGGTTCCGAGGTCTAGTTCTACGCGCATCAATCAGTGTGAACCCGGTCTAATCGTAGGTATTCTAGACACATTAAGCATTACCTATCATATCCATTTAGGGTTGTTACATTATCCCCCCTTAGGAACATTCGTACCCGAATGACACTACTCTTTACTAACAATAAGTAAGTCATCTATAGAACGTATGCATACATAGGTAATTCAATACTCCCCATTGGTGAATGTCTGATTCACATATTAACATGATGGTGCACATCCTTGAAACCTACTAGTAGATTCACATTAATAGACTAAGGAACTCTTTCCTAAACTAGTCTCATCAAAGGATACATCATAAGTAAACATATAAGTCATACAAATCAGCAAACAACATGATGACTCAAACATATTAACCTCATACTAGTGCATAAACACCATACACAGTCAAATACATGAAAGAATAATTAAGGCTACGCACCCGAGACTTCACTAGAAGTGCCTTCCCCTGCACCCCTAGACTTGAGTGTGAAGAATCGTTGCCTCCTTGGAGCCTCTTCACTTGGACCATTAGGCTGAACTCTCTCCTTCCCTTATTCTTGACTTCTCCTATTCGGACAAACCTTCACCATGTGACCCAGTTTTCCACAACTGTAACAAGCGTTAGTGCCCCTCATACACTCTCCTTCATGCAGTTTGCCACACTTCCTGCAAGGTGGCCTCTCCTGAGGTGTATCTACTCCATTATTTCTCTTAACTCTGTACTCGGAATCCCTATCATAGCGACTATTGGATGAAATTGACTACCCTTGGTGGGAGAGTCCCTTCTTAAACATGGGCTTATCCCTGCTTTCAGTACTACTCTTCCTTGAAAAATTATCCTCAGTTTGCCTTGACATGTTCCCTGCCCTAGTGTGCTTCCTCTTTCTGCTTTACTCCACTTGCTGGACATGGACCATAAGCCTGGAAAGGTCCATGCTGTCATGCAGCATAGCTGCCTTACACTCCTCCTCGAGATCCTCAGCAATCCCTGTCAAGAATCTACTCATCTCGTCTCTGCTTTTAGACACAAGAGAAGTGGCATACCTAGATAATTTCACAAACTTTAGGGAATAGTCCCTGACTGTCATTGATCCCTGCTTAAGGTTGATAAACTCCTCAACCTTTGCCTCCCTCATCTCCCTAAGAAAGAATCTGTCACGACCCGAAAGCACCCCCTAGAAGTTAGGGAAAACCTTCGAATCATGACTGGGCGTACTTGACCCCTTTGGGTCTCGTACAAGCCCTCTAACTAGCATTCATAACATAAAGCATGAAAAGTAGTGCGGAATTTAAAACTTTTCACGATAATAATAATAAAAGGAGTCTTTTCATAAATACTAAGAAATCTTATCGTCACAAGCCAACTTAAAGACACAACTTGGAATCTTAGGGACACGGCCCTTTACGATAAAAGTAAATACATTTTTAAGTATTAATAAAGAAACTAAGAAACATAAAACTATGTCCTCGAATATATGAGGACATACCAAATTCTTGAGAGATAAAGTTCCCAAGCTTCGACTCCGATCCTCCCAAAAGGGCTTCCAACCTATACTCATAAGGTATAAAAAGTATGGGTTAGTACAACAATGTACTAAGTATGGCATATGCAAAAACATGCAAAAAGGACATTTTAGTAAAGATAGCTTTTTATGCAATTCAAATATAACCTTCATGAATCTAGAAGCAAACCCACATAAGAATCAACAATTAACACTTTATGGCTATCTTACCAAACTTAAAGTAAACAAAAGGAACATTTCAATTAACTTTGCTAAACTTGCAATAAAATTGAATAAAGCATCATAGTGAACATTTTGAATTCTTACAATGAAGACCTTACAGTGAATGGCACGGTCCAAGTCATATGAACCCTTTTCCTTTGAAGTTGCCCTAACCCAAGGTTATCCTAAGACTCCCTAAGGTGAGCCAAGAAGGGACTCTCATTACACCTCCCTTCAAGCACACCAAAGCGACCCTTAAAACTACCAAATCTTAGGCTTACTTCGTTAGAAATCAAATCCACGCCCTTGGCTAACATATGCAAAACACTCATGGAAATATAGGTCATACCAAGTGCAATGTGAGAGTAGCATCCCATACTACCACTCCCACTTAGTACTCCTAATGGATTCCATTTACTCAAGTACTCCACAATAATCCTCCATAACACTACACCATAGTACTCATTCACACGGATTTCATGAAGGTACTCTTCTCCCATAGTAGGTATAGGTCACACCAAGTGCAATGTGAGAATAGCATCCCATACTACTACTCCCACTCAATGCTCCTACTCGGTAACTAATGTGGATTGAGCACTTCACGACATACATACACAATTTCAACAATACACAAGATAATTAGTTTCAAATCAATTCTTTTGTGGGAGTTAGCTTAACCGACAAAGACCATGAGAGCTAGACATGGAATCCCGATATTAACCCCTATCGGATGAGGGATCCTTACTTGCCTAGTGTAAGGTCATGCTTCTTAGCGTTTACATGGCTTTTCCAATAGCTACACCTATGCGGGCACATAGTTAAGGGATAAGGAGATTGTTACTAAGTAACTCACTCTCTACTAACGAGGAGTACTCATCTCAAGAGGTACTTTGGATTACAACATCTCAACTAACGAAGTGCAATCCACCTCCCCTTCATATCCTCTCGGTGCTAGGCATAACTCCACACGGATTTCTCAACATAATAGTCTATCTTAGAAAGCTCACTAGGAAATGGAGAGGTTGTTACTAGACACTACATCTCAACTCACGAAGTGTGTCCACCTCAAGATTCCCCTTTTTGCTCAACTTGACATAATACAAATCTTAAAAGAGTGTGTGTGTACATGTGCACACCTTGCATATAAGCATCATTTCATTATCATCAAGTTCTACTCATACTTTAACCTTGATTCATCAAGCTACACACTCTACATACTTCTCATAATCATATACTTCATTTAGACATAAACTAGGTCAAACATGCAATTCAAGCTACATCAAACACAACACAAGACCCATTTCCAATATATCTTCATTTCACATATTAGACCTTCAAGATCACATACTCAAACCATACTAAGTAACATCAAGTTCATCAATTAGCACCGCCACCCATAAGGTGGACCATACCACTCAAATAGCAATTCATAATAAGAATTATACAATGAGAGCAACTCATCAACAAATCAAACCATCATTACCCATAAGCAATTTATCAATATTTCACCATATTAAGGCCCTTAGGGCAGTAGCTACACCAACATGACAAATACAAGAAGACCCAAGTTCATACCCTACTCAAATCATGCTCACATAACCCATTTTCAAGTCAAAATTGAAGTATGCATAAACAAGAGTTTCATGGAGTTTTAACATCAAAATCATCTATTCAAACCAAGATAAATACATTTAAACCATTAGAACTTAGTTACAAGAAGACCCATAATAGAAATCAAAGTTTAGAAGAAGTTGAGTTTAAAACCCCTTTTTGAAAACCATTTTGGAAGTTGGCTTCTTGAATGGAAAGGTATTCAAGAATGGATACCATACCTTTAGGAGAAAGAAACCCACGAATTTGATGAAGAACAAGTCCCAATCCGTCCTCCTATCCTTCCTTGACTTCTAGCTTCCAAGAGAGTTGAGAGAGTTTTCTTGAGAGAGAGAGAGTTGATCTTGAAGTGAGGGTCTTGTCTAGGTCTAGGGTTTAAAACTAATTTAATATAACCTAAAAACACCAAAATTATACACCTAGGGTCTTATAAGACTTGGGGTGTATTTACATAAAACACCCCAAGTTGGCAGCCTTAAGTCGGCACTGGCAGGCCTCGTCGACGAGACCTCCTCGACGGACCGTCACGTTCACCACGGACCGTCATGGGGTCCCGTCGAGGAACACTTGGCTCCAACTGGAGCCTGTCCAAGTTTCCACTCTCTGTCACTCGCGACGCCCTGGTCGACGGACCGTCCTGAGTGCAACGGACCGTCGCCATGGTCGTCGTGAGCCACTGATGGGCAGACTTTGCCCAAGTCTTGGGCCCTTCATCTAGGGCCCCTTGTGGGTCCTAGGTGGGGTCGTGCCCGGACGTCAAACCCCTAAACTAAGTCGTCTAGGTCTAAGGAACATCCGACGCATGTTTCAAGTAAAACGAACACATAAAACTCATCCAAACTCGCCAAGACATACAAGTACATTCTAAGGCATACCATCCGAACGTCATGGACGTTTTTGGTCGATTGAACTCCAAACTTAACCAAACTTTGCACACTGCCTAAGGACACCAAACTAACTCCGTTTAACTTAAAATTAACTCAAGAAACAACCATGAGGCTCTAGTTCACCTTAGTTCATTTTGGGGCGTTATATTCTCCCCCACTTGGAATAACATTCGTCCTCGAATGACACTTAAATTTTAAGAACAACAAGGACTCACTTAGCATCATATAATACACTTAGATCATGATCAAAACACTAACAATCAAAGCATCCACTAGCAAGGAACATCATTTTACACTTTCAACACTTAGCAACATAGGCAACTTTCACCAATTTTCACAAAGTCAAAAATTCAACCTCAATCTTCTTTTATGGAGGAACTACCTTCTCCAACGTTAAAAATGCTCATAAACAATGCCTTTACACACATTGAAACTAAAATTCAAGACAAAACAATTTTCTTCAAAATGCCAAATTTTTTTTTACAGTGAAGTTGACTGCCATCTTACCAAATTTTTGAAAAATTCATTCTCTAAGCAATTCATCAAGACGACATGATCATAGGAACTATAAAACCATATATACTCATTTCATAACACAAAAGCAACAATAACCAAGAGTTGAGACTTACCAAAACCATCAATCCGGATTAATTATCCTTTCTAGCCCCCATCCCATAGGAAGGGTTCTTCTTGGGAGCATTAGGATCTAGGGAAGCTTGATTGACATCTCTCCCCCTTGATTTAAGGTTTGGGCAGTCCCTCATCTTGTGGCCTCTATTACCACATGCAAAACAACCATCCGTTCCGGCAAGACACTTACCCCCATGTTGCTTGCCACAAGTAGGGCACCTAGCCCTTTCATAGGAATGACCACCACCTTGAGAAGATTGATTTGGAGCCCTATCCTTGTTTCCCATAGAAGAATCTTGGGGATAAAACCTCTTCTTAGGCCTTTGGTGACTAGAATCATCCGACCTAGGTCTCTTACCCTCTTGCCTTATCTCCCTAATTTTGGACTCCTCAATTTGTTGCGCATAAACCATGAGCCTAGAGATATCCATGTCATTAAGAAGCATAGCCGTACGACACTCTTTTTCCACCAAGCTAGACACGCCCATCACAAACTTGTTCATCCTAGCCCTAGGGTTGGCTACCATGGTTTGGGGCATACTTAGAGAGTTGGGTGAATTTGAGAGAGTACTCTTGCACACTCATTCCCCCTTGACGGAGGTTCATGAATTCAACCATCTTCTTCTCCCTCCACTCTAAAGGAAAGAATCTATCTAGGAAAGCCTCTTTGAATTCCTCCCAATCAACCGGTCCTCTTTCTAAGGGTCTCTCACCCCTCCATTGCTCATACCACACTTGAGCAACATCCTTAAGTTGGTAAGCGGCCAATTCCGCTTTCTCCCTAGGGGTCACACCCATAGCATCTACCACCTTGAAAACCTCATCTATGAAGCCTTGTGGATCTTCATCCACCTTAGTGCCATGAAAAGTAGGAGGGTTCATCCTCATAAAATCCCGAATCCTAGAAGCGGGAGTACTAGCATTTGGTTGGGGCCTATCTCCTAGGTTAGCTTGGCCCACAAAGTGATTGTTGACAACTTGAGCTTGAGCCGTCATGAGTTGGGTCAAGTTCATTAGGGCAGCCCTCAACTCCGCATTAGTCATATCACCCTCAACAAAAGGAGCTTGAGGCATAGGAGGCACTTGAGGTCCTTGAGGTTCCGGAGGCACTTGAGGTTCTTGAAGAGGAACCTCCTCATTTTCCTCCCCTAAGCCAACAATAGGAACTTGGTCAACATGGGGAAGGACTCTCTCATTTGGTACACCTCCCTCCTCCCTTCTAGCGGTCGATCTCCTCGTATTCATGTCCTAAAAACACAAAAGAAGAGGTTGAGAATAGACACCTTATATACTCAACTCTAAGGCACGATACTAGAATAGAGAAGAAAGTGAAACTTCTAGCATCCTATAGCCTCTTGTCCATGGATGTGTCGCGACTCACACCAATGACCAAGATACTACTAGATGTGGCTTGTGAGACTTTCAGACCTTAAACTATTTCCCAAAACCTTATGCTCTGATACCAAGTCTTGTCACGACCCGAAAGCACCCCCTAGAAGTTAGGGAAAACCTTCGAATCATGACCGGGCGTACTTGACCCCTTTGGGGTCTCGTACAAGCCCTCTAACTAGCATTCATAACATAAAGCATGAAAAGTAGTGCGGAATTAAAACTTTTCACGATAATAATAATAAAAGGAGTCTTTTCATAAATACTAAGAAATCTTATCGTCACAAGCCAACTTAAAGACACAACTTGGAATCTTAGGGACACGGCCCTTTACGATAAAAGTAAATACATTTTTAAGTATTAATAAAGAAACTAAGAAACATAAAACTATGTCCTCGAATATATGAGGACATACCAAATTCTTGAGAGATAAAGTTCCCAAGCTTCGACTCCGATCCTCCAAAAGGGCTTCCAACCTATACTCAT
The DNA here is from genome assembly GCA_022817965.1 of Solanum lycopersicoides. NCBI lineage: Eukaryota > Viridiplantae > Streptophyta > Magnoliopsida > Solanales > Solanaceae > Solanum > Solanum lycopersicoides. Next base: position 74,880,197 of record CM040618.1, on the reverse strand, counting down.
AAGGTATAAAAAGTATGGGGTTAGTACAACAATGTACTAAGTATGGCATATGCAAAAACATGCAAAAAGGGACATTTTAGTAAAGATAGCTTTTTATGCAATTCAAATATAACCTTCATGAATCTAGAAGCAAACCCACATAAGAATCAACAATTAACACTTTATGGCTATCTTACCAAACTTAAAGTAAACAAAAGGAACATTTCAATTAACTTTGCTAAACTTGCAATAAAATTGAATAAAGCATCATAGTGAACATTTTGAATTCTTACAATGAAGACCTTACAGTGAATGGCACGGTCCAAGTCATATGAACCCTTTTCCTTTGAAGTTGCCCTAACCCAAGGTTATCCTAAGACTCCCTAAGGTGAGCCAAGAAGGGACTCTCATTACACCTCCCTTCAAAGCACACCAAAGCGACCCTTAAAACTACCAAATCTTAGGCTTACTTCGTTAGAAATCAAATCCACGCCCTTGGCTAACATATGCAAAACACTCATGGAAATATAGGTCATACCAAGTGCAATGTGAGAGTAGCATCCCATACTACCACTCCCACTTAGTACTCCTAATGGATTCCATTTACTCAAGTACTCCACAATAATCCTCCATAACACTACACCATAGTACTCATTCACACGGATTTCATGAAGGTACTCTTTCCCATAGTAGGTATAGGTCACACCAAGTGCAATGTGAGAATAGCATCCCATACTACTACTCCCACTCAATGCTCCTACTCGGTAACTAATGTGGATTGAGCACTTCACGACATACATACACAATTTCAACAATACACAAGATAATTAGTTTCAAATCAATTCTTTTGTGGGAGTTAGCTTAACCGACAAAGACCATGAGAGCTAGACATGGAATCCCGATATTAACCCCTATCGGATGAGGGATCCTTACTTGCCTAGTGTAAGGTCATGCTTCTTAGCGTTTACATGGCTTTTCCAATAGCTACACCTATGCGGGCACATAGTTAAGGGATAAGGAGATTGTTACTAAGTAACTCACTCTCTACTAACGAGGAGTACTCATCTCAAGAGGTACTTTGGATTACAACATCTCAACTAACGAAGTGCAATCCACCTCCCCTTCATATCCTCTCGGTGCTAGGCATAACTCCACACGGATTTCTCAACATAATAGTCTATCTTAGAAAGCTCACTAGGAAATGGAGAGGTTGTTACTAGACACTACATCTCAACTCACGAAGTGTGTCCACCTCAAGATTCCCCTTTTTGCTCAACTTGACATAATACAAATCTTAAAAGAGTGTGTGTGTACATGTGCACACCTTGCATATAAGCATCATTTCATTATCATCAAGTTCTACTCATACTTTAACCTTGATTCATCAAGCTACACACTCTACATACTTCTCATAATCATATACTTCATTTAGACATAAACTAGGTCAAACATGCAATTCAAGCTACATCAAACACAACACAAGACCCATTTCCAATATATCTTCATTTCACATATTAGACCTTCAAGATCACATACTCAAACCATACTAAGTAACATCAAGTTCATCAATTAGCACCGCCACCCATAAGGTGGACCATACCACTCAAATAGCAATTCATAATTAAGAATTATACAATGAGAGCAACTCATCAACAAATCAAACCATCATTACCCATAAAATTTATCAATATTTCACCATATTAAGGCCTTAGGGCAGTAGCTACACCAACATGACAAATACAAGAGACCCAAGTTCATACCCTACTCAAATCATGCTCACATAACCCATTTTCAAGTCAAAATTTGAAGTATGCATAAACAAGAGTTTCATGGTTTAACATCAAAATCATCTATTCAAACCAAGATAAATACATTTAAACCATTAGAACTTAGTTACAAGAAGACCCATAATAGAAATCAAAGTTTAGAAGAAGTTGAGTTTAAAACCCTTTTTGAAAACCATTTTGGAAGTTGGCTTCTTGAATGGAAAGGTATTCAAGAATGGATACCATACCTTTAGGAGAAAGAAACCCACGAATTTGATGAAGGAACAAGTCCCAATCCGTCCTCCTATCCTTCCTTGACTTCTAGTTCAAAGAGTTGAGAGAGTTTTCTTGAGAGAAAGAGAGAGTTGATCTTGAAGTGAAGGGTCTTGTCTAGGTCTAGGGTTTAAAACTAATTTAATATAACCTAAAAAACCAAAATTATACACCTAGGTCTTATAAGACTTGGGGTGTATTTACATAAAACACCCCAAGTTGGCAGCCTTAAGTCGTGCACTGGCAGGCCTCGTCGACGAGACCTCCTCGACGGACCGTCACGTTCACCACGGACCGTCATGGGTCCCGTCGAGGAACACTTGGCTCCAACTGGAGCCTGTCCAAGTTCCACTCTCTGTCACTCGCGACGCCCTGGTCGACGGACCGTCCTGAGTGCAACGGACCGTCGCCATGGTCGTCGTGAGCCACTGATGGGCAGACTTTGCCAAGTCTTGGGCCCTTCATCTAGGGCCCCTTGTGGGTCCTAGGTGGGGTCGTGCCCGGACGTCAAACCTAAACTAAGTCGTCTAGGTCTAAGGAACATCCGACGCATGTTTCAAGTAAAACGAACACATAAAACTCATCCAAACTCGCCAAGACATACAAGTACATTCTAAGGCATACCATCCGAACGTCATGGACGTTTTTGGTCGATTGAACTCCAAACTTAACCAAACTTTGCACACTGATAAGGACACCAAACTAACTCCATTTAACTTAAAATTAACTCAAGAAACAACCATGAGGCTCTAGTTCACCTTAGTTCAATATATTGGGGCGTTAATATTACTGCTACCACACACTTGAATAAAAAACATTCGTACTCGAAATGAACACTTAAATTTATAAGAACACAAGGAACTACAGTTAGCATCATATAATACCTTAGATTATGATCAAAACACTAAACTAAATCAAGCATCAAAATAGCAAACATCATTTTACACTTTCAACACTGTAGCAACATAGGCAACTTTCACCCAAATTTTCAACAAAGTCAAAAAATTTAACCTCAATCTATCTTTTATGGAGGAACAACCTTCTCAAAGGTAAAAAAATGCTCATAACAAGCCTTTACACACATTGAAACTAAAAATTCAAGCAAAACAATTTTCTTCAAAATGCCAAAAAAATTATATCTTAATTTTTTATTTTCTTTTTTACATAGGTGAAAGTTGAATCTCATTACCAAAATTTTTGGAAAATCATCTCTCTAGCATTCATCAAGACGACAGATCATCAGGAACTATAAACCATATATATCATTTATAACCAAAAGCAACAATAACAAGAGTTGTAGACTTACCAAAACATCAATCCGGAATTAATTTTGTAGCCCCATCTCAATAGGAAGGTTTCTTCTTGGAAGCATTAGGATCTAGGGAAGCTTGATTGACATCCCTCGCCCCTTGATTTAAGGTTTGGCAAGTCCCTCTCATCTTGTGGCTCTTATTACCACATGCAAAACCTACGTTCGGCAAGACACACCTTACCCAATGTTGCTGCCACAAGGTAGGGACACTAGCCCTTTCATAGGAATGACCACCACCTTGAGAAGAATTGATTTGGAGCCCATTCCTTGTTTCCCTAGAAGATATTGGAAAGGAAAACTCTTCTTAGGCCTTTGGTGACTAGAAAATCATCCGACCTAGGTCTCTTACCCTCTGTCTTATCTCCCTAATTGGGACTCCTCATATTGGTTGCGCATTAAACCATTGAGCCTAGAGATATCCATGTCATTAGAAGCATAGCCGTAGACACTCTTTTCCACCACCAAAGCAGACTACGCCCATCCAAACTTGTTATCATGCTAGCCCTGGGGTTGGCTACCATGTTTGGGGCATATTAGAAGTTGGTGAATATGAGAGAGTACTACTTGCACACTCATCCCCTTGACGAGGTTATCAGAAATTCAACCATCTTCTTCCTTCCTACTACTTAAGGAAAGAATATCTAGGAAAGCCTCTTTGAATTCCAACAACACCGGTCCTCTTCTAAGGTCTCTACCCCTCGCATTGCTCATAAACTTGAGAACTCCCTTAAGTGTAAGCGGCAATTCAGCTTTCTCCTAGAGGGACCACCCATAGCCATCTAACCACCAAATTGAAAACCTCATCTATAAAGCCTTGTGGATCTCATCCACCTTAGTGAATGAAAAGTAGGAAGGGTTCAATCCATAAAAATCCCGAATCCTAGAAGGCGGGAGTATACAGCATTTGGTTGGGAGCCTATCTCCTAGGTTAGCTTGGCCAACAAAGTGGATTGTTGACAACTTGAGCTTGAGCAGTCATGAGTTGGGTCAGTTCATTAGGGCAACCCTCAAAACTCCGTATAGTCAATACACCCTAACAAAAGAGACAATTGAGGCATAGGAGGCACTTGAGGTCCTTGAGGGTTCCGAGGCACTTAGGGAGTTCTTGAAGAGGAACCTCCTCATTTTCCTCCCTAAGCCAACAATAGGAACTTGGTCAACATGGGAAGGACTCTCTCATTGTAACATCCCTTCCCTTCTAGCAGGGGTATCTTCCTCGAAATTCTTGTCCTAAAAACAAAAGAAAAGAGGTTGAGAAAGACACCTTATATACTCAACTCTAAGGCACGATACTAGAATAGAAAGAAAGTGAACTTCTAGCATCCTAATAGATCTTGTCCATGGATGTGTCGCGAACACACCTGACAAGATACTACTAGATGTGGCTTGTAGAACTTTTCAGACCTTAAACTATAATTAGCCAAAACTTACTGCTCTGATACCAAATTTGGTGCACGACCGAGCACACCCTAAGAGTTAGGGAAACTTCGAAATCATGACCGGGGGCGTACTTGACCCTTTGGGGTCTCGTACAAGCCTCTAACATGCATACTAACAATAAGGCATGAAAAGTAGTGCGGAATTAAAACTTTTCACGATAATATAATAAAAGGAGTCTTTTCATAAATACTAAGAAATCTTATCAGTCACAAGCAACTTAAAGACAACAATTGGAATCTTAGGGACACGCCTTTACGATAAAAGTAATACATTTTATAAGTATTAATAAAGAAACTAAGAACATAAAATGTCCCTCGAATATATGAGGACATACCAAATTCTTGAGAGTAAAGTTCCAAGCTTCGACTCAATCCTCCCAAAAGGGTTCCAACCTATACTCATAAGTATAAAAAGTATGGGGTTAGTACAACATGTACTAAGTATGGCATATGCAAAACATGCAAAAGGACATTTTAGTAAAGATAGCTTTTTATGCAATTCAAATATAACTTCATGAATCTAGAAGCAAACCCCATAAGAATCAACAATTAACATTTAGGCTATCTTACCAAACAAAGTAAACAAAGGAACAAAGAAATTTCAATTAACTTTGCTAACTTGCAATAAAATTGAATAAGCATCATGTGAACATTTTGAATTCTTACATGAAGACCTTACAGTGAATGGCACGGTCCAAGTCATATGACCCTTTTCCTTTGAAGTTGCCCTAACCCAAGGTTATCTAGACCCTAAGGTGAGCAAGAAGGGACTCATTACACCTCCTTCAAAGCACACCAAAGCGACCCAAAAACTACCAAAATCTATGGCTTACTGTTAGAAATAAAATCCACGCCTTGGCTAACATATGCAAAACTCATGAACATATAGGTCACACAAGTCAATGTGGAGAGTAGCTACCATATACACTACCCTAAGCTCCAGACTTACTCATTGATCACATAATACCATACCCAAGTACATTCCACACAAGAACTACAAAATAAAAAAGAGTACATTATCACACGGATTTCATGAAGGTACTCTTTTCCCATAGTAGGTATAGTCACACCAAGTGCAATGTGAGAATAGCATCCATACTACTCCACTACCAATGCTCCTACTCGGTAACATAATGTGGTGGAGCACTTCACGACTTCAACACAATTTCAAAAATACACAAATAGAATTATTTCAAATCAATTCTTTTGGTGAGGGTTAGCTTAACCGACAAAACCATGAGAGCAGACATGGAATCGCCGATATACCGCTATCGGTGAGGGATCGCTTTGCCTAGTGTAAGTCATGCTTCTTAGCGTTTACATGGCTTTTCCAATAGCTAACCTATCGGGCACATAGTATAAGGGATAAGGAGATTGTTACTAAGTAATCACTCTACTACAACGAGGAGTACTCATCTCAAGAGGTACTTTGGATTACAACATCTACAACTAACGAAGTGCAATCACACCTCCCTTCATATCCTCATCGGTGCTAGGCATAACTCACACGATTTCTCAACATAATAGTCTATTTAGAAAGTCACTAGGAAATGGAGAGGTTTTACTGCAACTACATCTCAACTCACGAATGTGTGTCCACCTCAAGATTTCCTTTTGCTCAACTGACATAATACAATCTTAAAAGAAGTGGTGTGTACATGTGCCCACCTTGCATATAAGCATCATTTCATTATCATCAAAGTCTACCACATTTAACCTTGATTCATCAGCTACACACTCTACATACTTCTCATATCATATACTTCATTTAGAAACATAACTAGGTCAAACATGCAATTCAGCTACATCAAACACAACACAAGACCCATTTCCAATATATCTTCATTTCACATATTAGCCTTCAAGATCACAACTATCAAACCATACTAAAAGTACATCAAGTTCATCAATTAGCACGCCACCATAAGGTGGACCATACACTCAAAATAGCAATTCTTAATTAGAATTATACATGAGAGCAACTCATACAACAAATCAAACCATCATTAATAAGAAATTTATCAATATTTCACCATATTAGCCTTTAGGCATAGCTACACCAACACAGACAAACAAGAAGACCCAGTTCATACCTCTCAAATCATTGACTCAACATAACCATTTTCAAGTCAAAATTGAAGTATGCATAAACAAGAGTTTCATGAATTTTAACATAAAAATCTATTCAACAAGATAAATACATTTAAACCATTAGAACTTAGTTACAAGAAGACCATAATAGAAATCAAAGTTTAGAAGAAGTTGAGTTTAAAACCCATTTTTTGAAACATATTTGGAATTGCTTCTTGAATGGAAGGTATTCAAGAATGGATACCATATACTTTAGGAGAAGAAACCACGAATTGATGAAGAACAAGTCCCAATCCGTCTCCCCTATCCTTCTTGACTTCTAGCTTCCAGAGAGTTGAGAGATTTCATTGAGAGAAAGAGAGAGTTGGATCTTGAAGTGAGAGGGTCTTTCTAGGTCTAGGGTTATAAAACTAATTTAAATAACCTAAAAACACCAAAATTATACACCTAGGGTCTTAAAGATTGGGGTGTATTACAATAAAACACCCCAATTGGCAGCCTTAAGTCAGCACTGGCAGGCCTCGTCGATAGAGACCCTCGACGACCACACGTTCACCACGGACCGTCATGGGGTCCCGTCGAGGAACACTTGGTCAAATGAGCCTCCAAGTTCACTCTCTGTCACTCGCAGACCCTTGCTGACGGACCGTCCTGAGTGCAACGGCCGTCGCATGGTCGTGTGAGCACACGATGGGCAGACTTTGCCAAGTCTTGGGCCCTTCATCTAGGGCCCTTGTGGTCCTAGGTGGCGGTCGTGCCCGACGTCAAACCCTAACTAAGTCGTCTAGGTCTAAGGAACATCCGACGCATGTTTCAAGTAAAAGAAACACATAAACTCATCCAAACTCGCAAGACATACAAGTACATTCTAAAGGCATACCTCGAACGTCATGGACGTTTTTGGTCGATATAGAACTCCAACTTACCAAACTTTGCACACTGTTTAAGACACCAACTAACTCCATTTAACTTAAATTAACTGAAGAAACAACATGAGCTCTAGTTCACCTTATTTTCATTAGGGGGCGTTATCAAAAGTAAACCTATAAGGACTATATTGGTAGGACGTAATGTAATTGAGGAAAAAAAGTATGAACTAGACTGTGGAACAAACCTTTATATGAAATCTTATGTGAATAACTCTATGAGAACAAAGGACTTAGC
>CM040618.1:74850850-74872148 GCA_022817965.1 Solanum lycopersicoides | reverse complement strand
GACCGGGGTACTTGACCCCTTTGGGGTCTCGTACAAGCCCTCTAACTAGCATTCATAACATAAAGCATGAAAAGTAGTGCGGAATTTAAAACTTTTCACGATAATAATAATAAAAGGAGTCTTTTCATAAATACTAAGAAATCTTATCGTCACAAGCCAACTTAAAGACACAACTTGGAATCTTAGGGACACGGCCCTTTACGATAAAAGTAAATACATTTTTAAGTATTAATAAAGAAACTAAGAAACATAAAACTATGTCCTCGAATATATGAGGACATACCAAATTCTTGAGAGATAAAGTTCCCAAGCTTCGACTCCGATCCTCCCAAAAGGGCTTCCAACCTATACTCATAAGGTATAAAAAGTATGGGGTTAGTACAACAATGTACTAAGTATGGCATATGCAAAAACATGCAAAAAGGGACATTTTAGTAAAGATAGCTTTTTATGCAATTCAAATATAACCTTCATGAATCTAGAAGCAAACCCACATAAGAATCAACAATTAACACTTTATGGCTATCTTACCAAACTTAAAGTAAACAAAAGGAACATTTCAATTAACTTTGCTAAACTTGCAATAAAATTGAATAAAGCATCATAGTGAACATTTTGAATTCTTACAATGAAGACCTTACAGTGAATGGCACGGTCCAAGTCATATGAACCCTTTTCCTTTGAAGTTGCCCTAACCCAAGGTTATCCTAAGACTCCCTAAGGTGAGCCAAGAAGGGACTCTCATTACACCTCCCTTCAAAGCACACCAAAGCGACCCTTAAAACTACCAAATCTTAGGCTTACTTCGTTAGAAATCAAATCCACGCCCTTGGCTAACATATGCAAAACACTCATGGAAATATAGGTCATACCAAGTGCAATGTGAGAGTAGCATCCCATACTACCACTCCCACTTAGTACTCCTAATGGATTCCATTTACTCAAGTACTCCACAATAATCCTCCATAACACTACACCATAGTACTCATTCACACGGATTTCATGAAGGTACTCTTCCCCCATAGTAGGTATAGGTCACACCAAGTGCAATGTGAGAATAGCATCCCATACTACTACTCCCACTCAATGCTCCTACTCGGTAACTAATGTGGATTGAGCACTTCACGACATACATACACAATTTCAACAATACACAAGATAATTAGTTTCAAATCAATTCTTTTGTGGGAGTTAGCTTAACCGACAAAGACCATGAGAGCTAGACATGGAATCCCGATATTAACCCCTATCGGATGAGGGATCCTTACTTGCCTAGTGTAAGGTCATGCTTCTTAGCGTTTACATGGCTTTTCCAATAGCTACACCTATGCGGGCACATAGTTAAGGGATAAGGAGATTGTTACTAAGTAACTCACTCTCTACTAACGAGGAGTACTCATCTCAAGAGGTACTTTGGATTACAACATCTCAACTAACGAAGTGCAATCCACCTCCCCTTCATATCCTCTCGGTGCTAGGCATAACTCCACACGGATTTCTCAACATAATAGTCTATCTTAGAAAGCTCACTAGGAAATGGAGAGGTTGTTACTAGACACTACATCTCAACTCACGAAGTGTGTCCACCTCAAGATTCCCCTTTTTGCTCAACTTGACATAATACAAATCTTAAAAGAGTGTGTGTGTACATGTGCACACCTTGCATATAAGCATCATTTCATTATCATCAAGTTCTACTCATACTTTAACCTTGATTCATCAAGCTACACACTCTACATACTTCTCATAATCATATACTTCATTTAGACATAAACTAGGTCAAACATGCAATTCAAGCTACATCAAACACAACACAAGACCCATTTCCAATATATCTTCATTTCACATATTAGACCTTCAAGATCACATACTCAAACCATACTAAGTAACATCAAGTTCATCAATTAGCACCGCCACCCATAAGGTGGACCATACCACTCAAATAGCAATTCATAATAAGAATTATACAATGAGAGCAACTCATCAACAAATCAAACCATCATTACCCATAAGCAATTTATCAATATTTCACCATATTAAGGCCCTTAGGGCAGTAGCTACACCAACAAGACAAATACAAGAAGACCCAAGTTCATACCCTACTCAAATCATGCTCACATAACCCATTTTCAAGTCAAAAATTGAAGTATGCATAAACAAGAGTTTCATGGAGTTTTAACATCAAAATCATCTATTCAAACCAAGATAAATACATTTAAACCATTAGAACTTAGTTACAAGAAGACCCATAATAGAAATCAAAGTTTAGAAGAAGTTGAGTTTAAAACCCCTTTTTGAAAACCATTTTGGAAGTTGGCTTCTTGAATGGAAAGGTATTCAAGAATGGATACCATACCTTTAGGAGAAAGAAACCCACGAATTTGATGAAGGAACAAGTCCCAATCCGTCCTCCTATCCTTCCTTGACTTCTAGCTTCCAAGAGAGTTGAGAGAGTTTTCTTGAGAGAAAGAGAGAGTTGGATCTTGAAGTGAGAGGGTCTTGTCTAGGTCTAGGGTTTAAAACTAATTTAATATAACCTAAAAACACCAAAATTATACACCTAGGGTCTTATAAGACTTGGGGTGTATTTACATAAAACACCCCAAGTTGGCAGCCTTAAGTCGGCACTGGCAGGCCTCGTCGACGAGACCTCCTCGACGGACCGTCACGTTCACCACGGACCGTCATGGGGTCCCGTCGAGGAACACTTGGCTCCAACTGGAGCCTGTCCAAGTTTCCACTCTCTGTCACTCGCGACGCCCTGGTTGACGGACCGTCCTGAGTGCAACGGACCGTCGCCATGGTCGTCGTGAGCCACTGATGGGCAGACTTTGCCCAAGTCTTGGGCCCTTCATCTAGGGCCCCTTGTGGGTCCTAGGTGGGGTCGTGCCCGGACGTCAAACCCCTAAACTAAGTCGTCTAGGTCTAAGGAACATCCGACGCATGTTTCAAGTAAAACGAACACATAAAACTCATCCAAACTCGCCAAGACATACAAGTACATTCTAAGGAATACCGTCCGAACGTCATGGACGTTTTTGGTCGATTGAACTCCAAACTTAACCAAACTTTGCACACTGTATAAGAACACCAAACTAACTCCATTTAACTTAAAATTAACTGAAGAAACAATCATGAGGCTCTAGTTCACCTTAGTTCATTTTGGGGCGTTATAGAATCTCTCCAGGAAGGCTGTCTTAAACAACTCCCAAACGACCGGAATTCCGCCCAAAGCTCGGCTATCCTGCCACATCTTGCTCCAAGTCTGTGCTACATCCTTGAGCTGATAGGAAGCCAGCTCAGCCTTCTCAGTATCTGTGTCCCCCATAGCCACCAATATCTTGTGCACCTCGTCCACAAACTCCTGGGGATCCTCTGAAGCCTTAGATCCCGTGAAAAAAGGAGGATTCATCCTCGTGAAATCTCTCAGCCTGTCATCCATGCTACGAACCGGTGGGTTCTCCCTCTGAACATTCTGCCGGTTTACCTGGTCAGTCATGGCCTTGGCCTGCACAGTGATGGCCTGTGCCATCTGGCCAGAGATGCCCGCACCTCCGCATCATTCAACCCAGCTGGGTTAACCGGCATAGCCACTCCTTCAACTGGATCCTGGGGTGGAACCTGATTGTCCCCAGCAGGTGCTCCTCCTCTCCTCTGACCAACGTTCCTCTTAGTATTCATTCTCTGAAAACAATAAGAATTGCTGTTAGAGACGCTCATAACACCAAGAAATCATACATTAGGAAAAACACGATAATATCAGAAGAAGGGAAATTTTCCTACGCATCATGCAGTCTCTAATTCAGGATAGTGGTGCACTTAACTACCATGACTTAGAAACTACTCAATGTGGTTGATGTGAACTTGTTATTCTCGAAATTTAACCTATTGCTCTGATACCAACTTTGTCACGACCGGAGTGTAGACCCCAGACGAGACCGGCGTTGTTGATCTCTCAGAGGTCGCAGACAAGCCTACTTTACGTCATTCTTACTTCATCTAGGTTAATTTTAGCGGAAAATTTAAAACTTTTTGTTTCTTATCATGCATAAAGGTCATTCTACTTACATTCATAATGTTCACAATCAACCATCTAACATTAAGATTATCGACTGAAAGAAATAGTTCAATACTGCATTAAATCTATAATTGCCAAAATGACACCAATACAATGTCTGAAATAAAAATGGAATGAAACACTAGTGAAACATACTCCACTAGCTAAAGCCTACATCTAAGCTAGATAGTAACGGTAGACATCCTCGAAAGCATAAGGACCTACCAAGTCCGGATGAAAGCTCCACGTCTGGATAGTTGCAACGTCAACCTATAAGCTCTAGCGTCCACCTGTGCCTGCACCTAAAAATATAGAATTGTATGGAATTAGTACACACTTGTACTATGTATGGGTATATGCAAGCACACACCAAGGACATGCATGAGTAAGAATAGCTCTTTCCTAACAACATGATTATGGAAAGTCAAGTCAGTGGACTTGCCAAATTGGGATTAAGAAAGTGAGTGAGCTTTCCAAATTTTGATTAGGAAAGTCAGTGAGCTTTCCAAATTTGGATTAGGAAAGTCTGTGAGCTTTCAAAATTTGAATTAGGAAAGTCATGTCGTGAGAGCAACATGCATCATCATACTTATCATATTGCACACAACACATAACATCTTACACATAGCACATATCATATTGAATATAACACATAACATCTTTCATATCATTCATTCATATGCCATGAGACCTTGGAATCATGGACTTGACATTAAGACTTCCCAAAATGAGGGCTCAACATATGGGACCTCAACTAGGGAGTCTTCTTTAGCAAACACATAGTCTGCTTCATTCATTCATACGTACTTCGTTTCATTCTTTCATAAGATAGTGTAAACACCAGCTATACCTAGAATGTAGTTTCGGACTCTCATTAGATTTGTTGTGCAATGATCAAGAATAACCTAGTGTCATTACTTGAGTCTAGCTCACCTCTTGATTATCCTATCCTAACACCTTTGGTCTCGTTCATTTCATTATGTGCATCATTTGAGGCTGTCCTCATTCATTCATTGGGAACTTTAACTTTAACCAACATAGATCATGTGAGCATCATGAAATGCAGTGTCTCGCCCACACGGAAAAGAGGTGGAATCACCGGCCAAAGTGACCCAAAACAGGCTAGCGTATATGGGAATTGAACCCCGCCAGATCCCTATATTGGCAGTATAGGTTCGAAGACTAGGAGATATAAGGAGACCCATACCCGGCATGCCGGACAGTCTCATCTCATGAGAGTTACGTGAACCTCTTCCCTTCCCGAAACAAGGCATCAACGCTAATAACTAGTCTATCGGTGCTCAGTATAAAGTTTCATTTCATTCAACTCATACGTCATGGAAGCTGGCTTCTAGTATGAGGATATCATAGCTCAATATATGATTTCTCATCTCATCATTAGTATTAAGTATACATTATTCTTAATACTTTCATTAGAGTGTTCATAGAGACTGGTCTCTTCATTAACTTTACACTCTCATAGGTGAGTACGTTTTGGTAATATTTACTTAGGCTCTTTTGAGATTGCTCTAATATTTCACATTAGCCTCTTATCATATTGTCACTACATTCATTAACATTAGCACATTTGCTCTTCATAATTACTCACCCCTTTTTACGTGAATGTTCATTTCATCATATGCCAATGCACTTGGCCATTTGTGTGTTTCACACTCTTACTTAACCCTTCTAGCGTTTCATCATTTCATTACATAATATTCATTTCATCATATGCCAATTCACTTGGCCATTTAGTGTGTTTTACACTCGTACTTAACCCTTCTAGGGTTACACCATTTCATTACATACATCTTAGGTTCACTTATTTTTAAACGTATGCTAGACTTATGTGTCTATACATACAAGCCATGAGGCTTGATTCATAGTTCGTTTAAGTGATTCATATCTTCCTAAGATTATATGGTACAAGACTTATGCATCTTGTATGTATGCCAAGATCTCGATTTCGATCTAAGTAGGCAACATTATTCTTGAATATTTAATTCACGTATGACTTATGTATCAATACGGAAATTGGGCATGGGAACTAGGTTTCGAATCCCTTGGACAACTTTTAACATTTTTCTTTTTTATTTAATTTCGGTCCATATGACATTGGGACGCTAGATCGAGCCCCAACATCAACATTTCCTTTTTATTTCTCCCCTTTGAAATTCTCTTCCTTGGCCGATGGGTTGTGGGATCGAACCCCCACAACCCCTTTTTTTATTATTATTGAAATTCCATTTCCCTGACTTATTCGCGTTGACCATGAGGTTGTGGGATCGAACCCCCACAACCTCTCTTTATTTTTCTTTTAGTTCTCCTTTATTGCCTAGAGGTCGTGGGTTAAATTCCCACGCCTCACATTTTTATTTTTATTTTAATTTCTCCTTTAATCTGACCAAGAGGTGGTGTGTTCGAATCCTACTTCCCCCACCTCTTTATTTCTGTTTTAATTTTAGGGACTTCGGCTAAGGCACTCGAGTTCGAATCCCGTGTGCCACACTTCTTTTATTTTAATTAATTATAGTAAGCCTTAATGAAAATCACTAACTTTTCAGTCAAGGGTACCCAGGTTCGATCCCCCCTTAACCCCATTTCTTTTTTTTTTCTTTTTTTTGGAGCTTTTCACGTGTGAGCTCTTGGGTTCAATCCCTAACGACCTCACCTATTTTTCATTCATTTAAACTCTCATGTTATTATCCTTCTTTTGGACGAAACTAAACCATCACAATGCTGGAAATTTTAATCACATTTTGCAGCCTACTTTCTTCAACATTCATACGTAAATTCATAGGATAATTCGTAGATCATTTAATACGTTCTTAGGTGCATTTTTGATGGATTATTTATATATTTATGCCCCTCCACCTTATTAAATGAACAATTATTTATATATTTATGATAATTACGATACTACCCTTAGCCTGGAAAAAGACCATTTTACCCCTAGACCCTCCAAACCTAAGATTTTTTCTTTTTAAGTCCGGTAAAGACTCCTTTGAGTAAATCTTCGTATTCGAGAGCCCTACATGGTTGGACCCAACCTTTTCTAGCTCAACTAACTCCCCAAGTTAGTTGGCTTGGCTGTAGCAAGGGTTTCAAGGTTCGGTTCTACGCGCATCAATCCGTATGAACCCGATCTAATCGTAGGCATTCTAGACACATTAAGCATTACTTATCATATCCATTTTTAGGGTTGTTACATTTACTCTCGTCACTTTACATGCTAAATTGCTGAAATATGATAAGTGGTCTTGAATTTGGTACACCTTTGCATGCTTA
The DNA here is from genome assembly GCA_022817965.1 of Solanum lycopersicoides. Lineage (NCBI taxonomy): Eukaryota > Viridiplantae > Streptophyta > Magnoliopsida > Solanales > Solanaceae > Solanum > Solanum lycopersicoides. Next base: position 74,864,803 of record CM040618.1, on the reverse strand, counting down.
AAATCTTCAAACTGAATTCCTAGTCCCTTAGATCAATGAAAGTGAATGGGATGGGGGTGTATTTTTTTGATAATTGCTTTGTTTTGAGTGTTGTTATTTCCGACGTAGGGTTTGATAGTTTGTGTGAATCTATGTTTAAAACTACGACAATTCATACCCTAGGAATGATGAAATGCTTTGTTATATGCTAGAGGAACTTTATGTTTCTTAGATTGCACTGAAATTGTTCTTTGGGGGTAACAATGGCTGCCAAAATTTTGTATCTGAAAGCCAGAACGAGACCCCGTCGATGAGCTGTCGGTCAATCGATAGATTGTCGTTGGGGTCCGTCAACAAGATCTCTCCTGATTTGACTAAGTGTCTACCCACCGGGGTAGAGGACGGTCCGTCTTGCATGACCGTAGATTCTATCAGAACCCTTATTTCTGAAGTTCCTCCAAACTTTTATAAAGGTTCGACGACGGACCCTCACTGACGGACCGTCGTTCAGTCGACGATCCGTCCTGCAGGTCCATCGTCCTTAACAGAAACTATGTTATTTTATGAATAAAAAATGTTTTTAAGGGTCCATCGATAGACCCCCACTGACGGACTGTCGTTTAGTCGACGGTCCATCCTGCAGGTTCGTCGTCTTTATGAGAACCTTTATTCTGAATCATTACAAAAGAAATTTTCTAAGTGTCCAACGATGGACCCCCACTGACGGGCCGTCGTTCCATCGACGGACCATCGATGGGGTCCGTTAGGCAGTTCTGCATCACCACTCTGTTTTTGTTCCCCCTTTTGTGTTTGATTCTTTTGAATGTGTTGCATGCTTCTACTGGTACTGATAACCCATCCTTGCAAGTACACATGGCACCCAAGCAAGACCTAGTCTACTCTCGAGGGCATTCCAAGTGAGTCGCCCCTTCCCGCCGGTTTGTGATTAGGTCATTCGACGATGAACGCGATCTCGAATACGTGCCCCCAGGCACCCAGACACCATCACGTGCTGCTAGGACCTCTCGGGGCACGCCCAAGAGGGTGGCGTCCGTCGTAGTCACTGCCTCCCAGTCTGATGAGGAGCGCACACTAACCGGCACACCGCCTTCGTCTGCTGCAGTTTCTCAGGGAGGTCTGGCTTTGAGGAGGCTTCCGGGTCTGATGAAGCTTCATATTCACATGGGGCCACTGCTCTAGCTACATTGGCCCATTCTGCCTCATCTGAGAAGGTTGACAGTGCGGATTCTACTCCAGCACCCCTGACCGACGTCCCTGCTCCGGTTGCTGATCAGTCCAACCGGTGGTGTGTCGAGGGCCAATATCAGATATACAGGGATTCGAAGATGCTCAACGACAAGGGAGTCATTAATCGGACTCTGACATCCAAGTGGCGAGTTCTTACCGGGAGTCTTCCCACGATGCCAGCCATCCATGCCATTTTCACCCGCCATCAGCTAGAGTAGATGGCTAGGAGCTTAGGCCGTTACAACGAGGATATGATGCGAGAGTTCGATGCCGCTTATGTGGCAACTCTTAGGGCTAGTTTGGATAAGCGGGCTAACCCTGCCAAACACGCACCACTTGAGCATGTTCGTGTCCGTGGCAAGCGGGTGGATATCTCTTTGCCCGCCATTCGCAGATTCTTATATAGTGCTGACACTGATGCCACCACGGCCCCCCTCACTCCCGAGTTTGACTATAGGTGGAAGCTAATCAAGGACGGTAGTTTCCAGCGCGAGAGAGTGCTGAGAGAGACCACCAAGAGGTGGATAGCGCAGAACATCTCTGTGGATGTCGAGGGTGCTGATTGGGTGCTGGAGCCCAAAGGAGAAATAAAGAAGGCCAACCTCACATTCACGGCCAAATTCTTATGGCTCTTGGTCCATCATTTCCTCTACCCCACTTCTTCTGATAATATTGTTACATGGGATAGAGCAGTGCTGATAGCTACCATGGTTGCTGGGTTCAGAGTGGACTTCGCGTGGCTGTTGCAGGCGGTCATTCATGAGAGGGCCTTTAAGGCCACCACTACTTACCCCTTCCCTTGCATGATTTTTGAGTTGTGCAGGTCTTCTGGAGTGCCCGTGTGGCACATTGACGTGCTCAAGACCCCGACTGGCATAGTGGATATCCGTCTCATCCGGGATGAGGCCAATGAGCTGGCTCCCAACAGAGGGCCCCGTGAAGAGGTACAGCCGCTAGGTGAGAACCTGGAAGCCACGGTAGAGCAGGACCAAGGGTCTGATCAGGCTACATCAGAGCCTACCGACACCACCCGTGTTGAGTCTATCCCGGGTACTAGAATCGCTACGAGCTCCTCCCGCTCTACTCTATCTACAGCACTAGTCCCGCTTGCTAGGGTCCAGAAGTTAGAGGCCCAAATGACCATACTTCTGCATCATATCCAGCCTTGGATGCAGAAGTCTATTGCTGAGGCAGAGGATCGCATCCAGAAGAAGATGGCCCAGCGGACTGAGAGGCAGATTATGGAGGTCCACCAGCGCCTTACGCATTTGAGTTGAGGGTTCTCGCCCGTCCAGCCCCTACTGTAGATTTGATGACTCTCTAGGCTTCTGTGACAAATTTGAGGCCAGATATGGATGCCATTCTGGAGGCCCGGGTGCCTGAGTCTGAGGCCCCATCTGCAGAGTTTGCTGAGGATACGGTGCTGGCTGCACTATTCTCCACCACTGTTGCGCCATCACCTCAGCCACGGGAACATACCAAGAGGCACCGATCTCGAGAGGATGATGAGACTCGAGCTAGGAAGCGAGAGCGTCTTGAGTTGGAGGCTGCGAGGAGAGCCTCACTGATTGATGAGGAAGCCCGGCAGATGAGGACTAAGGCGGTGGCTGCTGGGGCGTCTAGCTCGAGGATTACTGATGTTGGGAGGAGCACTACTGATGGTATTGTTATTGCTGCGGACACTACTGATGGTGTCCCTACTACAGAGGGAGCGGGTTCCGAGAAATTGGACCCGCCAGCTTATTGATCATCGGCGCTATGCGCCTCAGGTTTGATTCACCTACCACTCGGTTTTATATTTTTTATGCATTGAGGACAATTACATGCTCTTTTGTTGGGGGTTGGGTAACTGCAAAGTGAGTGCTAGGTTGAAGTCTGAATAGCCCAACTCACTATCCTCTCTTGGGGTCTTCTAGCCTGTGTTCTTTTCCCCCAAGAAATTGTTTACTTTACTGTTGAACCGACACGTTAGTATCTTGTACATAGTATTGATATGAAATCTAAAGCATGATGGCTAAATAAAATGATATCCTGATTTAAAGAAAATGCTTGCATGATTAGGCATAGTGAATAAGTATGTGTGGATCTAAGCATGACACAGAGATACACCCCTGCATGACACTCAATCTTAAGCTTGAACTAAGTGTTTGATAATCTGGTAGGGTAATGAGGTGTTAAGTGAGTGTGAGAAAGTTGAATAGACCACCGTTGGTACTGAGCTAGAACTTGCCCGATTAGTCCTGCTAAAAGTAATCTGTAATAGACAATTAGGAAAGGATCATAGGCCCTTGTTCAAGATAGTCAATCTTTAGCCTGGATAAAAGAAAACCGAATGAAATTAATCCCTTCACAATCCAAATGATTTGAGCTTAAAATGAACCTTTCTTTTTCTACCCCAACTTATCTTCTGGGAACAATGTGTTGGCCCGGGTCCCTCCTTGGACATGTGCACCTCAGATTACGCCAAAATCATAAGTTGAGGGTGGCTAATGCAGAAAACACCCTTATCGTGGCACTGACCCAACCTTGGGTATTGTGTACCTTCACTCATGGCAAAGCCATGAGTTGAGGGTGGCTATTATGAGGAATGCTCCGGAAAGTGGAGTTCAAAGAATAAAGAGAGAGAAAGAAGAAAAGAAAAGTGAATCAAGCAAAGTTGAAATCAAGTGAAAAATTGCAATTTAGACGTAAAAAAAAAAAAAAATTAAGAAGAGTCACTTACACAAAAGGAGAAAGAAAGGAGAAAAGTAAGGAAAAAGAATATAAGAAAATCAAGAATAGGGCTGAACAAACGACGAAAAGGTAGGACGCTTAGCCGTTATGACAAGGAGGGAAACAAGTCACTAAAATGAATCCAAATGTACCCTACCTGACCTTGAGCCTACGTTACAAGCTAAGAAAGTCCTATCGTGATCCTAAGAGTATAATACGTTGAACTTAAAGAAGTGAAAATAAGGGCAAGCCTATGGCGATAAGTATCAATAAGGTGTGAAGTTGTTCTAAGAGTGAGTGTTGAAAAATAATCCTTATACTCAAACTAAAATCACTGTGTGAAAAGGAGGATACTATTTTTTTTTATTAAGGACACTAGTTGCAATACTAGAAAGTTGGTACTTTGTTGAGAGATAAAACATGAAAGGTGTCGGTGCGTGGTGAGTCTGTGTCATGGTCTGATCCACATGAGTGAGCCTAATAGTGATATCATGCATGAATATAATAAAAGTAATCAGGATTGATTGCCAGATGATTGCGAAATCTAAAATAAGGATACTTTTGTACAAAGGTGTTGTGGTGAGTTATAGTGCGTCGCTTGAGGACAAACAATGAATTTAAGTTGAGGGTGTTGATGTACCGTGGTTTTACGGTACTTTCAATACTTTTTCCTTAAGTTTAGTGTGTATCCAAGGCCTTTTTGGAGTAGTTTTAATGTATTTTTCTTTGTGTTTGCAGGAAAAACTGTACAGAATGAAAACGCTGAAGATGTGCTAAAAATTGTAGAAAAGATGACCTACGGAGCCATCGACGGTCCGTCGACCCATCGATGGTACGTAGGTGCAAACCGTTGCCATGAAGAAGTTATGCTGCCAAGGAAAGATCCGGAATTCTGACAAGTGTGGGGTTACGGAAGGGATGACGGTCCTTCGTGCCATCAACGAACCGTCCTGGTGATCCGTTGGTGTTAACAGAATGTAGCTTCAGTACCCGATTTGAAAAGATTCTAAGTGTGGATCAACGAAGGCCATCGACGGACCGTCGTCTTGGTCCGTCGATGGTAACAGAGAGTTGGAAAAGAAAGCAACTGAAAATAGAGTTGAAGTATGGACCGACGGATGCGTCGATAATCCGTCGTTGCCTCGAGAGTCTGTCGGTCAGGTCGTCCACGCAAGACGCGTTTTTGGACAAATTTTCCTTATTTAGATTTCCCTCTATGTTTAGGATTCTATTGTTATAAATAGGACAAAAAACCTCGTTTTGGGGGGTTAGACTCTTGGTTATTTTTCTGATTTGTAATATTGGTTGTTGAATATTGGGTTTTGGAAAATACTTCATTTTTTAGGAATCGTTTATGGCATTATTTTCTCGAATTCAAGTGATTCTCTGGATTTTTCTTCAATCTCATCAAAGTAAGTACATGATATCTTGTCTAATTAATATTAATTGTGTAATTATGAACATGGGTAACTAAATCAACAACTAGGGTTGTTGGAACCATGAATAATTAACAAAGTAAAACTAGCTAAAATAACAATTCTCGAATTGTTTGTTGCATGTATTGATAATTCTTTTGTTTAGAAGTCTTTTTAACGAGTGCACGCGTTAGAACTCGCCTTGTTGCTACTTGCCGGACCAAGGAGGTAGATAATAAGAAGAGAATTATCAACGTAGATTTAGTATATACTATCTAATAGGCTAGTGTCTATTGGTGTGAAGTAATAACTAAGCCATACATCGATTATGATGCTTAATATGAGGTAAATGTAAGGTTTAGTAAAGCATACACACGTAGCCGGACCAAGGTGCGGAGTGAAATTCACTAGTTGCCTGACCAAGGAATTAGGGATACATAACTTATCACTTTGCATGCAAGATACTAGGAAAGAGTTGTTATAGCTAGGGTTACTGCGTTATGAACCTATGGGGACCACTTACACCCTAGTTTTTATCATCACTTGATAAACATCAAATATTTGAACTTGCTACTTGATTACTCAGACTTAATTAATTACTTTTGTTATAGAAAACCCCCCTTTTAATTGTTTGTTTTCGGAAAGAACTTGACTAAACAGAAGTAATCGTATATTAAAATTAAGTCTAAACCATTTTCCTCGTGGGATTGACCCCAACCTAACACTTGGGTTCTTTACTTGATACGACCGCTTATACTTCTTTAGGAAAGTATAATTTGAGCGTATCAATGACAAGGTCAAGACTTGGAGCCTCCTTTAATATATATTCATTGAGATGACAAAAGAGTAAAAATATTTGGAGCCTAATTTTCTAGATATTCATCTAGATGACAAAAAAGAGGAAGACACGTTAATGTGAATCTTGGACGCTGATTTTTATGAAAGCATTAGATTTTCATTATAGAGAGCGGACTTAAATGATTTAATTAAGGAATATTCTTGTTTCAACAATATTCTTAATGGACTGGTCATGGATTCAAAGGTTCTTGCACTCTTTTTGACCAAAGACTATGATCGTTGTCGCACCCCTAATTATTTTATGCATGACCATATACTAGGTGGTTTACATGTCAAACTAGATACTGGAATTATTATTTAAATTGTGGATGCGTTAAATCTTTCAACATTTCGAACCTTAGAGAGCATCTTGAAATTTGGGACAATTCGTTGAAAGAGATAGAGTGTTTTTGCGTGATTTTAATGTTATTTGATGATTTTAATGTTAAAGTTCAATGAAATCATGTTAAAGCTTTGTATCAAATTATGTCTTAAGGAATGGGTTAAATGAGCATGACTTTGTAATCTTTGAGCTTTGGTTTCCTTAAGTTGATATTGTTTTTTAGCTACTGCCCTAAGGTCTAATTTATGATGAATTGTTGAATAAATTCTATAGGTGATGGAAGCTTGGATTAAAGGGTAAGTGGGTTATGTTATCTAGTTTTAGTTATGAAATGCTCTTGAAGTGTAAGGTCCACCTTCTTGGTGGTGGTGTTTAGTTGATACATTTGATTATACTTAGTATGTATTGTAAGTGTGTATTTGTAGGCCTGATATGTTAAATAAACTGATATGATGATGGTTCTTATATTGTATATTACGAAGCTTGAATTGCATGTTGCGCTTAGATTATGGCTAAATAAAATATATGTTTATGTGAAGCATGTAAAGTGTGTGATTTGATTAATGAAGGTCTAAAGCATGTATAGATGTTAATATAAATGAAATGTTGCTTAAATGCAAGGTGTGCTCCCATGTAAACACACACACTTAAATGAATGAATGAATCTAAGTTAAGTAAAAAGGGGAGTTTTGGGGTGAGCACTCTTCGTGAGTTGAGATGAGGTGTTTAGTACCAACCTCACTAAATCCTAAAAGCTTTCTAAAATAAGTCGGAGGATGAATACCCTACGTGATTTGAGATGTGGTGTTCACTAGCTATCCTTAACCTATATTATAAAATGTTGAGAATCCGTGGGGAATTATGCTTCGCACCGAGAGGATATGAAGAAGGGGTGGTTACACTTCGTGAGTTGAGATGTTGTATTCCAATGTACCTCTTGAGATGAGTAATCCTCGTTAGTAGAGAATGAGTTACTTAGTAGCAATCTCCTTATCCCTTAACTATGCGCCCGCATAGGTGTAGCAAGTGGGAAAGCCATGTAAAAGCTAAAAGAATGACCTTACTCTAGGAAAGTGAGGATCCCTCATCCGATAGGGGTTAATATTGAGATTCCATGTCTAGCTCTCATGGTCTATGTCGGTTAAGATAACACTACAAAAGTAATGAATGTTCTAAGTCTTCTAAAAGAGTGTGTTACGTAGGGTAGGTAGTGGAATGGGAAACTATTTATCGATTGCACTAGGTAGGCATTCCGAAAAGGGAGTCAAGGTGAGTCTTATATTAATTGAATGAACTAAGTCTCCTAAAAGAACGTACTACTTAGGGTAGGTGGTGGTATGGGGCGCTATCTATCCATTGCACTAAGAAGACCTTCCGAAAAGGGAGTCTTGGTGTCAATCATTCTAAAAGAGTGTATTACTCAGGGTAGGTGGTGGAATGGGACGCCATTTAATCATTGCACTAAGTAGGAATTCCAAAAAGGAAGTCTTGGTGTGTTGTTTAGTGTTTCTTCTAATGTCTTGTGATTGAGTGGTGACTTGTTCTCCCGAGTGGAGTAAGCCTATGGTGTGTAGTCTTAAGTCTATCCTTGGTGTACATTGAAGGATGTGTTTAGGTGTTTCCTTCATGTCTTAACTTGGAGAGTCTTAGGATAACCTCGGTTAGGGAAACTCCTACGGAAATGAGTTCACTTCCTCACTGGCAATACCTTGTAAGTTCACTATTTTTGGAGTCAAATTGGTTCGTTCTAAAGCTATAGGAGTTCACTGTAAGATTTGATTACTTCACTGTAAAGTGCATCCTTTTGTTATAATTATGGAAATCCTTACCTAAGTGTTAAATGATGTTTCTCATGTTCTTTTGTTTCTAAATTCATGAATGTTTTAAATATTTGAAATGAAAGCTTATTTTACTAAAATGTCCCTTTTTATATGATGTTGCATATGTCATACTTAGTACATTGTTTTGTACTAACCCCATACTTTTCTATACTCTATAAGTATAGCTTTTTGGAAGAACGGTTGAAGGCTAGAAGGGGAAGCTTGGGAAAGTTTCTCTAAAGACAAAGTATGTCCTCATATATTCGAGGGCATAGTCCTTTTCTTAGTTTCTCTTCTTAAAGACTTATGATGTATTTCTTTTTATGTAAAGAATTGTGTCCCTAAGAAATTATGGCGTGTCTTTAAGTTGGCTTGTGACGATGATATTCTCTAAGTATTTATGAAAAAATTCCTTTTATTAATTTACTCAAGAAAAGTTTTAAATTCCGCACTACTTTTCATGTCTTATGTAATGAAAGATAGTTAAAGGGCTTGTATAGGACCCCAAAGGGGTCAATTACACCCGGTCATGACCCAAGGGATCTCCCTAATTTTAGGGGGTACTTTTGGCTCGTGACAGACTTGGTATCAGAGCAAAAGGTTATGGGAAATAGTGTAGGGTCTAAAAGTCTCACAAGACACATCTAGTAGAGTCTTGGTCGTTGGTATGAGTCACGACACATCCATGGACAAGAGTCTATAGGATGATAGAAGTTTCACTTTCTTATCTATTCTAATATTGTGCCTTGGAGTTGAGTTCTATAAGATGTCTTTTCTCAACCTCTTCTCTTTCTGTTTATAGGACATGAATTAGAGGAGATCAACAACTAGAAGAGAGGAGGGAGGTGTAGCTAATGAGAGGATCCCTCCCCGTGTTGACAAAGTTCCTATTGTGGGCCTAGAGGGAGAGAATGAGGAGGTTCCCCTTCAAGAACCTCAAATGCCTCCAGAACCCCAAGAGCCTCAAGAGCCTCAAGTGCCTCCTATGCCTCAAGCTACTTTTGTTGAAGGAGATATGACTAATGCAAAGTTGATGGCAGCCCTAATGAATTTGACCCAATTTATGATGGCTCAAGATCATGTCGTCAATAATAACTTTGTTACCCAAGATAATCAAGGAGAAAGACCTCAACAAAATGCTAGTACTCCCGCTTCTAGAAGTCCGTATTTCATGAGGATGAACCCTCCCACTTTTCATTACACTAAGGTGGATGTTTCATAGATGAGGTTTTTAAAGTGGTAGATGCTATGGGTGTGACCCCTAGGGAGAAAGCAGAGTTAGCTGCTTACCAACTCAAGGATGTGGCTTAGGTGTGGTATGAGTAATGGAGTGGTGAGAGACCCTTAGAAAGAGGTTCGGTTAATTGGGAGGAATTCAAAGAGGCTTTCCTAGATAGGTTCTTTCCCTTAGAGTGGCAGGAGAAGAAGATGGTTGAATTCATGAACCTCCATTGTAACAACCCTAAAAATAGATATGCTACGTAATGCTTAATGTGCCAAGAATGCCTACAATTAGACCAGGGTTCACTCGGATTGATGCTCGTAGAACCAGACCTCGGAACCCTTGGTACAGCCAATCACACTAACTTTGGGAGTTAGTTGAGCTAGGAAAGGTTGGGTCCAACCATGTAGGGCTCTCGGATACGAAGATTTACTCGAAGGCGTCTTTACCCGACTTTAAAAGAAGAAATCTTAAGTTTGAAGGGTCTAGGGGTAAAATAGTCTTTTTCCACGCTAAGGGTAGTATCGTTATTACCTTAAATATATAATTAATTATTATTTATTAAGGTGGAGGGGCAAATTGGGGAGAGAGACACGAAATGGAGCTCTTGAAGTTAAGTCTAGCTCCACCCGGGTTAAAACCTAGGTGGAAGCAATTAATTAAATTGTTTTTAATTTAAGTTGGTAAATTAATGTAATTAATTAATATTTATTATTTATTATCTGATTTAAAATAAAAGGAAATCAGATTTTCAATAATTAAATAAAATCTTATTTGACTAAGTCCTAAACTAGACTCCTAAGCCTAAGAAAACTCTCATCTCCCATGCTTACCTCTCTCTGTCACGTCTCTATCACCCTCATTCACGTTTTTTCTGCCAAAATAACTCAAAAAACAGTAGGTAAACCAAAGTTCTTCATACTTGAAGAACTCACAACGAAAATTAAAAAAAAACAACTAATCAAAAACGTTACGTAAGAGGGAGGATTATTCCGTCGAATTGGTGTTGAAGTTGAGGGGATTTGGACGTGATTTTTGGAGAAAGTTTTGGGCAGCAAGTCAAGGTTTGAACTACATAAAAGGTATGGGTTTTATTACTCTTGGTCCCTTTCCCAAGAGACCCCTAGGATTCAGTCGATTCTAATCCGAAAACTAGGATTGTTTCCCCGTTTCATATCCCTGTCACTAGCTCCTATTGATGGTTGTAGGTTGGTATGTCTGCTGGTAGATATTAGGCATGTAATGTGTTTTTTCGTGATGAATATGTTCATGAATGTGTATTTGGAATCGTACAAATGATAACCTATGCTTTTCGAAATATGTGTTTATGTGTGTGCAATGTGTAGTTGTGACTTTGAACACGGATTGAAGTATGAAAATGACTAGTTTTATGGTTGTATTTCACGTGCACAAACTTGTATTAATCGTGATGTTCATATGAAGTATAAAGTGGTTGATTTGAGTGAAAAACTATTAGCTAAATGATTCACGAAATGCCCTAAGAATTAACTCTAAATGTTGATGAAAAGAAGCTGAAAAATGTATCTCAAATTTCCAACACATTGTTGGTTAATTTCAGCCAAGTAAAGTTCTTTAATATCTATGAAAAATGAAGAAAAATAAGTGAGGTAATTGAGGATCGAACCCGTGACCTCACCATGTTAAAATCAGTGAAATAAGGTGAGAAAAAGGAAATGTGGAGAGTGGGGATTGAACCCCCAACCTCTTGAATGGATGAGAGAGCTAGGAGAAAAATAAAGGAGAAAATTAAATGTGGAGAGTGGGATTGAACCCCAACCTCTTGAATGGATGAGAAAGTTAGGAGAAAAATAAAGGAGAAAAATAAATGAGGAGAGTGGGGATTGAACCCCCAACCTCTTGAATGGATGAGAGAGTTAGGAGAAAAATAAAGGAGAAAATAAATGTGGAGAGTGGGGATTGAACCCACAACCTCTTGGATAGGTGAGAAAGTTAAGAGATAAATTAAAATAAAAATAATGAGCTTGTGGGGGATTGAACCCACAACCTCCTTAACTTAAACGAAAAAAGAGAGGAGAAAAAGAAAGGAAATATTATGGGGTTGATGGGAATCGAACTAGGGTCTCCCAAATCTGAAAAATGTAATTATCAAGTTTAAAATAAGATTAAGTGTTGTCCACAGGATTCGAAATAGGATTCCCTTGCCCAAATTTCGTATTGATACATAAGTCATACGTGAATTAAATGTTCAAGAATCATGCCACCTACTTAGATCGAAATCGAGATCTTGGCATACATACAAGATGCATAAGTCTTGTATGACATAATCTTAGGAAGATATGAATCACTTAGACGTATATGAATGAAGCCTCATGGCTTGTATGTATGGACACATAAGTCTAACATACGTTTAAAAGTAAGTGATCCTAAGATGTATGTAATTAAATGATGAAACCCTAGAAGGGTTAAATATGAGTGTAAATACACTAAATGGCCAAGTGCATTGGCATATGATGAAATGAACAATGAAATGAACAATGATATGATGAAATGAACAATGAAATGATGAAATGAACAATGAAATGATGAAATGAACAATGATATGATGAAATGAACAATGATATGATGAAATGAACAATGAAATGACGAAGTGAACAATGAAATGATGAAATGAACAATGAAATGATGAAATCAGAAATGAAATGATGACACCCTATAAGGGTTAAGTAAGGGTGTGAAACACACCAAATGGCCAAGTGCATTGGCATATGATGAAATGAACATTTACGTAATAAGAGGTGAATAAGTATGAAAAACAAAGGTGCTAATGATGATGAATGTGGTGACAACATGATATGAGGCTAATGTAAATGATGAGAGCAATCTCAAATGAGCCTAAGTAAATGTTACCAATACGTACTCACCTATGAGAGTGTAAGATAATGAAGAGACCAGTCTCTATGAACACTCTAATGAGAGTATTGAGCTTAACACACTCAATACGAATGATGAGATGAGAAATCATCTAATGAGCTATGATGTCCTCATACTAGAAGCCAGCTTCCATGACGTACGAGATGAATGTAATGGAACTTTATACTAAGCACCGATAGACTAGCTATGAGCGGTAATGCCTTCTTTCGGGAAGGGCGGAGGTTCACGTCACTCTCATGAGATAAGACTTTCCGGCATGCCGGGTATGGGTCTCCTTATATCTCCTAGTCTTCGAACCTATACTGCCAATATAGGGATCTGGCGGGGTTAAATTCCCATGTACGCTAGCATGTTTTTGGGTCACTTTGGCCGGTGATTCCACCTCTTTTCGGTGTGGGGGAGACACTGGATTTCATGATGCTCACATGATCTATGTCGGTTAAGTTAAAGTTCCCAATGAATGAATGAGGCCAGCCTCAAATGATGCACATAATGAAATGAATGATACCAAAGGTGTTAGGATAGGATAATCAAAAGGTGAGTTAGATTCAAGTAATGACATTAGGTCATTCTTGGTCATTGCACAACGAACCTAATGAAAGTCTTAAACTACATCCTAGGTATAACTAGTGTTTACACTAACCTATGAATGAAATGAAATGGAGTACGTATAATGAACGAAGCAGACTCTGTGTTTGCTAATGAAGACTCCCTAGTTGAGGTCCCATCTGTTGAGCCCTCATTTCTGGGAGGTCTTAATGTTAAGTCCATGATTCCAAGGTCTCATGGCATATGAATGAATGACAATAAAGAAGTTATGTGCTACATGCAAAAGGTGTTGTATGCTATGATATGTGCTATGTGTAAATGTTATGTTGTGTGCAAATGTGAAAAGTATGATGATGTATGTTATTCTCATGGCATAACTTTCCTATTCAAATCTGGAAAGCCCACTGACTTTCCTAATCCAAATTTGGAAAGCTCATTGACTTTCCTAATCCAAATTTGGAAACTTTTCTAATCTCAATTTGGCAAGTCCACTGACTTGACTTCCAAAAATCATATTGTTAGGAAAGAGCTATTCTTTCTCATGCATGTCCTTGGTGTGTGCTTGCATATACCATACTTAGTACAAGTGTGTACTAACCCTATACAAACTCTACTATTTTAGGTGCAGGCAAAGGTGGACGATAGAGATACAGGATCATCGCTGCAGTTATCCGGACGTCCAGCATTCATCCGGTTTTGGTAGGTCCTCATGCTTTCGAGGATGCTACTGTTTTATATTCTAGCTTAGTTTTAGAGTTGAGCTAGTGGAGCATGTTCCACTAGCGTTTCTTTCTATTTTTATTCAGACTATGTATTGGTGCCATTTTGGCAATTATACACTTAATAAGAATTAAACTATTTCTTTCAGTTGCTTATCTCTTAATGTTAGATGGTTGATGGTGAACAATTACGTAT
>CM040618.1:74735604-74849850 GCA_022817965.1 Solanum lycopersicoides | reverse complement strand
AGGTCCTATTACTTGGAATCTTTTCAAGATGGCTCTAGAGCAGTTCTTTCCTAGATAAATGAAGGAGACTAAGGTTGAGGAATCATCAACCTTAAGCAGGGCTCGATATCAGTCAGGGATTACTCTGAAGTTTGTAAGACTTTACAGCCCAGGATAGGCCACCTAATAGGAAGTGTGGCATAATGCATGGAGGATAATGTATGATGGACCCTAATGATGTTATAGTTGTGGCAAATCGGGTCACATTATGAAGGATTGTCCGAACGGGAGGAAATGTAAGAGCTGATAGAGTATACAAGGAGATTGCAACAGTGAAGGTATTGTGGAGGAATCATCTTGTTGAGGGTGCTACGTGGGAGGCCGAGGCCGACATGAGATCCCGCTACCCTCATCTATTCAGCCCTTGAGGTTAGACTTTCTACTCTTAAGTCTAAGGTTCCTTATCTCTCCATTCTTTGTTGCTATTGCTTGATTGTGTATAGTAACTATGTTATGATCTGACTGGCATTATGCTAGATAGTTAGTAGTGTCATTCGGGGACGAATGTTCCTAAGGGGGGGATAATGTAACAACCCTGAAAATGGATAAGATAAGAAATGCTTAGTGTGTCAAGAATGCCTATGATTAGACCAGGGTTCACACGGATTGATGCGCGTAGAACCAGACCTCGGAACCCTTGCTACAACCAAGCCAACTAACTTGGGGAGTTAATTGAGCTTGGAAAGGTTGGGACCAACCATGTAGGGCTCTCGAATGCGAAGATATACTCGAATGAGTCTTTACCGGACTTAAAGAGAGGAAAGCATAAGTTTTGAGGGTCTAGGGGTAAAATGGTCTTTTGCCAGGCTAAGGGTAATATCGTAATTACCCTAAATACATATGTAATTATTTAATTAATAAAGTGGAGGGGCAATTTGGGGAGAGAGAGCCGAAATTGAGCTCTTGAAGTGAAGTCTTGCTCCACCCGGGTTCGAACCTAGGTGGAAGCAATGAATTAACTTTTTTTTATTTAAATGGATAAATTAATTTAATTAACTAATAAATATTAGCTGACTTAAGAAAAAGAAAAATCAGATTTTTTATTTAAAGGTTTAACAAAGAGTCCTAGTTTGATTAATTCCCAAACTAAAACTCCTAATTTTAAGCCACTCTCTCTCACTATCTCTCTCTCTCACGTTTCACTATCTCTCTCACGTTTTCTCTCTGCCAAAACAAGTTCAAAAACAGAAAAATATTGAAGTTCTTCACACTTGAAGAACTCACACAAAAAATCTAAGAAAAACAACGTAAATCCATCACTTTAAGCAAAGGGGAGGAGTCTTCCGTCGATTGGTGTTGAAGTGTTGAACTTGGACTGATTTTGGAGAGGATTTTGGGCAGCAATTTCGTGGTTGAACAAGAAAAATAAAGGTATGGGTCTTCTTACTCTTGGTCCCTTTCCCAAGAGACCCTTAGGATTCAGAATATTCAATCCGAAAACTAGGGTTGTTCCCCGTTGCATGTCCCTGTCATTAGTTCCCATCAAATCATAGGTTGGTATGTTTGCGGGTAGAAATTAGGTGTTGCAATGTGTTTTCGTGATGAATATGTTCATGAACATGTATTTGGAATCATATGAATGACAAGCCTTGTTGCCGAAAATATGTGTGTGTATGTGAAAAAGTTTACTGTAAATTTACTGTAAATGAGTTTTGATTTATAGCTTCAAGTTTGATATGGTTTTTGTTGTCATTTTAAGTGTATAAACTTATGTAAATGATGATGTTCAATTAAGTGTAATGTGGCTGAATTAAATGATAAATTCTTGGCCAAATATGTCCATGAAAACGCACCTAAAGTACTCACTAAACACTACTCCAAATGCATGAACTTTTAACGTTAAAGAGTGGAGAAAATAGGCTGCAAAAAGGGAATCAAAATTTCAGCTTGTGATGTTGATTTCGGGCAGCTTCTGGAAATTTTGAAGGAGTTTTAAAAGTGATTAAAATAGGTGAGGTAGAGGGGAATCGAACCCAAGACCTCACATGACCTCAAGGCTGAAATTTAAAAAAAAAAATGTGTTGGGGCTAAGGGGATTCGAACCCCTTAGTTGCTGCCCACGAAATGAATAAAAAAAAAATGGGGATGGGGTGAATCGAACACATGACTTATGGGCAGCAAAGAAGAGGGAGAAATAAGGAAAAATAAAAGATGTGAGGCGTGGGAATCGAACCCACGACCTCAAGGCTGGAATAAAGGAGGCGAAAATAAGTTTAAAAAAATAGGTGAGGCCGTGGGGGTTCGATCCCACGACCTCACTGTCCATGCTCTAAACTTGGAGAAAAATATTAAAAATATATATATGGGGCTGTGGGGGTCGAACCCACCACCTCACAGCCCCTTAGCGAAAATTAATTAAAAGTAAGGAGGCTGTGGGGGTTCGAACCTACAACCTTTCTACTTGGGCGAAATTAAGAGTAAAATAAAAGAGGCTGTGGGGGTTTGATCCCACAACCTCTTGGTTTAAGAAAAAATGGGAGAATATCATGTTAATGAAAAATGAAAATGGGGTTGTGGGGGCTCGAACCCACAACCCATCGGCCAAATTCAAGAAAAGGTTAAGTAGAAAATTAATCCTTCAATGTTAATATTGTGATTTAACTTAGGGTTAAAATGTTATGAATATTAGAATAAAATCAATTAAAAATATAAATGATATCCAATTGATTCAAGACTTGGGTTTCCTTGCCCAAACTTCCGTTTGATACATAAGTCATACGTGAACAAATCATCCAAGAATAATGCCATCTACTTAGATCGAAATCAAGATCTTGGCGTATATACAAGATACATAAGTCTTGTACTATATAATCTTAGGAATGTATGAATCACTTAACGAATTATGAATGAAGTCTCATGACTTGTGTGTATAGACTCATAAGTCTAACATACGTTCAAAAGTAAGTGAACCTAAGATGTATGAAATGAAATGATGAACCCTAGAAGGGTTAAGTATGAGTGTAAATACACTCAATGGCCAAGTGCATTGGCATATGATGAGATGAACAATGAAATGATGAAATGAACACTGAAATAATGAAACCCTAGAAGGGTTAAGTAAGGGTGTAAAGCACACCAAATGGCCAAGTGCATTGGCATATGATGAAATGAACATTCACGTAATAAGAGGTGAATAACTATGAAAAGCAAAGATGCTAATGATGATGAATGTGGTGACAACATGATAAGAGGCTAATGTAAATGATGAGAGCAATCTCAAATGAGCCTAAGTAAATGTTACCAATACGTACTCACCTATGAGAGTGTAAGATAATGAAGAGACCAGTCTCTATGAACACTCTAATGAGAGTATTGAGCTTAACACACTCAATACGAATAATGAGATGAGAAATCATCTAATGAGCTATGATGTCCTCATACTAGAAGCCAGCTTCCATGACGTATGAGATGAATGTAATGGAACTTTATACTGAGCACCGATAGACTAGCTATGAGCGGTGATGCCTTCTTTCGGGAAGGGCGGAGGTTCACGTAACTCTCATGAGATGAGACTGTCCGGCTTGCCGGGTATGGGTCTCCTTATATCTCCTAGTCTTTGAACCTATACTGCCAATATAAGGATCTGGCGGGGTTAAATTCCCATGTACGCTAGCATGTTATTGGATCACTTTGGCCGGTGATTCCACCTCTTTTCGGTGTGGGGGAGACACTGGATTTCATGATGCTCACATGATCTATGTCGGTTAAAGTTAAAGTTCCCAATGAATGAATGAGGCCAGCCTCAAATGAAGCACATAATGAAATGAATGAATACCAAAGGTGTTAGGATAGGATAATCAAAAGGTGAGTTAGATTCAAGTAATGACATTAGGTCATTCTTGGTCATTGCACAACAAACCTAATGAAAGTCTTAAACTACATCCTAGGTATAACCGGTGGTTACACTGGACTATGAACGAAATAAAATGAAGTACGTATGAATGAATGAAGCAGACTCTGTGTTTGCTAATGAAGACTCCCTAGTTGAGGTCCCATATGTTGAGCCCTCATTTCTGGGATGTCTTAATGTCAAGTCCATGTTTCCAAGGTCTCATGGCATATGAATGAATGATATGAAAGAAGTTATATGCTACATGCAAAATGTACTGTATGCTATATGATATGTGCTATATGTAAATGTTATGTGCTGTGTGCAAACGTGAAAAGTATGATGATGTATGTTATTCTCATGGCATAACTTTCCTATTTCCAATCTGGAAAGCTCACTGACTTTCCTAATCCAAATTTGGAAAGATCATTTATTTTCCTAATCCAAATTAGGAAACTTTCCAAATCTCAATTTGGCAAGTCCACTAACTTGACTTCCAAAAATCATGTTGTTAGGAAAGAGCTATTCTTTCTCATGCATGTCCTTGGTGTGTGCTTGCATATACCCATACTTAGTACAAGTTTGTACTAAGCCTATACAAACTCTACTATTTTAGGTGCAGGCACAGGTGGACCGTAGAGCTACAGGATCATCGCTGCAGTTATCCGGACGTCCAGCATTCATCCGGTTTTGGTAGGTCCTCATGCTTTCGAGGATGCTACTGTTTATGTTCTAGCTTATATTAGGAGTTGAGCTAGTGGAGCATGTCCCACTAGCGTTTCTTTCTTATTTTATTCAGACTATGTATGGGTGCCATTTTGGTAAATATACAATTATGTTATTGAACTATTTCTTTCATTTGATTATCTCTTAATGTTTAGATGGTTGATGTTGAACGAATTACGAATGTATTAGAAATGTTTAATAAGTAATGTTTAGAAACAAAAGTTTCAAATTTTCTGCTAAAATTAACCTATGTAAAGTAAGAATGACGTAAGTAGGCTTGTCTGTGACCTCTGAGAGGTCAACGACGCCGGTCTCGTCTGGGGTCTAGATTCCAGTCGTGACAATGTGATCTATTGTGACGCATCCAGAGTTGGCCTTGGTTGTGTATTTATGCAGCGAGATAAGGTTATAACATATGCTTCTAGACAACTTAAGGTGCATTAGAAGAACTATCCAACTCATGACCTCGAGCTTGCAGCAGTGGTGTTTGCACTCAAGATATGGAGACACTACTTGTATGGTGTTCATGTAGATGTGTTCACTTACCATAAGAGCCTTCAGTATGTGTTCACCCAGAAAGAGTTGAATCTTCACAAGAGGAGATGGCTTGAGTTCCTTAAGGATTATGATATGAGTGTGCATTATCATCCTAGTAAGGCAAATGTAGTAGCAGACGCTCTTAGTAGACTATCTATGGGTAGTGTAACCTATGTTGAAGAAGAAAGAAAGGAGATAGTGAAGGATGTTCACAGGCTTGCTCGCTTGGGAGTTCGCCTTATGAGCATATCAGACAATTGTGTAACAGTTCACAATGGGGCAGAATCTTCTTTGGTAGTGGAGAGGAAGGATAATCAAGACATTGATCCAATCTTACTTGAACTAAAAGGTGCAGTCCACAATAAGAGAATGGAGGTTTTCTCCCAAGGGGGAGATGGTGTTCTTCGCTACCAGGGTAGATTGTGTGTTCCTGATGTGGGCGAGTTGAGACAACATATTCTTGCAGAAGCCCATAACTCTTGATATTCTATTTACCCAGGTGCCACTAAGATGTACCGCGATCTGCGGGAAGTCTAATGGTGGAATGGCATGAAGAGAGATATAGCAGATTTTGTGAGTAAGTGTCCCAATTGTCAACAAGTCAAGGTAGAACATCAGAAACCAGGGGGTATGACTCAAGAGATCGACATTCCTACTTGGAAGTGGGAAGTGATCAATATGGATTTTATCACAGGGTTACCTTGTACTTGCAGACAACATGACTCTATTTGGGTGATAGTTGATAGGATGACTAAGTCTTCTCGCTTTTTGGCGGTCAAGACTACAGATTCGACAGAGGACTATGCCAAGCTTTACATTAATGAAATTGTGAGGTTGCATGGGGTTCTTTTGTCTATCATCTCTGATAAAGGTCCTCAGTTTACCTCTCATTTCTGGAAGTCGTTTCAGAAGGGTCTTGGTACTGAAGTTAACCTTAGCACAACATTTCATCCGCAGACGGATGGACAGGCAAAGCGTACCATTCAGACCCTAGAGGATATGTTAAGAGCTTGTGTGATCGATTTCAAGGGTAGTTGGGATGATCACCTTCATCTTATTGAATTCGCCGACAACAATAGCTACAATTCTAGCATTCAGATGGCCCCTTATGAAGCTTTGTATGGTCGTACATGTAGATCTCCAGTCGGTTGGTTTGAAATAGGTAAAGCAGCCTTGATAGGGCCAGATTCAGTCCTTTATGCTATGGAGAAAGTACAACTCAGTAGAGAGAGACTTAAGACAATCCAAAGTCGTCAGAAATTTTATGCAGAGGTAAGAACAAGGTAACTAGAGTTCCAAGTTGATGATTGGGTTTTTCTGAAAGTCTCACCTATGAAAGGGGTGATGAGATTTGGCAAGAAAGGGAAGCAGTCCTAGATATGTAGGTCCTTACAAGATCTTGAAAATGGTTGGCAAGGTGGCATATGAGTTAGAATTACCAGCAGACTTAGCAGCAGTGCATACGATCTTCCACATCTTGCTCTTGAAGAAGTGGGTGGGTGATCCAGCCTCTATAGTGCCATTAGAGAGTGTGGCAGTGAAATATAGTCTTTCTTATGAGGATGTACCAGTTGAGATTCTTGACTGTCAGGTTAGAAGGTTGAGAAACAAATAGGTCGCTTCAGTCAAGGTTTTGTAGAGGAGTCAGTCCGTAGAGGGATCTACTTGGGAAGCAGAAGCGGCCATGAAAGCCAAGTATCCTCACCTCTTTCCTTCCGATTCCACTCCAGCTTGAGGTAATAGTTGCTCTTTAGTTTTCCAGTCATTCATGCGTGAATTCAGTCTTAGAATCATGTTCCCTCAGTTTGTACTTGCATTTTCAACGTATTTGCATGTTCTCGGAACTCAATTCAGTCAAAAACTCAGTTCTCAGTGTTTAGGAGTAGGGTTTTCAGCTCTCTCCCTCTATTCCAGCTAGTTTAGTCTTCATTCGAGGACAGATGTTCCCAAGGGGGAGATAATGTAACACCCCGTATCCAAAATAGAGCAAAAACCAGCTTTTTTCAGAAAAATCTGTAGGTTCAACCAATGGTGGCATCGATGGACCGTAGCCTGACCCACAGTCCGTCCTGCACATCCGTCGATGGGGTCAGAAACTCCTAAAAAACTCAGCCCATGAAAAATTGTCTAAGTCTTGATCGACGGACGGGCCTATGGTCCGTAGGTCAGACGACGGTCCATAGTACTTGACCGTCGATCGAGGAACCCTTCAGCCACTCTCTGACAAGGACCACAGGTGACCAGCACGGTCCGTAAGTGGACCCACCGTCCGTAGGTGGGAACTAGCAGCCAGTTATGGGGGAATATGTAGTAGATTCAACTTCTAATGATCATAACTCTTATCACAAATTGAATTAGGTGTCCCATGACATATCAACAGATAGATAATTGAATTAACTTTCCATATCCACTGAGCTTGCTAATATCAGAGCTTCGAGTAAACAGTTATGCCCGTTTTAGTAAAGGACTGTCGAACAAACCCATCCTAGGTCCCAAACAACGGACCGTCTATGGAACGACGAACCGTTTGTCCAGGCCATCGTTTGGTCCGACAACAACTTACCCTGGGGTCTTTTGGTCTTTTCCCACTTTGTTTAAACCTTAAGATACGTCGTTTTGACCCTAAATCATAATATTTTAGTCAGTTTAAGCCTAGAAACATAACTAAAACTTACCTAAGTCAAATCATTAATTAAAAATTAGAACATTAGAAGCAAGAAAGGAGAAAAAATGTCAAGAACCCTAGTCAAGAACGCAACAAGTTTCCAGCAGTTCCAGCCACGAAATCTAAGTATTTTTCCGTGAATTTCATCACCAGGTATGTGAGATTTCACTAGTGGGTTCATTTCACCCATTGGGTCCCTAGTTTTCACTCAAATTCTTGATTCTCTTATTATGATTAAACCTAGTGTTTCTAGAACTTCAACAGAACTTTATGAATTAATTAGTTATATGTTACAAATCAGATTTCCATGCTATTACTGTAACAACCCTAAAAATGGATGTGCTAAGTATTATTAATGTGTCTAGAATGCCTACGATTAGACCGGGTTCACACGGATATATGCGCGTAGAACCAGACCTCTGAACCCTTGCTACAGCCAAGCCAACTAACTTGGGGAGTTAGTTGAGCTAGGAAAGGTTGGGTCCAGCCATGTAGGGCTCTTGAATACGAAGATTTTACTCCAATGAGACTTTAGCCGACTTAAAAAGGGAAAATCTTAGGTTTGGAGGGTCAAGGGTTAAAATGGTCTTTTTCTAGGCTAAGGGTAGTATCGTAATTATCCTAAATATGTAACTAATTATTTAATTAATAAGGTGGAGGGGCATTTTGGGAAAAGGCGGCCGAAAATTGGCTTTTTGATTGAAGTCTTGCTCCACCCGGGTTCGAACCTAGGTGGAAGCGATGATTTAAATTGTTTTTATGTAAGTTGGAAAATTAATTTAATTAATTAATATTTATTAGCTGATTTAAGAAAAAGGAAAATCATATTTTAAATTAAATTAATAAGGAGTCCTAGTTTGACTAATTCCAAAACTAAAACTACTCTCTCACGTCTCTCTCATTCACTTCTCTTTCACGTTCTCTCTGCCAAAATAACGTACAAGAACAAAAACTCAACCAAAGTTCTTCACACTTGAAGAACTCACAACGAAAATTATAAAATCAAACGCTAAGCAAGACACGTTAGGCAAAGGGAGGGTTTTCCGTTGAAAGTTTGGTGTTGTAACTTGGATTTGGACGTGATTTTTAGAGAAGGTTTTGGGCAGCAAGTCAAGGTTTGAACTACATAAAAGGTATGGGCTTTCTTACTATTGGTACCTTTCCCAAGAGACCTTTAAGATTCAGTCAATTCTGATTTGAAAACTAGGATTGTTCCCCGTTGCATGTCCCTGTCACTAGCTCCCATTGATTCATAGGTTGGGTATGTTTGCTGATAGATATTAGGCATGTAATGTGTTTTCGTGATGAATATGTTCATGAATGTGTGTTTGGAATCGTATGAATGACAACCTATGTTTTGCGAAAATATGTGTGTGTGTGCAATGTTAGCCGTGACTATTACCTTCGATTTGAGGTTCAAAAATAACATATTATGGTTGTATTCTTACGTGCACAAACATATGTAAATCGTGATGTTCATATAAAGTTTAATGTGGCTGATTTGAGTGAGAAACTCTTGGCTAAATGAATCCATGAAAATGCACCTAAAGACGTTCTAAATGAACCATGAACTACCCTAAGAACTAACGTGTAACGTTGATGAAAAAGATGCTGTAAAACTACAAAATTTCCATCTACATATTGATGAGTTTCGGTCAAGTTAAAGTGGTTTAAAATGCTATGAATAATGAATTAAATAAGTGAGGTCACTGGGGATTGAACCCGTGACCTCACCATGTTAAAAATCATTGAAATAAGGGGAGAAAAAGGGAATGTGGCATGTGGGATTCGAACCCATGACCTTGACCGAAAATGAAATAATAAAAATAAGAAATGAGAGGAGTGGGATTCGAACCCACCACCTCTTTGTCAGATTTAGGGAGCAATTAAAAGGAAAAAAAAATGTTGAGGTGTATGGGAATCGAACCCACGACCTCTAGGCAGAATAAAAGGAATGTAAGGACAGAAAAAATTAAAGTGGGGCTGTGGGGGTTCGATCCCATAACCCCTCGTCCAAGAAAGAGAGAGTTTCAAGAAAAGAAATTAAAAGGAAATGAAGGCGTTGGGGCTCGATCTTGTGTCCCCAAGGCGTATGGATTAAAACAAAATAAATAAAAATGTAAGTGTTGTCCAAGGGATTTGAAATCGGGCTCCTTTGCCCAAATTCTGTATTTATACATAAGTCATACGTGAATAAATGTTCAAAAATAATGTTGCCTACATAGATTGAAATCGAGATCTTGGCATACTTACAAGATGCATAAGTCTTGTACCACATAATCTTAGGAAGATATGAATGACTTAAATGAACTATGAATGAAGCCTCATGGCTTGTATGTATAGACCCATAAGTCTAGCATACGTTTAAAGTAAGTGAACCTAAGATGTAGTAATGAAATGATGAAACCTTAGAAGGGTTAATTAAGAATGTGAAACACACTAAATGGCCAAGTGTATTGGCATATGATGAAATGAACAATGAAATGATGAAACCCTAGAAGGGTTAAGTAAAAGTGCGAAACACACTAATGGCCAAGTGCATTGGCATATGATGAAATGAACATTCACGTAAAAAGGGGTGAGTAAATATGAAGAGCAAATGTGCTAAAGTTAATGAATGTGGTGACAACATGATAAGAGGCTAATGTGAAAGATGAGAGCAATCTCAAATGAGCCTAAGTAAATGTTACCAAAACGTACTCACCTATGAGAGTGAAAAGTTAATGAAAAGACCAGTCTCTATGAACATTCTAATGAAAGTATTGAGAATAATATATACTTAATACTAATGATCAGATGAGAAATTATCTATTGAGCTATGATGTCCTCATACTAGAAGCCAGCTTCCATGACGTATGAGTTGAATGCAATGGAACTTTATACTAAGCACCAATAGGCTAGCTATGAGCGGTGATGCCTTCTTTCGAGAAGGGCGGAGGTTCACGTAACTCTCATGAGATGAGACTGTTCGGCATGCCTGGTACGGGTCTCCTTATATCTCCTAGTCTTCGAACCTATATTGCCAATATAGGGATCTGGCGGGGTTCAATTCCCATGTACGCTAGCATGTTTTGGGTCACTTTGGCCGGTGATTCCACCTCTTTTCGGTGTGGGGGAGACAGTAGATTTCATGATGCTCACATGATCTATGTCGGTTAAAGTTAAAGTTCCCCATGAATGAATAAGGCCAGCCTCAAATGATACACATAATGAAATGAACGATACCAAAGGTGTTAGGATAGGATAATCAAGAGGTGAGCTAGACTCAAGTAATAACACTAGGTTATTCTTGATCATTGCACAACAAACCCGATGAGAGTCTTAAACTACATCCTAGGTATAGCTGGTGTTTACACTAGCTTATGAATGAATGAAATGAAGTACGTATGAATAAATGAAGCAGACTCTGTGTTTGCTAAAGAAGGCTCCCTAGTTGAGGTCCCATATGTTGAGCCCTCATTTTGGGAAGTCTTAATGTTAAGTCCATGATTTCAAGGTCTCATGGCATATGAACGAACGATATGAAAGATGTTATGTGCTATATGCAATATGTTATGTGCTATATGCAATATGTTATGTGCTATGTGTAAGATGTTATGTGTTCTGTGCAATATGATACGTATGATGATGCATGTTACTCTCATTGCATGATTTTCCTAATCCAATATGGCAGGTCTACTGACTTTCCTAATCCAAATTTGGCAAGTCTACTCACTTGACTTTCCATAATCATGTTGTTAGGAAAGAGCTATCCTTACTCATGCATGTCCTTGGTGTGTGCTTGCATATACCCATACTTAGTACAAGTGTGTACTAATCCCATACAACTCTACATTTTTAGGTGCAGGCACAGGTGGACGTTAGAGCTTACAGTACGACGTTGCAGCTATCCGGACGTGGAGCTTTCATCCAGATTTGGTAGGCCCTCATGCTTTCGAGGATATCTACTGTTATTATCTAGCTTAGATGTAGGCTTTAGCTAGTGGATCATGTTCCACTAATGTTTCTTTCCCGTTTTATTTCAGACATTCTATTGGTGCCATTTTGGCAAGTATACACTTAATTCAGTATTGAACTATTTCTTTCAGTTGATGATCTTAATGTTAGATGGTTTATTGTGAACGTATATGAATTTAAGTAGAATGATATACATGCATGTTAAGTAACAAAAAGTTCAAATTTTCTGCTAAAATTAACCTATATGAAGTAACGATGACATATGTAGGCTTGTCTGCGACCTCTGATAGGTCAACGACGCCGGTCTCGTCTGGGTTATAGATTCCGGTCGTGACAATTACTCAAATTATTGCATGAAATTTAGAACCCTAGCTTTATAATTCTTTAGTTCTTGAATTACACATGCTAGGTCAGATATTTCAGTTACTTTAGATATACATGCCTCAGTTATTAATGCATCATTATCAGATTAAATGTTGCATTCTCAGTTTGCATGTTCAGTTTTGAGCTATCCAGTATTTTACAGAAATTCAGACATAATCAGTTAACCACATAAATCAATGGAGTAGCATAATACCGAGTTGGACTAGGGTTCATCGTACCAAATTAGTCCCAGAAGTACTAGCCAAGTAGGTTGTAAGTCCCTCAGTGGGCAATCAGTTTAGTGATCACGCCAGCATGCCTTTATACCTTTGGCAGGATCTATTAGGTCTTCTCGATGGGCGTATACATCGGACTCCACATTTAGCTAATGTGGTTTTATTATCAATTATTAGTAGATCCCACAGTTCAGTCAGACTCTCTGCATTGACCATTTATCAGTATATTCAGTATTCAGTTTCAGCATGTTATAAATTTGTCATTGCATCCAGTTAGCTCAGAATTCAGTATATCATGTACAGATTATTGTACTTGCTTTTGTGCTTGTTCAGTTATGTTTTATTTCAGCTTTACTCTATCCTACATGCTCAGTACCTTCAAGTACTAAGGCATACGTGCTCTACATCTTCTAGTGATGTAGGTTCAGGTTCTCAGCATCCAGATCACGCATAAATCGATTTTCGATCTCCAGTTCAGCAAATTCAGTGGTGAGTCCTCATTCTCCGAATACAACAGTCATGAGTTTAATTTCAGTCTTCAGTATTTAGTTTCAGTTTTTGCTAGATTTAGCTAGGGCTTGTCCCAGTATTTCTAGTCCAGTCCAGAGGCTTATTCAGACATAGTTAGTTTCAGATTAGCGTTGAGTTAATATTTTAACTGTATTAAACTCATCAGTTTTCATATATCTCGGTTTTAGTATATGGTTTTAGTCTATGGGTATTCCCCATCTTTTCTATTTAAGTATGATTTAGCTTCGGCAACAGTTTATATTCTTTAGTATGCTTATGATCATGCCAGCAGGGTTATCTTGGGATCACTTGTGGTCCTAGGTTTAGTGTCCGCGTCTCGAGGGTAGCTCGGGGTGTGACACATATTTATTGTGTTGCTCATATCCTTTGAGGACGTTGGTCGATTGACAGAATCACGTTAAATCTCTGTGTCTTTTGGTGTATTTATCATTTGTCTTCTTACTTGTGGTCGTTCAAACTTTGCTCTCCTAGCTTCCGCATTTATACCCGCTTATTTTTTGTCCTAACAAGTGTTTTCTGAGTCAGATTCAATGATAGAGTCAGGTTCAACGAATCGATAAATCGATGATTGAACAAGGTTAGAAAGAGGTGTTCATCTAGGCCGGTGTAGTTCTAGCCGCAACCTTTTTGACAGTAATGAAGAGTTTTGTTGGAGAAATTGTTTCAGAGAGGTTCTATATATTGAGACATAAATTTTTCAAAGGAGATTATGGAGAGGAGAAGCAAGTTTTTGAAAATTAAGTGAAGAAGGTGGACAAATTTATTTTGTCAGAAATTAAGGCCAAGGGGGAGATTTGTTGGGTTTATTTGCCCTTATTTTCTTACCATAAACAAGTTTTTCTTTTAAGAATTGGTTTTGGATTTATTAATCATTTTTCTTGTAGAAAAAGGTTTAGAACTCTATAAATAGAGGCATGTTCTTTCTAACTTTATTAGCATTCACAATGTAGTCTTAAGGGCTTTGAGAGTTTCGGTTAGGGGGAGAATTTGTGGGTCACAAGTTTGACACGTTATCACTTATGTGAACCTCCCATATATTCTGAGTGAATTGGTTGAGGGTGTTTCTCTCTGTATTTTGTACTCTCATATTTATAGTGGATTGATCATCACCTTGTTGACGTAGGTCGATTCACCGAACCACCTTAAATCTATGTGTCTTTTGGTGTATTTATCCTTTGTCTTCTTACTCGTGATTCCGCGTTTACACCTGCTTATTTTTTGTCCTAACACTGGTTTGTTAAGAGGAAAAGCAATATGAATAATACATCCAACGACAAAGAAATCTACGCTTCTCCTACTTCACATACCATAACAATTTCAATCTCGCTTCCCTCCTCGTGTCCACAATAGGGCCCACTCCTATTGAATTAAATATATCATTGTTCGTTATAGTACCTCTCTATGTCATGCAACAATTATTTACACAACTAGTGAATTTAAGATCAATCAAATAATAAAAACTCTATCTTCAACAAAATGACTTGGATTTAAGAACTTAGAAGATGTTGCCATAAATTCACAGGCAATGGAGATACCTTTTCAACCACCACACAAGACATTTTTATCAATTAGGTATCCGATGACAATTTCTTCTTCATGTTCATCAAAAAATAGTAATAGTGTAATCATGTTTTAAGAAATGAAAATCGAAAAAGATTCTTTGAAAACTCTATTGTATCAAAATATTGATATGAAAATCTAAAATATATGGTACCAAAGTAACTCTAATTCTATCAAGATGAAAATAAACTTACCAACCCTTCCACCCCCTCCACCCCTCATGAATTGCGAAGGGAGCATATATTTGAGAAAACTAGGAAACCTATAAGGCAAATTTGATGGATATTTATTGTTATGTAGTTGGGTTGATCAGTTTGTTCAGCAAAGATACGTTTCTATCCCTTATTATAAGTTCAGGTTAAAGGAAGAATCAAACGCATTTTCACAGATATAATAAAACCAGTCAGGCGACAAAACAACATTTCATATGAATATAATTTCTTTTAGATAAAATATCCTAATTCAATATGAAAACATTTGTTTGAAATAAATAACTTAATGAAAGAAATGTGAATGATGAAAGCATAGGGAGAAATCATTCCAACTTATAGATTCAACAACTAATTACGCTCACAATTTTTTAACAAAAATTAAGTTGTATTCTTTTTGTTTTTCATGTTCTATGTTATTTTTCTTCATTTGGAAAAATATGGTTTTCACTATCTTTTCCTTTCATATTTTATCCTTCAATTTCTTGGTCATATTATTAAGAACATTCATTTTTATTTCATTTTTTTTTATTTATTATTATTACCATATTATAAAGAACATTAATATTCTATTTCATTTTGTCTAGTTTACTTTTTAAATTATATTTTTGAAAGAAAAGATTTGTTTCTCTATTTCCCTTCATTATATCACCATGGTAAGACTACTATCTTCTAGGGGAAAATATTGAATATATGTTGTACGCAATTCCAGAATAAACTTAAAAGTATTTTTTGCCACAGTAACTAAAAACTTTTTTTTCAGTTGCATTATTCTATGAGGTACGTATAAAAAACTCTTGTTTGATGTACATTGTTCATAATAAAAAATCCCAATTTTCAGAAGTTTGCGAACAAAGATTTCAGAGAATAATTTGTTTGGACTGTGATGAATATATAAACGACAAAACTCATGTGACATGTAATAAAATTGAATTGCTATACACTTGAAGGTGAACATCCCATACAAATAAATATTAAAATTCCTATTAGATAGAATAAGATAATGAAATATGTAACCTAACAAAAAATAGCAGATACCATTTTAAGGAAGCCTGCAACTAGGAAGTAATTAGACTACTAATGAGAACATGTTTTTGATAAACAATTTTTTACCATTGAGAATTATGCTAGGGCCTTGAAATGGATTTTAATATTTCATCTTCCTTTGTTAAACTCTTAGTTTTAGTGTTCATACTTGCTTTGCTTTCAAAATCTTTTCATTTAAATTAAATATTACTTCTTTAGCTTTGACTAGCTCAACTTTCTTTGAATGAAGAATATAATATTCATTTATTCCCATGAAAAGTAAACGAGTTTACTAAGCCTTGCACGTATAAATCTAACTCTCACGCAAAAACACTCTATCTCTTTCAACAAATTGTCCCAAATTTCTAGATGATCTCTAAGGGTCGAAATGTTAAAATCTATAATGCATCCACAATTTCAGTAATAATTCCAGTATCTAGGTTGACATGTTAGCCACCTAGTCTATGGTCATGCATAAGTTAATTTGGTGTGCGAAAAAGATCATAGTCTTTGGGCCAAAAGAGTGCAAGAACATTTGAGTCCATGATCAGTCCATTAAGAATATTGTTGAAACAAGAATATTCCTTAATTAAATCCTTTAAGTCTACTCTCTATAATGAAAATCTAATGCTTTCATAAACATTAGAGTCCAAGATTCACATTAACGTGTCTTCCTCTTGTTTGTCATCTAGATGAATATCTAGTAAATTAGGCTCCAAGTATTTTTACTCTTCTGTCGTCTTGATAAATATATATAATAGGAGGCTCCAAGCCTTGAACTTGTCAATACATCTGAAAAGTCCTTTTGAAAAATATGTCACCCTCTTATGCTATTGATGTCAGATAATGATGTTGGATTAGAAGTTTAACATAATACTCATTGTTCTTACTAGCCACATCAATGCCTTTCTCGTTTTGATGGAGCTCTATTTCTCTCCTTGAACCCAATGACTTAACTTCACAAACAAATACAAAGCCTAACACATCTTGATCCACTATCTCTTTATCCATATTTAGTATCTTCTTGCAGCTACTGTACAAGAATGTATCCGCGTCCCTAATGTCTTCCAATAATACACCTTTTTGCCGATTGCAAGAAATTACGAGATAAAAGAAATATCTCTGATTTTTACATCATATGCTAATGCCAACACACTCATCCTACCTGAGAATCGGAAATACTCAAGGTACAACAGATTTAGATAAGATGTTGCAGCAAGCACAAATTGTAGGAGATATTACATATGGAAAAACATTTTACATAGAAAATATTTTCCTTCATACCAAACACTACTTTTGCTTTTTTGGTTAAAGTAAAATATTTTCCATGTAAAGCATTTTTCCATATTCAATATCTGTTACCATTTGTGCTTTTTGCAGCATCTGAAGTGAATCTATTACACCTAAGTAATTTTGGTTCTTTTGTAGGATGAATGCATTGTCCTTACCATATGATGTACAAATCATAACCTTTTTTATTGCGTATATTTCTTGAAATTGGCTAGACAAGGTGTATTATTAGAAGACATTAGTGGCGCAGATCTGTTTTTGTACCGTAGCTGCAATGACTTACTGAATATGGATGCAAAGATAGAGAATCAAGATGTGTTGGCTTGGAATTTAGTTGAGTCATCGGGTTTGAGGAGATAAATGGAGTTATTTCCTAACGGGAAAGATAATGTTGTGGACACTAAGAACATGAAGTATTAGGTTAATGTGCTTATCAAACATCGTTATGTTGCATCAATAGTATAGCAGGTGGCTTATTTTTCAAAAGGCTTGTCACATGTAATAACTAGGTCAAGGGTTGGAGTCTTCTATTATATATTCATCAAGATGACAAAAGAGGACAAACAGTGGAAGCCTAATTTACTAGAGAATCATCTATGTGACAAACTAGAATAAGCCATATTAATGTAAAACTTGGATTGCGGTCCAGTGACAGATCAACGTGGAAACGATAGAGATAATGACTCTAAAGTTTATCAAAGTATTAGATTTTCGGGTCAGAGAGTGGACTTAAAGGATGTGATCAAGGATTATTCTTGTTTCAAAATTATTTTGATCATTTTGTTCTTGCAAGCTTTGTCTAATGATTCGTTTCATTTTCCAAGTGTGCATTCCTATAACTGTAAAAGAAACATTATTTTAGATGTGCCCTACATAACCAAAAGAGAGTGCGTGGAGTTTAAGAGTTGGATAGTGTTTTGACAAAAATCTTTGTGATTTTCAAAAAAGGAAGATATATAGCTCGTGAAGTTTTCACCAAAATCTTTGTGTAGGCAACAACTTCCATGTCCTCCAGCTATGCTAAAATAATTTTCTTTTAAAATTTGTCCTTCTTTCATTTGTTGGTATCTCCTCCTTGAAGTTATTCCTCCAGTGAGGATTTTTTATCGCTTTCTTGTCAAATTCAATGAACTGTTCATATCATACATCAACCTTCAACCTTTAATTACCCTTGTAGATAACAAACATCTATGATTCCTGATACACTCAAAACTACACCATAATATTATACAAATATACTAATCCAAAAAAGGCTGAGGTAAAGTCCACAAATAATAGTGTGAAAAAATGATAAAAATTAGAGGAATAATTGATGGTTTGATTTATATTCTGTTAAAGCTGAAAAGAATTTGTATAACTAAAACTATGATTCACAATATAAGTAAGAGCTATAAACTTACAATATTAAAGCATCAATCTTCTGTCCCAACAATATGATGCACAATTTGTCGAAGATAATATAGTAATCAAACAAGGTTGGGGTCGAACCCCACATAATAAAAAAAACTATGTTATAGTAACAACAACATCCAATGGTTGATGAAAACTCTTATTTGCTTTCATCATAAACCAAGTGCGAATATGCACATTCATGCATCTCATTTCTTTTTTTCTTTTTTACCAAAACCATAGAATAGCATGTCTAAAAAGATACACTCGTGAAGTTTTTATTCGGTATGAAAAACTCATTTGCAATATAGTAGTGTTCAATAAATCATATTGTAGTAGTAATTTGATTAGGAAATTTCTCCGTCTAATGATAAAAGAAAGCTCAGTGGACTAAGTTCTCTATTAACAGAGAGCGTACCATTGTGGTAAATATGGATATGTCATGTTTAGTAAATTTAAGCTTTAAGTTTGTATAGTTTATTTTTCAGTTAGTGTAGGTCATTTAAGTTTATCAGTTCTTATTTTGTAGGAGTTCGGTTAGAACAATCTGTTTTGTTAGCGTTGTATTAAAACTCCATTGGAGGCTCACTAATAAACAAAAGATTTCATTCTACTTATGTGCATTTATTTGGTATCAGCTCCTATATACTATAACGAGTAGGCCATCCAAGATACTGTAAAAAAACTCTGTGCACAAATAGACCTTTCCATCTCCTTGTTTCATACCGACGCAACTCCAATCCTCAAAACTATGATTCTATTCAACCCTTCGTCATAGCTGCCCATTAAATTGTCAGGCAGCCACAATTCTACCATCTTGAAGGACTAGATTTCCATGTTGCTTCATGGCATGACCTCTACGATCATCTTGACGGCACAAAATTGTGCCCACCTGAAGTAGTCACTACTAATGTCCTTTAGACTACCAACCTCGAGTAAAATGATTGATTTTGTAAGGATAAACTATTTTAAAATTCTCTCATGGTTTCTGTTAAACCAAAATTGCATCCAATGTAGCTTCTGCGCTCACAACACTTTCTGAGCGAACAAATTGCAAACCCGCATCTTCAGGCTTGTCACCATCTCAATCAAGTCAACAAATATCACAAATAAATTGAAGATTATACGGGAGAGATTCTCTCTCTATTAGATGAACTCGCTACAACAAGTTTACCCGTCAATAATGAAGAACTAGTGGTTTAAATATTGAGTTGTGTTGGGCCAGAGTTCTATGAGATCTAAGAGGCCATATGAGGAACTCTTTGATAAGGTTCTGGATCATGAACTATTATTCTCACATGAGGATGTCAAGAAGGGTAAAACCCAGGTCACTTCAGTTGTTGCTCAACGTGTGACCAATCCTCCATCTACCCCCAACCATAAACGGTTCCCAGCCAACATTAATAATTTGTGTCCCCAAAATAGGCAGCCCACTCAAAGCAACACTTCAAATCATCACGTTGATAATTATAAGTGGCGCAAATTACCATACCAATCTTCACTAGTCTGTTGTCAACTTTGTGATAAATTTGGACATACAACAAGTGTTTGGCACTCCCGGTCCCATAAATTGAACAAAAAGCAAATTTTGTTGCATAAACAACGCCAAATAACCCTGGATTCACGATTCAGGTGTGTCTCACCATATAACCTGTAATACAAATGCTCTTCGCAATATTCAGGCTTCCAAAGGGATTGTAGAAGTCACAACGGGTAACGATATTGTGATTTCAATTACTAAAACGAGTACAACTCATTTAAATGCTCCAAATACTGCTTCCAAACTCTTTAATATTTTGTGTTCTCCCACTATCAAGCGCAAACTTGTTTCTATGCATCAGCTTTTCAAAGATATTCTAACCTAAATAAAAAAAATTCTTTTTAAATTTCTTGTAAAGGATCTGACTATAGGAACTTCTCAACTGTGCAGCCTTAATAAATCAGGAGTCTATGAAGGGCCATAACTATCTCGACCAAACGTAAACTTCACCATTTAAGCACCTTCCCTACATCTGTTGCATCGAAGATTGGGCAACCTCCATTCTCGAGTTTTATTTTCAATTTTACATAATACATATCTTTCTTATTATTTTAAGGAAAATTTCAGTTTTCGTAATTATTATTGTTGCAATAAAGCGCACATATTTCCATATTTTTCCAACACTATGTCCAACAACTTTTCATTAGAAATAATTTATAGTGATTTGTTGGGCCCATCACCTATTCTCTCTATTCATAAAAAGAGATGCGCCCTTTACTTACTTCAAGGGATGGTGCGTCCGATACATGATTGGTCACTCCTCTTCTCTCCGATTGGGGAAGTCTCCAATTCCCTTACTTCGATTTCCAATAAGTCCAGAAACATTGAGCCCCAAAATAGAGTTTCTATATCCTAAACCAAAGAGCGGGGCTAAGCGAGGGAGATGGGGAGTTCTATTTCATTTATGACTTTCGCCTTGCACCTTACACTAAACATAATCTCTTGCACGCGCGTATAAGATTCTATTTTACATTATATATTTCCTCCTTACCGTTTTTTAGTTGCCTGTGAATCGATGGATCACACACTTGGAGACAGGGACAGGGCCACCTCTTGGCAAAGTAGGCTTATGGGCAAGCTCCCTCCGGAAAAGCATGGTTTTGGTAATTGATCTACGCTAGACCTTCCATTGATCTATGGAGTTAGAAGTCTTAAGGTAGAGAGGTTGATTGTGCTTCATGTCTGCCTTTCCTTGCTTTTTTGAATAAATCCTGCTTTTCTGGGGGTCGTTTTCTGGTTACCCCCTTCCTTTAGCTGGGTGAGCCTTCACTTTTTGGATATTCTTCTGCCCAATGCGGTACCCCCCGTTTTTTGGGAAGGTTTTTGGAATTCGACATCAGGAAGTGTTTTCACAAAAAAATCAAATTAAGAAATGAAATAGAAAAGATACAAAATCAAAAAAAAAATATCACTAAAGGTGGGTTGTAAACCTTATTAGATACTATTGACTGTGGAATCTAATAAGTTTTACCTACTATTGGATTTGAACCAATGCCTCCCACCGTATGAAAGCATACTCTAACCGCTCAGTTAAGTAGGTCATTTATCAGCCCAAAGAGAACCAAATGAAAACCATCCTGTCGATGGATTATAAATATCATATTACTTATAAGCAATACTAATAAAAGGAATACCACTCAAAGAGATCAAAGATTCTTGATGTTGGATCATGGAATATTTCTCTTGACAAGAATTTACCTACATGATAAAATATGTATCACAAGCACTAAGGGCTATAGCTCAGTTGGTAGAGCAACTCGTTTACACGCGCGCCAATGGTTTTCAAGGGA
The DNA here is from genome assembly GCA_022817965.1 of Solanum lycopersicoides. NCBI lineage: Eukaryota > Viridiplantae > Streptophyta > Magnoliopsida > Solanales > Solanaceae > Solanum > Solanum lycopersicoides. The sequence continues at coordinate 74,828,163 of CM040618.1, read as the reverse complement.
GTTCATCATACAATCAGAAAAATTGATCTTGTTGAGAAATCGATGTCTTACTCCATAACTTTGAGGGAACCATAGCCTGACAAAGGGTTCGGTCCAATTTGGACGCCCATTTAGGAGGTGCCAAACAGACCCCATCATTTATTTGAGATCTTGATAAGGTGAATACCCAGTCTATTCAATGCTAGGCCATAATGAGTATAAGGACCTCAAAAAATCTCTTTTTGTCATATGAACTTTAAGGTGTATGAAGTTTCATATTTGATTTTTAAGCAGAATGATAGAGACTTCATTTAACTTAGGTTGATCTAGGCTAGAGACAGACCTACGTCAAGATAATCCCACCTTTGAAGAAATTACATAAATTCACACACTTGTCTATGCAATTCAAACTATTTTTAATTTCTTAATTTAATAATTATTCCCAAATAGAAGATGATGAAATCTAATCCCATGTGCTACTAATATTTTCATCTTGATAAAAAGAACTACAAGACATATGTTTAATATTGTACAAAAGTACATGTGATGTTCCATTTGACTTTTTTCATATGACCAACTTGGTATCATCCAATCCATAAATCTTGAGGATTCATCATCAACTTTTCCAAATGATGATTTTGGTTCTGAATTACTACTTGTAACATTGCTTACAAAACATTCTGTAACACTAAATAAAATGATTTAGATAATCAGATCATTTAAAAGGTAATTATTGGTAACTCTGTTTAATAATTAGTGATTTGATAATTTATAACAAATGGACGGGGAGCATTAAAGTATGACTGATATAGTTGTTTTCATGTAATTAGGTCATAGGTTCAAACTATGAATACACTCTTTTCATAAACATAGGGCAAGACTGCGTACAATAGACCCTTATGTTCCGCTTCTTCCTCAGATACCGCCCATAGTGGAAGTTTTGTACACCGAACTTCCTTTAATGGTTAAGTCCAATACATGTAATTTATATATAGTTGTTTTTTCTTTTTCTTTTTATAAAAAAAATAGACAATCTAGTGCATAAAGTACCATGTGTTTGTGGAAGGATCGAAGAAACACTTCACAAGAGGATTTTATGTCGACAATATATCTTAAAACGAACATCAATAACTAATTTCACGACTCAAACTTATGACTTATAGATAACACAAAGAATCTATAACACAAAGAAATAAATAATGTGAGAAATCAAAGAGAATGTTGAATCGAACCTTGATTCGCAAATAAGTGTTTTCTTTCTCAAATGACTTCTCCAATAATTCTTTATTTCATTATCAATTCTTCCTGGCAATTGTTTTGTAATCTTTGACCACCTGTTAAATTATGTTAGACAACTAAATTCAATTAGCGAAGTGAAATAAATATTTATTTATTTTTTTGAAAAACATAAAATTTAACTAAGAAGATTAATTAATTAATTACTTGTTTCCCAATTGTTTTTGAAGTTTTACAATTAAATGTTCTTCATCTTGAGTGATATGGCCATGTTTTTAGTTAGGTCTAAGATAGTTCATCCATCTCAATCTGCAGCTCTTTCCACTCCTTCTCAGCCCTGCATGGAATCGAATTTCGAACACCATTAAAATATGTATATCGATCAGAAAAAATAAATAGTGAATTCAACGAGCTATTTATGTAATGATCGAATTTGATGATATCTTGACGTAGGTCTGTCTTTTCCCTAGATCAACCTAAGTTAAATGAAGTCTCTATCGTTCTGCTTAAAAATCAAATATGAAACTTCATACACCTTAAAGTTCATATGACGAAAAGAGATTTTTTTGAGGTCCTTATACTCATTATGGCCTAGTTGGCCAAGCGGCCCCGTCTTCCACGTATGTCATGTAGTTTTTGTTTTTGTACCTTTGCCGTCTCTCAGCCCCTCTCCCACTAATTTAGTTGCTGCTGAAACGCTGAAGCTTCTGAGGCATTTCAGACTTTACTTGTTGTTGCCGATATGATCTTTTCTCTTGTTTCAGAAGTGGAGTTTGCTGCTATCGATCTTGCCCATCGGGCATGGGATACTACTTTTTCATTGTGGATTAGTTCACTTGATACATTTAGTTGTACACAATGAAAAAAGGCATGAGGTTCAAAAAATTTCGAAGCTAAGTCATGTAAGTTTATCAGTTTCTAATTTCAAGGAGTTAGGTTAGTAGGATTGATTTTGTTAACGCTGTATAAAATCTCCATTGGAGCCTCATTAATAAACATACAATTTCATATTGCTTATGTGCCTTTATATCTATGAGTGGATTATAGAAAACAACCTTGAAAGGATCAATTTTACGGAATATTACCTTTAATTTCTAGTAGAGGCTATGGAGTTTATGGTAGTTCAGTTTTGTTATCAATAAAAATGAGTATAAGTTTAAAATTAAATTGTTACATAATATACACTAGTGAAGATTTCCATTTTCTTGGGATTATTCATTAGGATTAGTAACTACGAAATAAATACAAAAGAATGCTTACTGATGGTATAGTAAATATATTAGTCCAAATAATTTTGAGATCGAATTCCACAAATAATAGGATGAAAATGATACAAATTAGAGGATTACAAGACAGATGGTTTGATTTCCATTCCATTAGAGTTTAAAATTATTTTTATAACTAAATTTTAATGGCCCTTTACGGTCGTTATGGGTAGTGATATGAGTCATTATAAATTCCCTCGTTTCATGAGATATAGTGATCATCTTATGTTTTTATTATTGACTATGTTGGCATATTGTTGGGCTTGAGGCCTTGGTTGAGGACCAACTATATTTAAGGTTAGCCTTCTATGCTCCGGGAGCTAGGTAGTATGTGTAAGGTACATCTAGATGATTAGTTGGTATTGTATGGATGTTGGTGATGGCATGCATTCAATTAACACTATTTTTCACGTGTTTTATGGTACAATTCCATTAAAAACATTGATTTTCACTAATTTTTTAAAAAGGTCAATTCTTACATTTACTATTATTGTGCGAGTCATACTACCTTTAAAACTTTGATAAATTAATTTTTGAGACGGCAGAGGTACTATGGATGTTCTTAGTTTTTACTAGATCGATCAGGAGTATCGCATACCCTTTTTCTAGTGAATTTGTTTCATAAATCACTGCCACCACGACGGAGCAGATCCCGTACTATGACAGATATGTTATGGAAGTCTTGAGTCTGGACCAGACCGCATATACGAACTTTTAGAGTCTAATGGTCCCACAACACATGAAGAGGGTTATCCACGTGGGTTCTACCTAGCATTTCAGTAGGTAGGGTTATCCACGTGGGTTCTACCTAGTTGAGATAATTCAATGAATTTGGCTACGACTTTGTACTCTTGGGCATCATTGCTTTTATTGAATAACATTAATATGCCATTCCTATGAGCGGTCGGTTGGGATATGTTTGTTGTTGTATAAATCAATGTCTTATGGGCTAAACATCCGTACATGTGATTGGGAATATTAGACATAAAATCACTTTCTACGTCGTGCAACAATCATATTACAATTATAATTAATAAATATAACTTTATGAATGATCTAAAACTCCAATCTAAGTATATTTGGCCGATAAGATATTTCTTCAAGATCATGCAACACCATAAAAAGAAAATAAAGTGGGGCACTAATAAATGCCAACAAATTGGACGCTTAATGACTGAAAACACTTATTTTCCTACCAAACTTCTTTTCTTTTAAGAAGATTTAGTTTTCATCCTACAATTCAAGATACTTTTGGAGAGAAAAAAACACAGTTAACATAAGAAGTGTATAACAAATTATCATCTAATACACGAATCAATGTATACTTCTAAAGACACTTCAAAATATTCAACATTAAATTTAAAAAAAAACCATTGTTACTTTAGCACTACCTTTCCTCTAAATAAAGATTGTAGTATGCAACTTATATAGATAATAACACAATAAAAAATATGATGGGTGTGTTTTGTTGGGTTAATTGTTTTGATTTTTTTTTTATAAAAATCAACTCATTTTTCTCAAATTTGGAAAAGGACTACCCTTCGAGATTTATGGAAAACATTTTCCAAAACTCTCTTCATTATTTTTTCCATACACTCAAGCCAGCCCTCCCCCGCCCCCAAGAAAAATTAAAGCTTGTTTTTACAAAATATTTTTAACTTAAATTTATTATTTTACTCAAACCTTACCCCTACGCCCAGCCCCCTATCACCCCCCTCCCCAAAAATTGAAAAATATTTCTATTTTTTTTATATATTTTTTTACACCTAACACCTGCCCCCCACCCCACCCTACCCTCCCAAAAATATAATTTTGTTTTAAAAATCATTTTCAATTTCAAATATTTTTATTTACCCCTACTATCAACCCCCTCCCCCCCACCCCCCCACCCCCAAAAAAAAATAAGTTTGTTATGAAAAATATTTTAAACTTCAAAATTCACCCCCACGCCCCCAAAAAAATTAAGTTTGTCTTTAAAACATATTTTCAACATTTCCAAAATTATTTTCTTCTATAGTAAAAAAAAAAGATATTTTCTCATAAACATTTTTCATTTATTTATTAAGCACTAAATTTTTTTTCTACTAACCAAGAAAACATGAAAAAATAAGTAAAAAATTCACTAGTTTGTAGGAAAATATTTTCTAGAAAAACATTTTCCTTCATACCAAACACACCCGATGTGGAAAACCACAACTCACCAATTAAGAGAAGCCATCCAACATTTAAATCAACTAAACCTAACAAATTAGAGTAAGATCGCCACAAAAATCATTCTATTCATGGAAAGAGATAACATTATTATACAAACTCTAGCCTTTACAATATAGCTCGACTTCATTTCATAGGCTCAAGTTAATGAAAGAGTATGGGGAGATAATTTGAATCTCAAGCTTGGCAAAAAGGCAATAACTCGAATTTTCAATAAATTTATGAATCATCGTGTTACGTTACTTATTCTATCTTGTGATTTATCCCAAAGAACACCATCCACATTAGAAGAGAGTTGTTTAATTGTTGTGACCCAAAAACTCAGGTCATGATAGCAGCTTCGCTTACCCATTTTATTAGACAGACATCCATACATGTTCCTGGGACTTTTAGATATAATATCACTTTTTATGCCTTGCAACGATCATATCAATATTATAATTAATAAATATAACTCTGTGAACGATTTAAAACTTTAATCCAAGTATATATTGGCCGATAAGATATTTCTTTGGGAGCATGCAACGCCAAAATAAAGGAAATTTAAGTGGGACACTAATAAATGTAACAGTGTTAGATGAATAATTGCTTGAATCACTTATATTTCTTTCCAAACTACTTGTCTTCGTAGAAGATTTAGTTATCATCCTACATTAAATCAAGATACTTTTGAAGAAGAAACACACAGTTAGCATATAAAAAAAATATCATGTAATACACGAATCAATAAATTCTTGTATAGTCATTTAAAAAATCCGTTGTTACTATAGGACTACCTTCCTCTAATCAAAGCTTGTAGTATGCATCATATATAGATAATAATAAAATTAAAAAAATTGACCGCACATGTCTAAAACCATAACTCACCAAGGAAGAGTAACCATTCTACATTTAAATCAACAAAACCCAACAAATTAGAGAAAGATTGGCACAAAAATCATCCTAATCGTGGAAAAATATAACATGATTATACCAACTCCAAACTTTACATTGTAGCTTGATTTCATATCATAGACTCAAGTGAATGAAAGAGTATGGGGGGATAATTTTAAACTCATGCCTGAAAAAAGGCAATAACTCGTATTTTTAATAAATTTATGAAGCATCACGTTACTTATTCAATCTTTTGATTGATCCAAAAGAACACCATCCACATTAGGGGAGAGATGTTTAATTGTCCCGACCTAAAAACACAGGTCATGATGGCACCTACTATGTCCCATTAGTAAGTAAGTCGAACTCATTCTCCGGATATGAAAGTAATGGGCTATTGTAGGAAAGGAAAAAGTTGCAGAATATAAAAAATAATAATAGAACAAAAGAAAGATGGAGAATAAAACAATACAAGAAACGAATCCATGACCCGAGATAAGACGGTATTTGAGCAACTATTAAAAACACGACTACAATTACAGTAATAATACAAAAAATATAGAGTTGTTTCCAGAGGCAAGATAACGAATTGTACTAGGTGGGCCAAGGAAGAGGGAGAGAGAGACAACTCTAAACTCTGGAGCTCACCCAAGTCCTCGAATTCAAGAGCTGCTCTGCATTAAATCCAAATCAGCGGTGAGAACTCGTATTATGACCTGTAGGGTACTAAAGTGTAGCATGAGTACCAACAATAGCCCCTAAGTAGGCATAGGCTTATTGAGGTCCCAAAATAAAGTAAGGATAAACAACATGTAAGGAAGGAGCAGATATCATAGATAAAAGAGGAAACACAGGAATATCATAATAAGAAACAACTAAAACAAGGAACATATAGTAAAGGAAAATAGATGAAGGAATTTAAGGATGAACCTGAATGCTCTAGCCCATCAACAAATTAAGGAAAGACACAACTGAGGGACAATTATCCATAGGCATTATATTCTAAACCCTCAAAGAAAGTGTGACCAAGTACCTTATTGCTTTGCATATGGTGTGGGAAAGCATTACACATTTGTTTTGAAATGCGCCCATGTTTGGTGCATGTCTTCCCTTTGCTTTTGAGAAATGTTTATTATCTCACCCCTCAGCTTAGCGTTTTTCTTTTATGGTAAAAATATACTGAAGAATTTCTTTGCTAGATTATCTCAACTAGTGATGGAGTGTGGTGGTTTAGAATCTAACTAATGCCATGCAGTTCCAAAAAATGAGTATGGGAGAAAGGTAAACCTCACATAGTCTGATGAGACTCCAATTAGGATGTATGTAGTGGTAACTTCTATTAAAGTCCTAAGGTGTTTAGAGGATTCCTCTCTGGGAGACTAGTTAACTGCCCATTAGAATAGGGATTTTGTACCATACACATCTTTAGTTCAAATGTACCCCCAGTGGAGGTTTCCTAATACTAGATTCTAAATTGGCTTTCAGTGGGACTTTCACATTATGTACAACCTTGCGTGGATGATCGGAACAACATGGGGCACTTCTTGGTTATTCAAGTTCCCTCGATCATTCGGGTTGCTTTGGTTGTCCATATTTTTTGGGTTATTAAAGTTTCCTAGATTATCCCGATCAACGTTTACCACAAGAACTAACCCTAATTCTCCATGTAATCCCAAGTTATCTATTTTCCTGCTGTGGCTTAAGAATCGGTCAGGTCGTTGTACGGTTCGACAAGATATCCTTTCCGAGCCAGACCTATAGAACAAGTACCTGCAATAAACAAGTTAAGATAAACTAATTAATAAATGAATATTTTAATTGTAGACATAGGAAGATTGAATATAAATAAATTTCTCACACCCCGGCAGCGCCGCCAACAACTTCTTGATCCACAAAATACACGCAAGTGTACGTAGCCACGCAAGTAATGTAGATTATTTAAGAAATGAGTTATCATTCCCTAGGGACTTATGATCAATTTGTATTCACTTAATTCTATAACTGAATGAAAAAAGTAACCTTCTCAAGAGTTGACGGTTTTTTATTTATCTACTAATAATGATGCACTAAACGAAAGTAACTAACTGTGAATGACTTTGATATAATATTTCAAGAAAGTTTAAAAGCAACCGCGGGGCTAAAGCATATAATGAATATAATGCATCATATTATTGGCTTATAACTACTTTCAATTGTCAGGTTACTGATTTACAGTGTTGATGGTATGATCCGGGTTATACGTCTCTATATTCTCTATGTTATCTAACCTTTCCTCTCCCAATTTTAAGAATAGACAATAGATTTATCTATGGTGCGCAAGCATAAAATACTAAAACAAGAATATAGAAGTAACTTTTATTAAAAATTGAAAAGTAATTAAAAAAACCTCAAATGCTCGACATTCAATATGTATGTACAGCCCCATAATTAGGGCATTTATCTACTCATGCTATTACAAAACCAAAATATATGATTGTTCGTGCGATTTCGCAAAATAGAAGAATTCATGAAATAAAACCTATAACAACCTTGAATTCTTTCTTTTACACACTAAACAAAGCATCCAACCCTAATAATGTAGCCCAAGATGTCTATTTATAAGCTTAGGAAAATAGGAGACAAATTGTAACTTAGCTAGGAATCCTTTTTAACACAACTTTAACTTGAAAACTCGACAGAGTGGTGGCGTTTCGCACCTCAATTTCGCCAAGACCATTCTCCAGTTGTTTTGATGTTGGCGTGCCGCGCCCAACAGAACCATTGAAAAAGCGCCTCTGAACTTCAGGCCTTGGCAAGTCGCGCCCAACCGTGCGCCTCTATTTGTTGGGCCTTTGCGCCTCGCTCCCATCAGTGTGCCTCGCCCTAGGGCCTCCATCCTTGGCCAATTTTAGCAATCCTTTCCAACTCTTTTCTTTCGTTTCAACTCCATTCTTCTTCAGAGTTCCTGGAAAGTTCTAATCACCTCTTTTCGTGCACAATCATTGCAAGTACAACAAAATCAAGATTATAAACTAAAGATCATTCTTCAATTCAAGCACTAAATGGGAAAATATTGAATACTTAGGCATATAAACATGCCTAAGATCAAACACTTTTATCCTCTCCTCATTTCTCTTTTTTGTCTTCTTGAGCCCTCAACGAAAACCCTAGGCATATTTTAAGATTAAAAACAAATACTAATCATATTATACCCCTAAAACCTTACTAAAAAAATTAAATCTGACTAGGTAAGGAATATACCAAAATACCCCTAACTATTTTTGGGTAACTTTTCTTAATTGTATAGCCTGACTTCCAAAGGGCATATATCATTAATATGAAGTCGAAACTTACCAAACTTGGTGGAATTGGAAAAATTATATGAAGACTTATAATTTAATACCTTTTAGCCACATTAATGTATCATGTACGAAGAGTTATGGTCGTCGAAGTTGACCCAAAAATTAAAAGAACTTAGGAATGACTTGAATGATTCACTCTTTAGTTTTCTTGGATCTCAAGGTGCTATAATTAGTAACCTTAACACTCAAGAATTTTTAAATTCATTGGTACAATTATACTACAACGAAGGATGTTTCAAGTTTTCATTTGAAATTTTCATGGGTGTTACAATATCTCTCCCTTGAGATCATTCGTCCTCGAATAACAACTCGATTGGGTATGGAACGAGGTTACTCTTATCATATCTACCATACCAACTTGAATTTGATTGCATTACTATTTGGAACCAACTAATGGCTCTCATTTAGCAATTTCTCATTGAGAAATCTTATCTTCTTCTTCCTTCTCATTCATAACCTTACACGGAATAAACCACACAATCATTAGCAAGATAAGATCATTAACCTTCTCTTTCTAACACCACTCCCTTAATAAAAGGACCTCTAAAAATATATCCCCCAAGCTCTTTGGAACTCATATCTATCTTAATTACAAACACTTGAGTTGATTTCTCATCTTGTTATCTTCTCCTTAGGCCTAAAGCTATCACTTGAAAGATATAGACCTATTCCATCATCTCTAGCATATCAACATCTTCTATTACTATAATACTTGGGAGAATAATGTCTCAGGACTACCAAACTCTCCTTAAGCAATTACTAAGACCTCTTTCTAAGCTGTTTCTCTTAATTTTTTTTTATTACATACCCTCTTGGTACACCTCTTGATGCACTTATTTCTCTTGTGAATTAGCCACACTTAAGTAACAATATATAAAGGTTTGGGTCTCTCACTTGTACTACTTACATCCATTGAAGCAAATATGTCAATTTATCACCTACTATATTGAGGTCTTCAACATCAAATCTCAAGACTAAGATCATCACCCTCATGTTGCCACTCTTTTGGATATGACACTCACCTTAAGTTCAAGCTTAATGTTTATTACTAAACCCGAATATTAACATGATTGCTCACCTACTATACTATACCTCATTACATTATTTGTTCTATAACCTTTTGAACATCACAAACCTCTCAAACAAATCATAAGCATCACTTATATCTATAACTTTGTGAATATTCTATGCTTCCATTCAACACATATACTTAGGATCCTCTAACACGATGACACATCGACATCAACTATATTCGTGTTAACAATGACTCTAACTTAACTTGACTATTAACTATTTCTCCTTCTTATATCAATAACTATCTAGAACATTATTTTCCTTTTTCCACTCATAAAGGAACTCATTACTTATAACTTATTGGGTACACGATTGAAATAACCTAATTTGCCCAATCACTCTACCTTTTCTCGATTACTTTACATCTACATATATTCCTCTAACTCAGGCCCACACTACAACATCTCATGATCTCTTAACTCATGTTACGCTTTTCGAGCAAAAATACTACCCAAGCTCTAATCATACTTTCTCATAAGGATATTAGCTGAAACAATGCTTAAGGAAAAGAGTACAACTCACTTTTTTCACAAACAGACGATTCATAAAATTATGGGTGATTTCCTCTAATATTAAATGCTAAACTCGGTCTCAGGCTTTTGTTAAGCCCATTTGTAGTCTCATGAATTCCTCAAAATTTGTGCTTAGAGAAGACCACCTACAAATGGACTAATTTTTTTGTTCAACCCCCTCCGGAGGTTGAATGATTATGAGAATCACATGAGTACGAATAAATATCTATATCATAACTCTATTGCACGATTAAGAGTATGAAAGAAGGTAAAATTTTCTTAGATTTTTTAGTCCCTCGTATATAAATGTGGGGCCCTCACAGACCAAAACTAGAACTTACTGTCCCAACTTTTTAATCACCCTAAGAAACTCTAAATTTGTTCTATGATACCAAGTTTGTCACGACCCGATTATACACTCTGGACGTGGAGACACTCGAGAACTATTGTTTGTCCCCAAGCTAACCTTCATCTTGGCTGACTACAAGAGGAAAAACTTACTCAAGCATACAAAGCTTAAAAACGAATAAAATTTATGAAACTCAAATACAAAATTTTAACTCAAATGATTTACTCTGAATATAAATAGAACATTTAACTAGCCAACGATAGGCAATTTAAGGGTTTAAAGAATTTAATAAGATAATAAACAAACTTCTCAAACTCTACTATCTATCTATAAAGCCTCTAACTGACAAAGATTGAAGTTGGGACAAAATCCACGACATCGTAAATATTTATATATCTGAAAGTACAAGTGGATCGTTGTGGAAGAAAGTAGGCTCACTATCACTAACTAGAACTGCATGTGGTATCAACTAAGTACTTGTTTTTAATCTTGAGTACATGTATCTGCATCATGAAATGATGCAGCTAACTACAAGGAATGTACGAGCATGTAAGCGGAATCTAAAGCATAAACATAAGCTCAAACATGATAAAAAGGAAACATGCTTACCTCCTCCTAAATCACTCAACTAAACTAAACTCATGAATAAGATACTCAACTGAAGAATATCATACTCAACTCAAAGGTATGATACCCAACTCAAAGGTACGATACTAAACACAAAGGTATGATATTGAACTGAAATGTATACTCAAGGATACTAAAAACGACTTAAACTTACTCTACTCAGAAGTACTCAAACATAACATATCTAAATCAGTAATAAGATTCTCAATACTAAAACATAGCTCAACTCTAGATAGTCAACTCAAGATTGAGCTACAAAAAAAGATGCAATATATGGAAAAAATTTAAAAACAGTATGAGCAACTCAATTTACTAAAGGATACAATAACAACTCAATTTGTGTATAATAAAATATAATACAACTCGGTGTGAGTTTATATAACCCACAACCATCAATTATGTGATGATACAATGTCTCGCCCATGCTGCAAGAACTGTCCGATAACTTGTCGGGATTTAGAATAGCTCAACTAAGTGGATCCACTAGTCTATGCTAAGCGTCCTACCTCTTTCATTATCTCTTATGCCCTACTTTTCTTTTCGTTTCATTTTTACCTTGCTTCCCCCTTTGTTCTTTATAGAATTAACTCTTACTTATTTTTGTTCAACTCTTTTTCTTTCTTTTCTCTTTCTTTTTCTCTTTATTATTTAATTCTTTTCTTTCTTTCATTCAATTGATAATATGGACTGAGTCACCTCTCTTGATCACTTTTCTTTTCTTTTCCACATTACTCTTTTCATACCCACTTTTCAAGTCATCAATCATATTAACCACCCTCAACTTATGGTTTTACCATGAGTCGAGGTACACATTACCCAATGTTGATTCAGTGCCAAGACGAGGTCAGTTTCTGCATTAGCCACCCTCAAGACGAGGTACAAGGGCCAACGCATTATAACCAGGGAAGGTGAGGTGGTGAAGAAAAGAAAGGTCTATTATAGGCTCAACATATTTGGATAAAAAAAAGATAACAATTTCATTTGGTTCACTTTATTTTAGGCTAGATGTTTGCTAATTCGAATAAAGGCCTATGATCCTTTCCTAGTCGTCTAACACATATTCTTTTTGCACGACCAACCGGGCAAGTTCTAGATAGGTACCAACAGTGGAACAATCAAACTTCCTCATACTTTATTGACACCTCATTACCCTATCAGATTGTCAGACACCTAGTTTGAGTGTTTGTTTGAGGGTCATGTAGTGAGTGCACCTCTACGTCATGATTAGAGCCAACACATTCAACTTCTTTATACCTATTCATGCAAGCATTTTCTTAGAACGAAATATCCTTCATACTTAGCCATCATGTTTCATATTTAATGCTTTCATACTTTGTACAAGTTACGACATGAGGGTTCAACAGTAAAGTAATCAGTCTGTTGGGGCAAAAGAACACAGGCAAGAAAACCCCGAAGAGAGGATTGTGAGTTGAGCTACTCAAACTTCACCCTAACACTTATTTAAATTTACCCACCCACCCTCCATCAAAATAGCATGCAATTGTCCCCAATGCAAAAGAAATATAAAGACACGGTGGTAGGTGAAGAAAACCTGAGGAGCATAGTGCCGATGATCAACAAGCAGACGGGTCCGGTTTCCCAAAACCCGCAACATCTGTAGTAGGGTAACCGTCAGTGGTGGCTACAACAATCTCTGTACCCTCAATGGTGCTCCTCTCAACAGCCTTAGGTCTGGAACTAGATGCCCCATCAGCTAACTCTCGAGTCGTCATCTGATGGGTCTCCTCATCAATAAAAGAGGCTCTCCTCGCAGCCTCAAGGTCTGTCCGCTCCTTATTCATCGCACATGCATCCTCTCCCTCAGTGGTGCGGCAGGAACGGTGCCTCTTGGCACGACCACGTGGATCACGCGGCGGTGCATTACGGATTTGAATAGTACAGCAAGCACTGTGTCCTCCGCTAGCTCGCCGAGTGCAGTGTCGGGCTCAGGCCCCTTTATCTCAAGGATGTTGTCAACATCTGCCCGCAAACTCACCATATGAAGAGTAGTGAAGTCAATGGTGGGGGCTGGGCATTCAAGAACCTGCATCTCAAATACATCAAGGCGCTGGTTAACTTCCTGAATCTTCTAATCAGTCTGACGGGATACCCTTTTATCAATCCGGTCCTCAGCCTCGACAATGGATTTCTGCATCAAAGGTTGGATATGATGCATCAGGGTAGCCATCTGGGCCTCTAACTTCTGGACCCTTGCTATCGGGACCAGTATTGCAGACGGTGGAGTCGACCGAGAGGAACTAGGTGCTCTACTAGTTCCATGGGCGGACTCGGCCGGGGTGGTATCAGTGGGCTCTGAAGTGGCATGATCAGCCCCTTGGGCTAACTCTACCGTATCAGCCAAATTCTCATTCAGCGTCTGTAACTCATCTCTAGTCCCTCTCCGCGGTGCCATCACATTGGCCTCATCTCTGATGAGACCTATATAAACAATCCCGCCCAGAGTATGGAGGGCATCACTGTAACGACCCATACCTATACCCTAGAAGTTAGGGCATTCCTTAGGCTGTGAACCAGCGTACTCGACCTCTCGGAGGTCTTATACAAGCCCTTCCGTATCGTTCATCTCATATATATAGTGAAAAGTAGTACGAAATTAAAACTATTCACAAATACTTTCATAGTCTTTAAGAACTCTTTCATATAAAAGTGAATACGATATACTAAGTCTCAATCTCATCAAAGCTTAGACACAAGAGCACTTGGGACACGGCCCATACACAATAGAAAAATATAGTACTACTAAGTCTATTACAATACTTCAATAAGAACTAAAGGACATCTTTGCCCTCAAGTCAAATGAGGACAGACTTCAACTTCACTTGAATGATGCTACGATCCAAGTCTTGCTTCCCAAATGCTCCTCACGTACCAACCTTAGAACTAGGTTCAAGATTTCACATAAAGGGACCTCTTATCATCATTCAAGGTCTCACATATCATTCATTCATACAAGACTAAGAGTCTTCAGCATCCTAAGTCACGACTTCACATATTCACATTCATACATGCATCAAGTAAGGACACAAGTCTATCAAAACAAGACATAACATACTTCCCTTTTAGCTCATATTACTTGTCATTTTAGAAGCACATAGGAACAACCATTATCATCTTTAATTCATCCTATATACTACTATATCATCATAAATATAACCATCATAGACTCATATAGACAAATAGGAATAATCATGCTTCAACTCTAAGACTACACAAATAAGGAAATAGTCATAGTCGAACATGATCAGCTAAAGCATCAATAGAAGAAACCATACTTTCACATTACTTCACGTATAGTTAGATATGATCATACTCAACATAATACACTGCACAAATCATCATATTGCTTCAAGTAGTTGCCGACAAGGCCATGATCATCATATTACTTAAAATAACGCATACAAGGCCACATCAATCACATAACACCGCCACCATTAGTGAGGCATACCAATCACAACATAATTCAAAAGATATAATACTTTAAATAAAGAGAAATAGGTCATCGTACCACCAATCCATTCTCTCCACTTAAATCCATGACTAAATAATCCAATTCAATATCATAAGGCCCTTACCCATGGCCATGAACATCAATTTAAGGCATAAACTATAATACTCATTGAATCTAAGTCAATTTAATATAGATTTATAAATCTATGACCAATTAGACATCAATTGAATACAATTCTAACATCATTAGATAGACCATAGAAAACTATACTATAATTCATAAGTATTAAGAAAATATCACTTAACCCATAAAATAGTCAAAAACCAGGGTTCATCAGTTACATGGGTTCATAGGTAAAATGAGTTAAAATTATTTAATTTACAACAATTCAATCAATATACAATGCTTAAAAACCTTTAATGCAAGAACCCATGGATAGATTATGAAATAGGACAATTTATCTTTAAAAACTTTAGAAAACTTCTTTGAATTTGGGCTCCTTGATGAATAGAGTTTCAAGGATCAAAAACCATACCTCAATGATCTTAATCCTCCAATTTGATGAAGAATCACCACTGAAATCTCTAATCCAAGCTCTTCTTTGAGTTTTGACTTCAATGGAGTTCTATGAAATTTCTAAGAGAATTTGGGTTTTGATTTGGAAGAATGAATTCTTCTATGTGTTAAAGACTTATAAACATGTCTAAAATACCCAAAATACCATAGAGTAACCGCCCTTTCGCTTATTTGGACGTGCGGTGAATTTACAACTTCACCCCTCAACTTACAGTGAACCTGCACAAGAGAACAGGGTTACGGACGGATGGCCATCGACGGCCCTTCCCTTGACCAACGGATCATCCTGTTGGTTCGTGTTTTGGGAATGAGGCTGGTCTTTGTCCTCTCCTTCTCTACGCGTAATTTTCCACCAATGAATCCTCAACTACGGGGCGTCGACTAACCCACTGGGCGTCGATCGCCTCCGTAGGTTAGGTTGTCTTGGGCCGTCGTGGCTCAATGAAAGGGTCCTCCCGGACATTTCAAACCCAAACATGCTCGTATAAGAGTTTAGGACCTCTTACATGAATGTCATTAAAAATGAACACGTAAAACTCGACGAAACATGCCAAGACATAAAAGGTTATTTCAAGGCACATCATTCGAATGTCATGGACGTTCTTGGACATTTGACCTCCAAACTTCACGAAACTTGACACACTTCCTATATACTCTATAATAACTCATTTAAGGACCTTACAAGATCATGAATCACATATAATCACATATAGCCACATCTGAGACACTTAGGTGATTTAGTCATCGAACGTCTTAGTCGTACCTTGACGTTTGATTTCCAACGCACCTAATCTCTTAGAAACTGCCTCTATACAACATTATAGACCATTTTAGGACCTTAGACCATCATGACAACCATGTTAGGCTCTATCTTCACCTAAGTCATTTTCGGAATCTTACAATCTCCCCCACTTGAACAACATTTGTCCTCGAATGACATTTGCCACTCTCCGAACACTTCCAAGAATAGAGATTCAACTAGCATCTCATAACCATACAACATAACACTTTATACAAGGAGAAAACATCAATTTCACATAGTCAAGAGATTCACAACACATCAAGAAACTAAAAGAAAATTCTACAACTCATTATGCCATAAAACTCACATCCTTCATTCAAAAAAGCAAAAACTCATTTTATATTCATTATCATACTCATAAACATCGTTTCTAACCACATTACAACAATTTTCGACCAAAGAACGAATTAGTCAATTTCTAAAAAATTTCATACTGAGTAGGCAAAGCTACAGTAAATTTTGTAAATTTTTCAAAAATGCAACTGTTTAGGCAATTAATAATAGATACATACTAATATGGAAGGTAACATTATATAAACACATTTTACAAAATAATCATGGCCTCATAAAATACGCAATGCAAGAAGTTAGTGAAATTCAATTCCAACAAAACTCCTAAACACCATGCACATGCAACAGACTTCTATGACTTTCAATCCCATCTAGTAACCATACTTCCCCACTTAGAAGGAAATCATATCACAAAAAGAGAAATAAAGGACTTACCAACATCATCATCACTCTCATCCGGCTTTTCTCCTTTAAACCGTAGTGCATAGAAACGCCTCTTTGTTGGAGCATCATCCTTTGGAACATTACGGGAAACTTTCTTACCATCTATATTAGGAGAATCCCTTACTTTGTTTCCATCTTTTACACATCAAAAATAACTTCCGGTACCCCTTAGACACTCACCATAATGTCTCTTTCCACAAGTTACACATGTAGGCTTGCTATTTTGAGAACCACCTCCTCTCTCAAATTTGACCTTAGGATCACTAGGTCCATCTTGAGTTTGAGCCCTCTTTTTGGACCTAGGTTACCCTTGATCACGTGCACCACTTCTTTCAAGTTTCTCGTAATACTACCAAGTTTAGACTCTTCAATTGATTGTTCATAAATCATGAGTCTAGCTAAGGTCATATCATCATGTAGCATAGCCGTACCACATTCTTTCCTCACTAAGTCGGCGACCCCCGTCACAAACCGACTCATAGCATCCTTAGGATTTGACACTAAGGACGGTGCATATCTAGACAACATTGAGAACTTCAAAGAGTACTACTCAACACTCATATTGCCTTGCTTGAGATTTATAAACTCCTCTACCTTAACCTCCATCTTCTCACGGAGAAAGTACTTACATAGAAAAGCCTCTTTAAATTCTTCCCACTAAATAGGATCCGACTCAACCAACATATTATCCTTCTATTAAGTGTACCATATTTGAGAAACATCCATCAATTGATATGAAGACAACTCCTCCTTCTCCCTAGATGTAACCCCCATAGAACTTAACACCTTGTACACACAATCAAGGAAATCTTGGGGATCCTCTCCCACCTTAGAGCCAAGAAAGATAGGAGGATTCATCCTCACAAAGTCTCTCAACCTAGAGGTCATAGTGCTCTCCACAACAATTCAACCTAGGCTCCATAATCAAATTCACTTAAGTAGTCACGACATAAGCTAAAGCAAGCAAAGCCTCTCTAATTTCTCTATAACTCAATTCCGGGGGAACCACCGGAACCTCATCCCTCCTTCCACAATAGGGACTAGATCACCTTGGGGATGCACTTGAGCATCTTCGGGACCTTGGAATCCTTGCCCATCTTGAAGAACTTTCTCAACTTTCTCAACTTGAGGAGGAACTTCCTCATTCACCCTTTCCTCTTCCAACCTTTTAGCATCAATCCTTCTAGTATTCATCTCCTAGAAACACAACGAAACATATTAAGAAGGATACTCATAACATTTACTCTATCGCAGGACATAGGAGTACAAAAGAAAGGACACTCTATCGTCTTGTAGCCTCTCGTCCATATATGTGTTGCGACTCACACCGTTGGGTCAAGACTCTACTAGACGTGACTTGATGAGACTTTTTGATTTCGAAGACTACTTTCACATCCTATAATTTGATACCAAGCTTGTCACGACCCGCACCTATACCCTAAAAGTTAGGGCATTCCTTAGGTCGTGAACCGGCATACTAGACCTCTCGGAGGTCTTATACAATCCCTTTCATATTGTTCATCGCATATAAATAGTGAAAAGTAGTTCCGAATAAAAACTTTTCACAAATACTTTCATAGTCTTTAAAAACTCTTTCATATAAAAGTCATAGGAAATACTAAGTGTCAATCTAATCAAAGCTTAGACAAAAGAGTACTTTGGGACACGGCCCATACACAATAGAAAATATAGTACTACTACGTCTATTACAATACTTCAATAAGAACAATAAACGACATCTACACCCTCGATTCAAAAGAGGACATACTTAAACTTCACTTGAATGATGCTACGATCCAACCACTATAGAGATTGATAAAAGAATGGAATTAGTACAACCACATGTACCATGTACTAAGTATGGCATAATGTATAAAAATAATGAAAATGGACATTTATTGAAAATATGCATCTTTTAATTTAAATATCATAGTATAATCATAAGAAAACATTTAACACCTTAGAAACACACAAGAAATCACTTAGTCAATTTATAGCATTTTTAAGGCAACTTTACAGTAACCTCAATTCACTGTACAGTGAAGAACTTCACTGTTAGAGTGAAGTGCTTTAACTTCACCTTAAACACCTTCTAGCATGTAATTTCCTCACTAAAAGCTATCATAAGACTGACTTAAGAAACACAAAGAGAGACCACTCATACACCCTCTCTAAGCATGTCTAGACGATCCTCAAGACTACTCATAATGAGACTCATACATACTTACAATACATCAAACATATGAACATATAAGATATGACATTTTCCTTACCAAGGCTATCAAAAGACTTACTTAAGTACTCCTAGAAGAGAACGCCCATACACCCTCTTCAATGTTACCTTAATAATCTTTAAGACTTCATAAGTTTAGATCATGCCTAAAGAATCAACCAACTTCTTTATCTAGAGTCATTCTCAAGACTTCCATAGATAAGACATAAACAGATCATCCCTTATTCCCCTTCACACTTTAAGTAATGAATCCTTAAGTCACTCTAGATTAGGTACTCACTCATTTACATACTTTCTAACATAAGTAATTATTTCATTAATTCATTATGAAACGTTCATCACATGGAGGACAATCAAGTAATGGTCTTGGAGAAAACCTAGAGATTCTTACTAACATATTCAAAGCCTATTGTGGAATGTCTAGATAGTGTCCCATACCACCACCTAAATTTCATAGAACTTCTATAATGCTAATAGGTATCCCACATGATGAGAATAGGAAATAACTGACATAGTCCATGGTAGCAAAACATGGAATCCGGAGTTCTATCTTACTCCGATGAGGTTGTTCTACTTGCCAATGGTAGAACTTGAACACATCCCATGTAGGCACACAGTTAAGGAATATGAAGGGGTTACTTTGTATTCTAGCCTCATCCTTTAACTAGAACTACTTCCCTTACCATACTCACTCGGCGATAGCCTTTGTTCTCATAGAGTAATTCACATTAAGGTTCATACAAAGGGGTTTCATATCAAGTTCATAACCCAATTACATTTACCCTACCAAAGAGACCCCATAGGGTTGCCTTACAATGGCGACAAGAAGATCACAATGAATTTCCTAAGGATTGATATGATGTCGTTTCAGCCAACCAACCTTAAGTCCATCATTCATTACAAGAAGGATACCATTACGGCTTTCGACTTCAAGTTTCATAACCTTACCACTAGGTTCAAGGTTTCACATAAAGGACCCTCTTATCATCATTAAAGGTATCACATATCATTCATTCATACAATACTAAGAGTCTTTAGCATCCTAAGTCAAGACATCACGTATTCACATTCATACATGCATCAAGTAAGGGACACAAGTCTACCAAAACAAGACAGAACATACTTCACTTTTAGCACATATTACATGTCATTTTAGAAGAACATAGGAACAACCATTATCATCTTTAAGTCATCCTATACACTACTATATCATCATCAATATAACCATCATAAACTCATATAGCCAAGTAGGAATAATCATGCATCAACTCTAAGACTACACATATAAGGACATAGTCATAGTCTTACATGATCACCTAAATAGCATCAATAGATGAAACACGTACTTTCACATTACTTCACATATAGGTAGATATGATCATAATCCACATAATCAACTACACAAATCATCATATTACTTGAAGTAGTTGCCGACAAGACCGTGATAATCATAATACTTAAAATAACGCCGACAAGGTCACATCAATCACATAACACCACCATCATAAGTGGTCCATGCCAATCACAACATAATTCAAAAGATATAATACTTTAAATAAAGATAAATAGGATAGTGTACCATTAATCCATTTTCTCCACTTCAATCCATGTCTAAATTATCCAATTCAATACCATAAGACCCTTACCCATGGTCGTGAACATCAATTTAATGATAAACTATAATAATCAATGAATATAAGTCAATTAAATATAGATTTATCAATCTAAGACAAATTTGACATCAATTGAATACAATTATTACATCATTAGATAGCCCATAGAAAATAATATTATAATTCATAAGCATTAAGACAATATCACTTAACCCATAATGTAGTCAAAAACTAGCGTTTATCAATTACATGGATTCATAGGTAAATTTAGTTAAAATCATCTAATTAACTAAAAATTAATCAATATACAATGCTTAAAAAACTTTAATGCAAGAACCCACGGATAGATCATGAAATAGGACAATTCATCTTAGAAAACTTTAGAGAACTTCCTTGAATTTGGACTCCTTGATGAATAGAGTTTCAAGGATCAAAACCCAGACCTCAATGATGTTAATCCTCCAATTTGATGAATAATCTCCACTCAAATCTCCAATCCAAGCTCTTCCTTGAGTTTTGACTTCAATGGAGTTCTATGGAATTTCTAAGAGAATTTGTGTTTTGATTTTGAAGAATTAGTTCTTCTAAGTGTTAAAGACTTATAAACATGTCTAAAATACCCAAAAGACCCTCAAGTAACCTCTATTTATCTTATTTGGACGTTGGGTGAATTTAAAACTTCACCCCTCAACTTACAGTGGACCTGCGCAGGAGAACAGGCTCACAGACAGATGGCCATCGACGTCCCGTCCCTTGACCAACGAACCATCCTATTGGTCCGTGGTTTGGGACTGAAGCTGGTATTTTGCCTCTCCTTATCCACGTGTAAGTTTCCACCAACTACTCATCACCTACGGGGCTTTTACTGACCCACTGGGCGTCGATTGCCTCCGTAGGTTGGGCTGTCTTGGGCAGTCGCGGCTTAATGAAAGGGTCCTTCTTCAAGGACCCTTGGATGGTCCTTGGGGATGTTTTCCCATACGTTTACAACCCAAACATGCTATTATAAAAGTTTATGACCTCTCACTTGAATTTCATCCAAAACGAACACATAAAACTCGACGAAACATGCCAAGACACACAAGGTCATTTCAAGGCACATCTTTCGAACGTCATGGACGTTCTTGGACGTTTGACCTCCAAACTTCACGAAACTTTACATACTTCCTATATACTATATAATAACTCATTTAAGGACCTTATATCCTCATGAATCGCACATAATCACATATAACCACTTATGAGGCACTTAGGTGACTTAGTCGTTGAACGTCTTAGTCGTCCCTTGACGTTTAACTTCCAATGCACCTAAACTCTTATACATTGACTCGATACAACATTATAGACCATTTTAGGAGCTTAGAACATCTGAAAACCATTTTAGGGTCTAGCTTCACCTAAGTCATTTTCGGGATCTTACAATCTCCCCCACTTGGACAACATTCATCCTCGAATGACATTTGCCACTCTCCGAACACTTCCAAGAGTACAGATTCAACTAGAATGTCATAACCATACCACATAACACATTATACAAGGAGAAAATATCAGTTTCACATAGTCAAGAGATTCACAACACAACAAGAAACTACAAGAAAATTCTACAACTCATTATACTATAGACTCACATCCTTCATTCAACACAGTAAAAACTCATTTTATATTCATTATCATACTCATACACATCAGTTCAAACAACATTACAATAATTTTCGACCAAAGAACGAATTAGTCAATTTCTCAAATTTCATAGTGGGTAGGCAAAGCTACATTGAATTTTGCAACTTTTTCAAAAATGCAACTCTTTAGGGAATTCATGATAGAGACATGATAATATGCAAGGTAACATCATATAAACACCTTTTAAAACATAATCATGGCTTCATAAAATACACAATGCAAGAAGTTAATGAAATTAAATTCCAACATAACTCCTAAACACCATGCACATGCAACATACTTTCTATGATTTCTATCCCATCTACTAACCATACTCCCCCACTTAGAAGGAAATCATATCACAAAAATAGAAATACAAGGACTTACCAATATCATCATCACTCTCATCCGGCTTTTCTCCTCTAAACCGTAGTGCATAGAAATGCCTCTTTGTTGGAGCATCATCCTTTGGAACATTACGAGCAAGTTTCTTACCATCTATATTAGGACAATCCCTTACTTTGTGTCCATCTTTTCCACATCCAAAACAACTTCCGATACCCCTTAGACACTCACCATAATGTCTCTTTGTCACAAACGGGGAGCACCCTCTAGAAGTAACATGGCGTACTAGACCTCTCAGAGGTCTTATACAAGCCCATAGTTATCATTCATCACATTTACTTATTAAATTTAGCGGAAAATTTAAAACATTTCATAGCATATCATATGCTAGTAACTTTACTTCATATATATATACAATATCATATTACATACTTAGACCTTAAGTCTCTTTGCCATGTTAGACTCAACAACATTAGAGTACATTAGGGACACGACCCTTAAAACATAATACGTAAGTACAATATTTATGAAACTTTACACTAACTAAACATTAGGACATCCTTGAACTTAAGGATTCCCTTCCTTGAACTTGGGAATCACATATCAAGCTCCTCAACCATATAGACATCCTTTAAGCATCCATAACCTGAACTTTGTATAAAAAGTAGAGAAGAATGGAATTAGTACAAGAATGAACTAAGTATGACAACCATGCAAAAACATGCATTTAAAAGGGACATTTTCTTGATATCATACTTCATTCTATTTTGAGTAAATCTCCGTAAAACCTTTATCCAAAAACATTTATATCATTCACATACTTCATAGAAACATAATCAAAGTCCAAACATCATAAAAAATCACATATATAATTTATGGCGTATTTGAGGTCACTTTACAGTGAGCATTCTTAAACCCTTTTTCTTTTAACTCATCAACCTTTCAAGTAACCCTCTAGTGATACTTGGTGCAATGCATCACCTTAAGGCCGCAAGGAAACCATACATACAATCTATACAAGGAAACACATACCATCATAGAAGTATAGTACAACATAGACATATTTAGGCCAAAACTATAAAAGACATTTTAGTGAACTCTTAGTCATTATGCACATATACTTATTTTACTTCACATGGAACCTTATAAGACCTTACTCATAATCCCAATATTAATCTACTAGTGCAATGTACATGTGAACCCCCATAACCTCACATATACTTAGTAGACCCTTCATGAGACCACAAGCCTTAACACTTCATACATCAACATCAGAAGTAAAGACAACTTCATTCATGTCAACACAACACCTTCATCATGTAGTCATTTAGACCAACATAGTGCATATAAGGATAAGATCACATCATATAGACTCATACCATGCACATCTTCATAACAAGTAAACAAATACTATCATGCCATTCATAAATACATAATAATAATTTGACACATTAGGTCACCTTCCTAGGACTTCCTAAGGAGCTACTAGTGCAATATCAAGATGGGTTCATTACTTTCACCTATCCTAAATAACCTCCCTTAAGTCATAGTAGTTACGATCGTAGTCATTTACTTCCATTGTCCATTTTAATTTTAGGGAAACTATAGCGTTAACCGACACTAAGACCATGGGTGCTAAACATGGAATTTGGTGTTTTAGAGCCTTACACCAAGGGAAGGTGTTCCTACCTAGCCAAGGTAGAACTTTAACACATGCTAGCATATTCGGTGATATCACTTGCTAGATCCTATGTGGCAAGCATAGTTTATGAAACTTGGGGGGTCATCATGGAAACATCACTCTACACCCTTTTTGGGTCATGAGGCTATCCACCTCGTGATGACCGTTAGTGGACCCCTTTTGCCTTCCCGCTTTAGGAAGGTGCCACCCTCTCATCTGCAACTTTACTTGGTTCTAAGCTAAGTTCCCTTTATTGAAAAAGCCTTTATTATCATTTCTTTATAAAACATTTGCTTAGGAGATTCATCCCCTCATATGCTTAGCTCATAAGTCATAGATGATAGTTCATCACCCTGAATAAAGTGACAAATCCTTTCACATGGACATAGCTTATGTGTTAGCATTATCTAGTTAAGGATATACTTGGGCATATATTTCAAGGCTCCTCTATTGACTACATCATCATTCATGTGTGAGTGTGTATAAATATATGTGAGCAAACCTTTCACATAACACTTTAAGACCACACATGACCATACATTCATATTCATGCACATAAAAACCAAACCTAGGAACTATCCTATCAAGGTACACATGTGCAATGCATAGACAAGGTCTCATACCCTTCCCCACACTAGTACACCTATCAATCCATCCTAGTTAAAGAAACACATATCATAATTTCATAGACATAAGCTTAACATGCATAGTAGTAGACACTAGTGAATATGAGAACTACCTTTCATTTAGACAATATGATCCTATACTACTTGTAAGCATGCATCAAGTGTGAGTGTGTATACATTGGTCAACATGATCACATAATGGGTATCAAAAACATATTGAGGCATCCACCCTCTTAAGACAACAATACTCTTTCAAGAATAGAACACACAACACAATTTAGCATAGGAGGCAAGCTAACTTTATATTACACTTTAAGACTCCTTAACATTAGCTATTCACATATTTACATAGGATTATATGGGTAGGGTTCATCAATCCTTAACACTTCAATAATGGTAGCACGTACACATGATGTTAGCATAACCATTTACATGCTCATAACAATAGTAACATAACCTTGATTCAAAACTATAATAGAAGACTAGGCACAAGTTACACATAAGGTGATCATCATAAGCAATCATTCATACATTCATCAATTTTATTTAAAGGCCATGTTCAACACATATAAAATGACAACAAAATAAACACCGCCACCATAAGTGGACCATAACACAATGTCATACAAGGCTTCATCAACTACAATATTATATGGAAGGTAGAAGAGATAAGCATTCTTACCAATTTCTTACCCTTTGATCATCATTGATCAATATACCTTGTTCATAAAAAATTAACATATAGGGCAGTATCTAAAGTACCATAATCATAAAGGAAACCATGTACAAGTCGCTACAAGATCATATTACAATCGAATACAATACATGTCATATATACTAGAAAGTATAAGAATCTTAAACCCAATTCGCTTGCATTGATCACCAATAACAATTCATCAATAATACACATGTAGGGCAGTAGCTAAAGAGCTCATTACTCAAACGAAATCATCCTTTATCTACCCTAACATTTAGATCATGTCATATACACTACAATATTCATTTTATAGGCTAGAAGAATCCAAATCAATCTTTACCAATTCCATGGTTATCTATTCATATTAGGTCAATTATACCTAATTATCATCACATTATACATATAGGCAGTAGATAAGGACAATTAACCATAATCGAGTCATATAGAAACCATCCCAACATCATGATCACAAGTTACTAATTGATAGACTAGAAGAAACTAGATCAATTCATGTCAATTCTTCTTTACTTTAATCATACGAGATTCCTATCCATAATTGAATAATGATATTAACCTAAAATAGTGGCTACAAAAAACATAACATAATCCAAAGTCTTACAACAATCAACATGAAGCCAAACGTTTAGTGAATACATAGATCATATACTAGTCATATTAAATCCTTCATACATTGATCCACATGGATCCTTCATCATCAATTCATCATTAATACACGTAAATAACAATATATATAGACAATGCAACATAAGAGAATCACAATTCAACCATTAACAAGCCATGATCACAAATCCCATGCAAGGACAAAATCAAGTTTGGGATGGAACATGGGTTCATTATGCAATTGGATTCAAAATCACGTTAAAACCAATATATTAACTTCAATTCATCATGATTTAATCATTAAAAATGTTTTTAGAAAGAACCCATGGCTAGATTGAAGAAGAAGATATTTGATCATGGAACCTTCTTTGAAAACTTGAGATTGACTCTCCAAGTGAAAGGTTACTTGGAGATGAAGGATTACCATACCTTTGTCTAGTTGAAAATCTCTAAAACTTCATGAATCATCCATGTAAATCCAAGATCCAAGCCGTTCTTGATCTTCACCAACAATGGTGGTTTCTAGGGAGAATATTTTTGGAGGGAAAGGTTATATTTCATGAGCATAGGATTGTGATTGGGTTGGTCACGTTTTAGAATGCTTATATACACCCAAAATAGATAAATAAATCAATTAGGGTCAATTTAGAACGTGGGGTGAATTTCCCATTCACCCCTTAATAAAACAGTGCGCAAGGCAGCAGTTGCAGGCCACCATCGACGGACCCAATCGAATGGGTGTAGGTCCATCGACCGGCCGTTCTGTGCCCTCCGTCGATTGGACCTTGGCCTGTTTTTGGGTTTAGACTTTCCCAGGATAAGTTTACAATGACGAGACCTCACCTATGCGCCGTTGGTCAACCAACTAGGCATCGTTTCGTTCAGTCGATTGACACTGCCAAGGTAGTGTCTTGATCAGCCTTGGGTCCTTCTTGTGGACCCTTTTGTGGGGCCCTTTAGATGTCGTACCCGGACATTCCCAATGTAAATACAAACCTTAACAAGTTGTAGACCTCCCACATCACTTTCACACAATACAAATACACGTAAAACGTCCAAACAGTCTAGGCCCCATCAATACATACACATGCATGTCTCAAGGCTATCTTTCGAACGTCTTGGACGTTCTTGGACGTTTGATATCCAAACTTCATGAAACTCCATATAATAAATATAAACATTATTATAACTCATTTTAAGACTTCATAAGCTCATGAAAATCAATTATAAGAACACATACACACATGAGGCACATAGGTGACCAATCGTCGAACGTCTTGGTCGTCCCTTGACGGTTGACTTCCAAATCACCTCAAACTTTACACACTCCCTCAAAACCATATTATGAGCCATTTTAGGACTTTATAAACTTAAGACAAACATGTTAGGCTATATACACCCTATCTCATTTTAGGGTCTTACAATATACCCGCACTTGGGAACATTCGTCCTCGAATGACACTTAGAACACTTTAATCACAACAAGGACTTTAATGCATCATAGGGAAGTTCATCATATTCATAAGATCATCACATAGAATTCAATGCACCAACTTACAAGGAACACTACTTCAAATCATTTTAGCACTCAATACAGTCAAGCAAGCAAAACTTTTATTTACTCACTTTTTAATGCATCAAACACAAAGGCTATAATTGTAACACCCCGTAGCCAAAACAGACCAAAAATTAGTTTTCAGAATTTTTTTTTGCAGACAGTTAAGGGGAAATGCAGTTGGGTCAACTTAAAATGCTCATAACTCTTACCACAAAATGAATATGTCTCTCATGACCTACCCACAGATAGTTAATTGAATTATATTTCCATAGCCACCGACCTTGCTAAAATCAGACCTCCGAGTAAAAAGTTATGCCCATTTTAGTAAAGGCATGTCGAACAGGCCCTCACGACGGATCCAACGACGGGGCGTCGGGAACACGACGGACCGTCAGTCCTGGCCGTCGTGTGGCCCGACAGCAACCTTCCCAGGGGTCTTTTTGACCTTTCCCACTCCGTTTAAACCATAAGGTACGTCATTTTGACCCTAAATCATCAGATTTTAGTTAGTTTAAGCCTAGAAATATAATTAAAACATATCCAAGTCAAATCATTAAATCAAAACATAGAAAATTAGAAGCAAGAGAGGAGAAAAAGCTCAAGAACCCTAGTTCAAGAACGCCACAAGCTCCAGCAGTTCCAGCCCAAAACTTAATTATTTTTCCGTGGATTTCATCACCAGGTATGCGGGATTTCACTAGTGGGTTCCTTTCACCCATTGGGTCCCTAGTTTTCAGTCAGATTATTGATTCTCTTGTCATGATTAAACATAGAGTTTCTAGAACTTTGATAGAACTTCATGATTTTATTAAATATATGTTCCAAATCAGATTATCATGTTATTACTCAGATTATCGCATGAATTTCAGAACCCTAGCTTTGTATTTCTTTAGTTCTTGAATTACACATGCTAGGTCAGATATTTCAGAAACTTCAGATATACATGCCTCAGTTATAAATGCATAATTACCAGATTAATTATTGCATTCTCAGTTTGCATGTTCAGTTTGAGCTATCCAGTATTTTCAGAAACTCAGACATAATCAGTTAATTTACAGAATTCATTGGGAGTAGCATAATACCGAGTTGGACTAGGGTTTAGCGTACCCAATAGTCCCAGAACTACTAGCCAAGTAGGTTGTAAGTCCCCTCTGTGGGCAATCAGTTTAGTGATCACGCCAGCATGCCTTTATACCTTTGGCAGGGTATATTGGGTCCTCTCGATGGGGCGTATACATCGGACTCCACATTTAGCTCATGTGGTTTTATTATCGGTTATTAGTAGCTCCCACAGTTCAGTCAGACTCTCTGCATGACCATTTCTCAGTATATTCAGTATTCAGTTTTAGCATGTTATAAATTGGTCATTGCATCAGTTAGCTCAGAAATTCAGTATATCATGTTCAGATTATTATACTTGCTATTTTGCTTGTTCAGTTATGTTTTATTTCAGCTTTACTCTATCCTACATGCTCAGTACCTTTCAAGTACTGACGCATACGTGCGCTACATCTTCTCGTGATGTAGGTTCAGGTTCTCAGCATCCAGATCACGCATAGATCGATTTCCCGATCTCCAGTTCAGCAGATTAAGTGGTGAGTCCTCATTCTCCGAGGACAACAGTCATGAGTTTCATTTCAGTCTTTAGTCATTTAGTTTCAGTTTTGCTAGATTTAGTTGGGGCTTGTCTTAGTATTTCTAGTCTAGTTTAGAGGCTATTTTCAGACATAGTTAGTTTCAACTTAGTAGTGAGTTAATATTTCTTTGTATTAAACTCATCAGTTTTTCATATATCTCAGTTTTAGCATAGGGTATTCCCCATCTTTTCAGATTAAATTATGATTTAGCTTCCGCATCAGTTTATTATTCTTTAGTATGCTCATGATCATGCCAGCAGGGTTAGCTTGGGATCACTTGTGGTCCTAGGTTCCGTGTCCGCGTCTCTGGGGTAGCTCGGGTTGTGACAAAACTTGGTATCAAAGCACTAGGTTCAAGAGTCCTAGGATGTCTGAAAAAGCCGCACTAAGTAGAGTCCTTTTAATGGGTGTGAAGTGCACCACATCTAATGAGAGGGAGGCTATGAAGTGTTTTAGGAAAACTTCACTTTATTGATATTCTTATCGTGCGTTGGTATGATCTTCTTTCTAATCCATCGTTATGCGCTTAAGATCATGCATTCTCGTAGAGCTTGGGCATGGAATGCTAATGCACGCAATGCTAACGCAATTCCTCTAGTACCAGATAAGGAAGTTCAAATACAGAGTTTCAGAATGCCATTCAGTTTTTGGCTCAGAGTATGAACAACAAGAACAATCAGTAGGTTCGAGTTCCTACTAATAGAAATGATCGATTAGTGGCAGCCAGAGTTTGTGATTTCGTTAGGATGAATCCACCTAAGTTTTCAGGGTCGCAAGTTGGTAAGGACCCGTAGAAGTTCATTGAAAAGGTCAAGAAAATATTTGGTGTGATGTCAGTAACTGGTAGTGATAGGTGAGATTGGCATCCTACCAACTCAAGGATGTGACTCACATATGGTTCACTCAGACAACGGACATGACTTTGTCTTTTGTAACTCAGTATAGCAGTCCGATTCAGTGTTAGTTCAGAAACTCTCTCAGAACCTTTCTCAGTATCTACTCAGTTGGTGACCCAGTTATAGCTAGACGGATATACAGAAATTGCCCTATCACAGTCTCTCAGAAAGTCACTTCAGTAGATCTAGTAGAGTTAGAAATGGTAGACTTCGATGTTATTCTAGGCATAGATTGGTTACACTCATGTTATGCCTCAGTCGATTGTAGAGATAGGATTGTTCGTTTTCAGTTTCCAGGCGAACCAATCTTAGAATGGAAGGGTAGTAGCCTAGCGCCTATAGGTCGATTTATTTCTTACCTTAAGGCCAGAAAGATGATATCTAAGGGTTATCTCTATCATCTAGTTCGGGTTAAGGATTCTAGCCTTGAAACCCCAACTCTTGAGTCAGTTCCAGTAGTCTGTGAATTTCCAGAAGTATTTCCAAAAGATCTTCCCGGGATCCCTCCCGAAAGGGAAATCGACTTTGGAATTGATCTCCATCCAGATACCCAGCCTATTTCTATTCCTCCTTACAGAATGGCTCCAGCAGAGCTTAAGGAATTGAAAGAGCAGTTGAAAGACCTTCTAGATAAGGGTTTCATCAGACCTAGTATTTCACCATGGGGTGCACCAGTATTGTTCGTAAAGAAGAAAGATGGTTCTCTCAGAATGTGCATTGACTATAGACAGTTGAACAAGGTCACAATCAAGAATAAGTATCCCATCCCCAGGATTGATGACTTGTTTGACCAACTTCAGTGTGCTAGTCATTTCTCAAAGATAGACCTCAGATCGGGTTATCATCAGCTCAGAGTCAGAGATAGTGACATTCCGAAAACAGCCTTCAGAACTCGGTATGGTCATTATGAATTTGTAGTTATGTCGTTTGGACTAACCAATGCTCCTGCAGCTTTCATGGATTTGATGAACAGAGTGTTCAAACAGTACTTGGACTTGTTCGTTATCGTCTTTATTGATGATATCCTCATTTACTCTAGGAGTGAGGAAGAACATGCAAGTCATTTGAGAATTGTTCTACAGACTCTCAAGGATCGCCAGTTATTCGCTAAGTTTAGCAAATGTGAGTTTTGGTTGCAATCCGTTGCTTTTCTTGGTCACATTGTATCTAGCGAAGGGATCCGCGTAGATTCACAGAAGATAGAAGCAGTGAAACAATGGCCCAGACCTACCTCTGCTACAGATATCAGAAGTTTCTTAGGTCTAGCGGGTTATTACAGGAGGTTCGTGGAAGGATTTTCATCCATAGCCTCACCATTGACTAGGTTGACTCAGAAGATGGTCAAGTTCCAATGGTCAGATGATTGTGAGAAAAGCTTCGCAGAATTGAAAACTAGATTGACTACAGCTCCTGTCTTGACTCTACCAGAGGGTTCAGATGGTTATGTGATCTATTGCGATGCATCCAGAGTTGGCCTTGGTTGTGTGTTGATGCAAAGAGATAAGGTTATATCTTATGCCTCTAGACAGCTTAAGGTGCATGAGAAGAACTATCCAACTCATGACCTCGAGCTTGCAGCAGTGGTGTTTGCACTCAAGATATGGAGACACTACTTGTATGGTGTTCATGTAGATGTGTTCACCGATCATAAGAGCCTTCAGTATGTGTTCACCCAGAAAGAGTTGAATCTTCGCCAGAGGAGATGGCTTGAGTTCCTTAAGGATTATGATATGAGTGTGCATTATCATCCTGGAAAGGCGAATATAGTGGCCGATGCTCTTAGTAGATTATCTATGGGTAGTGTAGCCCATGTTGAGGAAAAAAGAAAGGAGCTAGTGAAGGATGTTCACAGGCTTGCTCGCTTGGGAATTCGCCTTATGAGCATATCAGACAGCGGTGTAACAGTTCAGAATGGGGCAGAATCGTTTTTGGTAGTGGAGGTTAAGGAAAAGCAAGAGAGTGATCCGATCTTGCTTGAACTAAAGGGTGCAGTCAACAATCAGAGAGTGGAGGTTTTCTCCCAAGGGGGAGATGGTGTACTTCGCTACCAAGGTAGATTGTGTGTTCCTGATGTGAGAGAGTTGAGGAAGCATATTCTTGCAGAAGCTCATAACTCCAGGTATTCTATTCATCCAGGTGCCACTAAGATGTACCGCGATCTGCGGGAAGTCTATTGGTGGAATGGCATGAAGAGGGATATAGCAGACTTTGTGAGTAAGTGCCCAATTGCCAGCAAGTCAAGGTAGAACATCAGAAACCAGGAGGTATGACTCAAGAGATCGATATTCCTACTTGGAAGTGGGATGTGATCAATATGGATTTCATCACAGGGTTACCTCGTACTCGCAGACAGCATGACTCAATTTGGGTGATAGTCGATAGGATGACTAAGTCTTCTCGCTTTTTGGCGGTCAAGACTACGTATTCGGCAGAGGACTATGCTAAGCTTTACCTTAATGAAATTGTGAGGTTGCATGGGGTTCCTTTGTCTATCATCTCAGATAGAGGTCCTCAGTTTACCTCTCATTTCTGGAAGTCATTTCAAAAAGGTCTTGGTACTCAAGTTTACCTTAGTACAACATTTCATCCACAGACGGATGGGCAGGCAGAGCGTACCATTCAGACCTTAGAGGATATGTTGAGAGCTTGTGTGATCGATTTCAAAGGTAGTTGGGATGATCACCTTCCTCTTATTGAGTTTGCCTACAATAATAGCTACCATTCCAGCATTCAGATGGCCCCTTATGAGCCTTTATATGGGCGTAGATGTAGATCTCCTGTTGGTTGGTTTGAAGTAGGTGAAGCAGCTTTGATAGGGCCAGATTCAGTCCTTTATGCTATGGAGAAAGTTCAACTCATTAGAGATAGACTTAAGACAGCCCAAAGTCGTCAGAAATCTTATGCAGATGTAAGGAGAAGGGAACTAGAGTTCCAAGTTGATGATTGGGTTTTTCTGAAAGTCTCACCTATGAAAGGGGTGATGAGATTTGGAAAGAAAGGGAAGCTCAGTCCTAGATATGTAGGACCTTACAAGATATTCAAAAGGGTTGGCAAGGTGGCATATGAGTTAGAGTTGCCAGCAGAATTAGTAGCAGTGCATCCGGTCTTCCACATCTCACTCTTGAAGAAGTGTTTGGGTGATCCAGCCTCTATAGTGCCATTAGAGAGTGTGGCGGTGAAAGATAGTCTTTCTTATGAGGATGTACCAGTTGAGATTCTTGACCGTCAGGTTAGAAGGTTGAGAAACAAAGAAGTCGCTTCAGTCAAGGTTTTGTGGAGGAGTCAGTCCGTAGAGGGAGCTACTTGGGAAGCAGAAGCAGCCATGAAAGCCAAGTATCCTTACCTTTTTCCTTCCGATTCCACTCCAGCTTGAGGTAATAGTTCCTCTTCAGTTTTACAGTCATTCATGCGTAAATACAGTTTTAGAATCATGTTCCCTCAGTTTGTACTTGCATTTTCAGCGTAATTGCATGTACTCGAACTCAATTAGTCAGAAACTCAGTTCTCAGTGTTTAGTAGTGGGGTTTGCAGCTCTCTCCCTCAATTTCAGATAGTTTAGTCTTCATTCGAGGACGAATGTTCCCAAGGGGAGATAATGTAACACCCCGTAGCCAAAACAGACCAAAAATTAGTTTTTCAGAAATTTTTTTTGCAGACAGTTAAGGGAAATGCAGTTGGGTCAACTTAAAATGATCATAACTCTTATCACAAAATGAATTAGGTCTCTCATGACCTACCCACAGATAGATAATTGAATTATCTTTCCATAGCCACCGACCTTGCTAAATCAGACCTCCGAGTAAAAGTTATGCCCATTTTAGTAAAGGCCTGTCGAACAGGCCCTCACGACGGATCCAACGACGGGGCGTCGGGAACACGACGGACCGTCAGTCCTGGCCGTCGTGTGGCCCGACAGCAACCTTCCCAGGGGTCTTTTTGACCTTTCCCACTCCGTTTAAACCATAAGTTACGTCGTTTGACCCTAAATCATCAGATTTTAGTCAGTTTAAGCCTAGAAACATAATTAAAACATATCCAAGTCAAATCATTAAATCAAAACTAGAAAATTAGAAGCAAGAGAGGAGAAAAAAAGCTCAAGAACCCTAGTTCAAGAACGCCACAAGCTCCAGCAGTTCCAGCCCAGAAACTTAATTATTTTTCCGTGGATTTCATCACCAGGTATGCGGGATTTCACTAGTGGGTTCCTTTCACCCATTGGTCCCTAGTTTTCAGTCAGATTCTTGATTTCTTATCATGATTAAACTAGGTTTCTAGAACTTTGATAGAACTTCATGAATTTATTAAATATATGTTCCAAATCAGATTATCATTTATTACTCAGATTATCGCATGAATTTCAGAACCCTAGCTTTGTATTTCTTTAGTTCTTGAATTACACATGCTAGGTCAGATATTTCAGAACTTCAGATATACATGCCTCAGTTATAAATGCATAATTACCAGATTAATTATTGCATTCTCAGTTTGCATGTTCAGTTTGAGCTATCCAGTATTTACAAAACTCGACATAATCAGTTAATTTATAATTCATTGGGAGTAGCATAATACCGAGTTGGACTAGGGTTTAGCGTACCCAATAGTCCCAGAACTACTAGCCAAGTAGGTTGTAAGTCCCCTCTGTGGGCAATCAGTTTAGTGATCACGCCAGCATGCCTTTATACCTTTGGCAGGGTATATTGGTCCTCTCGATGGGGCGTATACATCGACTCCACATTTAGCTCATGTGGTTTTATTATCGGTTATTAGTAGCTCCCACAGTTCAGTCAGACTCTCTGCATGACCATTTATCAGTATATTCAGTATTCAGTTTTAGCATGTTATAAATTGGTCATTGCATTCAGTTAGCTCAGAAATTCAGTATATCATGTTCAGATTATTATACTTGCTTTTGTGCTTGTTCAGTTATGTTTTATTTCAGCTTTACTCTATCCTACATGCTCAGTACCTTTCAAGTACTGACGCATACGTGCGCTACATCTTCTCGTGATGTAGGTTCAGGTTCTCAGCATCCAGATCACGCATAGATCGATTTCCCGATCTCCAGTTCAGCAGATTCAGTGGTGAGTCCTCATTCTCCGAGGACAACATCATGAGTTTCATTTCAGTCTTTAGTCATTTAGTTTCAGTTTTGCTAGATTTAGCTGGGGCTTGTCCCAGTATTTCTAGTCCAGTTTAGAGGCTATTTTCAGACATAGTTAGTTTCAGCTTAGTAGTGAGTTAATATTTCTTTGTATTAAACTCATCAGTTTTTCATATTCTCAGTTTTAGCATATGGGTATTCCCATCTTTTCAGATTAAAATTATGATTTAGTTCCGCACAGTGTATTATTCTTAGTATGCTCATGATCATGCAGCAGGTTAGCTTTGGGATCACTTGTGGTCCTTGGTTTCCGTGTCCGCGTCTCGGAGGGTAGCTCGGCGTCGTGACAATATAGATGTTTCATACGAGGAACATCCTCCCTAAATAAAATAGTCATTCACACTCATTTTATTAAGCCATCATACACCCTTCTTTAAATCAAGACTAGGCAGATTCCAACAACACTCAAAACAAGTAGGTCACTCGTAGTTTAATGCACATAGACTTGAGTAAGATAGGTTGACAATGGATTCTTATAAGTTAGACTAGTGTTATGAGGTCATACTAACCATACGATGCTATGTTGTTTCATGGAGGATGTCGTTCTCCTCAACACACATACATGTATCATGAGTTCATACCAAAGCAAATGCACCAAGGTCATCTTTACTGTCACATGACAATTTTCGATATTTTTTTTTAAAACAAAGACATGCTTCATGGTTTCTTCTGAGTGATGTCTAAATGGTAAGTCAACAAAATACATCACAACAATTAGAAGCCATTTTCACAAAATGTAAATTTCACAAACATAGTACTCACCTTCACCGTAGCATCATTAGGGAAAACAATACAAATATAGGCACACACATGAACTTAGCTAAACATTGCTTTATCTTTAATTGTGAGCCTACAATATGCTTCACAAACTATACAAGTCACATAGTTTTCAAGAGACTCCACACTTTTCATTTTAAAAAGAATACTCAACTTTTCATTATAAGTCTAAACTTCACATATTAAAAGGATAAAACCTAGTTTCTTACCTTATCTTCATGAAGTCAAATTCACAATTACATGTCAAGATGCACATTTCCATGTAGAATGCCAATCAATCATGAGAAAACCATGATGTTAATCGAAATTCTTTTCAAGTACTTAAAAATCATCAAATACCTTAAGATGGTGTCAATCAGATATACCAAACATGTAGAGGGTCATGCAATTCATACTTTATGCAAAACTTTATTCATGAACAAGCTTACTAAGATTCATTAGTTTCAAGTTTCAAGAAAATAGAAGGATAAGTAAAGGATATTTACACATCTTACTATTCATCACCATCCCCCACTTAGGGAACCAATTAAGAGAAACTTAACGCAACCTAAAGAGGATCTTAGCTTAAAAACCTTCATTTCCATCACTTGGAAATTGAATTACCACTTTAGAAGGAATTACATAAGTCAACCGAGGTATTTCTAAACTTTACCACTAGGAAATTTATCCCCAAACGTCAAGTTAAGTCATGTTATTCCACCACATAATGTTTTCATACATTACAATAGACACCAAGGTCATTCAACATTAGAGGAAAACAACAAGGAGCTTTAGCCATAAAATTTCTTCTTTTTTCCTTAAACATTACAATAAGGTGACTTCTAGGTCATAAAACCCACATTATCACCTATACAAGACAAACACCTACCTTCACACTAAGGATCAAGTGTATGCAAAGGACGCAAAATCATACTAGGCAACTAGAAGGACCACATATCTACAAAGGAAAACATTGAACACTTTAGGCACATATTCTTAGGGTAGCATATTTCCATAGGTA
Organism: Solanum lycopersicoides; assembly: GCA_022817965.1. NCBI lineage: Eukaryota > Viridiplantae > Streptophyta > Magnoliopsida > Solanales > Solanaceae > Solanum > Solanum lycopersicoides. The sequence goes on along the minus strand of CM040618.1, from coordinate 74,790,610 downwards.
GTCACTACACATTTCATGCTCCAATCATAATATTAAGCTACCAACATGTAAAACCATATATGTAACACATATTCCTAAAGAAACTCATTTAACCATAATAACTCCTAACATGCTTAATTATATGATGACACACATTCTTTAACAATAACATGCCATTTCACATAAACTTCATATATAGCCATAAAATTGCATCACATCATCAAAATATGCCAAATTCACCTTCACACTACTATCAAACTCATAAAACCAGATAACATCGAACTCACTTTTCTCCTCAAGTATATAGTATAATATCATCCAGAATCATATCTAAAAGACCAACAAACAAGAAAACATAAGAGAGAGATCTTATAGAGTTAAATTTCTATGGCACGATATGAGAATGATGAAGACCGAACTCTATCGTATTATAGCCTGTCATATCATTTGATGATGTCGCGACTCACCACAATGAACACGAAATCTACTAGACGTGGCAATATGAGACTTTTAGAACATAAAACAACTTTAAAACCTCAAGCTCTGGTACCACGTTTGTCACAACCTTGGGGCACCCTAGAATTACATGGCGTACTTGACCTCTCGGAGGTCTTATACAAGCCATAGTTATATTCATCGCATTGACTTAGTAAATTTAGCAGAAATTTAAAACTTTTCATAGCACATCATATGCTAGAACATTACGTCATATATTATTAAAAAATTCATATTGCATACTTAGACCTTCTATTTTCCATCTTAGACTCAACACTTAGAGTAATTAGGGACACGACCCTTACAAACATAATACATAAGTAAATATGTAGAAGAAATTTAACAGAACTAAACTTAGGACGTCTTTGAGGTCACTTTACCATGTACTCTCTTACATTAACAGTGAACCCTTTTTCTTTTAAATCATCAACCTTCCAAGTAACCCTCTAGTGATACTTGTGCAATGCATCACCTTAAGGGCACAAGAAAACCATACATACAATCTATACAAGGCAACACATACCATCATAGAAGTATAGTACAACATAGAAATATTTAAGCCAAGACAATAAAAGACATTACAGTGAACTCTTAGTCATTATGCACATATACTTATTTTACTTCACATGGAACGTTATAATACCTTACTCATTATCCCAATCTTAATCTACGAGTGCAATGTACATGTGAACCCCCATAATCTCACAAATACTTAGTAGACCCTTCATGAGACCACAAGCCTTAACACTTCATACATCAACATCACACGTAAATACAACTTCATTCATGTTAATACAAGGCCTTCATCATATAGTCATTTGGACCAACACAGTGCATATAAGGATAAGATCACATCATATAGATTCATACCATGCACGTCTTCATAACAAGTAAACAAATACTATCATGCCATGCATAAAGACATAACCATAATCATACACATTAGGTCACCTTTCTAGGACTTCCTAAGGAGCTGCTTGTGCAATGTCTAGATGGGTTCATTACTTCCACCTATCCTAAGTAACCTCCCTTTAGTCATCCTAGTTAGGATCGTACTCATTTACTTCCGTTGTCCATTTTACTTTTAGAGAAACTATAGCCTTAACCGAAACTAAGACCCTTGGTGCTAAACATGGAATTTGGTGTTGTAGAGCCTTACACCAAGGGAATGTGTTTCTACCTAGCCAAGGTAGAACATTAACACAGGCTAGCATATTAGGTGATATCACTTGCTAAATCCTATGTGGAAAACATAGTTTATGTAACTTGGGGGCCATCATGGAAACATCACTCTACACCTTTTTTGGGTCATGAGGCTATCCACCGCATGAGGACCGTTAGTAGACACCTTTCGCTTTCCCTTTTGAGGAAGGTGCCACCCCTCATCTTCAAGTTCACTCGGTGTTAAGCTAAGTTCCCTTTATTGAAAAACCTTTATTATCATTTTGTTATAAAACATAGGATTAGGAGATTCATCCCCTCATCTGCTTAGCTCATAGGTCATAGATGAGAGTTCATCAACCTAAATCATGTGAGAAATCCTTTCACATGGACATAACATATGTGTTAGCAATATCTAGTTAAGGATATACTTGAGCACATATTTAAAGGCTCCTCTATTGACTAGATCATCATTCATGTGTGAGTGTGTACACATATATGTGAGCAAACATTTCATATAACACATTAAGACCACACTTGACTATACATTCATACTCATGCACATAGAAACCAAACCTAGGAACTATCCTATCAAGGTAAACATGTGCAATGCATAGACAAGGTCCCATACGCTTGCCCACACTAGTACACCTATCAAGTCATCCTAGTTAAGGAAACACAAATCATACTTTCATAGACATAAGCTTAACATGCATAGTAGTAGACACTAGTGAATATGAGAACTACCTTTCATTTAAACAATATGATCCTATACTACTTGTACGCATGCATCAAGTGTGAGTGTGTGTATACATTGGTCAACATGATCACATAATGGCTATCAACAACATATTGAGGCATCCACCCTCTTAAGACCACAATACTCTTTCAAGCGTAAACCACACAACACAATGTAGCATAGGAGGCAATCTAACTTTATATTACACTTTAAGACTCCTTAACATTAGCTATTCACACATTTACATAGGGTTACATGGGTAAGGGTCATCAATCCTTAAAACTTCATTAATAGCAGAAACCACACAGGATCTTAGCATAACCATTTACATGCTAATAACAATAGTAACATAACTTAGATTCACAACTATAATAGAAGACTAGGCACAAGTTACACATAAGGTGATTATCATAACCACTCATTCATACATTCATGAATTTGCCTTAAAGGAAATGGTCAACACATATATAATGACAATAAAATAAACACCGCCACCATAAGTGGACCATACCACACAATGTCATACAAGGCTTCATCAACTACAATATTATAAGAAAAGTAAAAGAGATAAATATTCTTACCAATTTCTTACCCTTTGATCATCATTGATCAATACACCTTGTTCATCAACAATTCACATATAGGGCAGTAGATAAAGTACCATAATCATAAAAGAAACCATGTACAAGTCGCTACAAGATCATATTACAATCAAATACAATACATCACACATATACTAGAAAGTAGAATAACATATATCTTAAACCCAATTCGCTTGCATTAATCACGAATAACAATTCATCAACAATACACATGTAGTGCAGTAGCTAAAGAGATCATTACTCAAACGAAATCATGCTTTATCTACCCTAACATTTAGATTATGTCATATACATTACAATGTTCACTTTATAGGATAGAAGAATCCAAATCAATGTTTACCAATTCCATGGTTATCTATTCATATTAGATCAATTATACCTAATTATCATTAACATTATACATATAGGCAGTATCTAAGGACAATTAACCATAATCGAGTCATATAGCAACCATCCCAACATCATGATCACAAGTTACTAATTGATAGACTAGAAGAAACTAGATCAATTTATGCCGATTCTTCTTTACTTTAATCATACAAGATTTTTATCAGTAATTCAATCATGATATTAACCTAAAACAATGGCTACAAAACACTTAACATAATCCAAAGTCTTACAACAATCAACATGATGCCAAACTTACAGTGAATACATAGATCATAGACTAGTCATGTTAAATCCTTCATACATTGATCCACATGGATACTTCATCATCAATTTATCATTAATCCAAATAAATAATAGTAGATATAGACAATTCAAGATAAGAGAATCGCAATTCTACCATTAATAAGCCATGATCACAAAGTCCATGCAAGGACTAAATCAATTTTGGGAAAGGACATGGGTTCATCATGCAATTGGATTCAAAATCACGTTAAAACCAATATATTAACTTCAATTAATCATGACTTAATCATTAAAAATTTTTTTAGAAACAACCCATGGCTAGATTGAAGAAGAATAGATTTGATCATGAAACCTTCTTTGAAAACTTGAGATTGACTCTCCAAGTGAAAGGTTACTTGGATATGAAGGATTACCATACCTTTGTCTAGTTCAAAATCTCTAAAACTTCATGAATCACCCATGTAAATCCAAGTTCCAAGTTTTTCTTGAGCTTCACCAACAATGGTGGTTTCTAGGAAGAATATTTAGAGAGGGAAAGATTTATTTCGTGAGCATGGGATTGGGAATGGGTTGGTCACGTTTTAGAATGATTATATACACCCAAAAATAGGTAAATAAATCAATTAGGGTCAGTTTAGGACGTGGGGTGAATTTACCATTCACCCCTTAATAAAACAGTGCGCAAGGCAGCAGTTGTGGGACACCATCAACGGACCCAATCGATTGGGCGTTGGTGCATCGACGGGACGTTCTGTGCCCTCCGTCGATTGGACCTTGGCCAATTTTTGGGTTGATACTTGCCCAGGATAAGTTTTCAACGATGAAAACTCACCTATGTGCCATTTGTCAACCAACTGGGCGTCGTTTGGTTCAGTGGATTGACACTGCCAAGGCAGTGTCTCGATCTGCCTTGGGTCCTTCTTGTGGGCCCTTTTACGGGGCCCTTTAGAAGTCGTACCCGGACGTTCCAAACGTAAATACAACCCTTAACAAGTTTTAGAGCTCCCACATCAGCTTCACGCAAAACAAATACACGTAAAACGTCCAAACAGTCTAGGCCCCATCAATACATACACATGCATGTCTCAAGGATATCTTCCGAACGTCTTGGAAGTTCTTGGACGTTTGATGTACAAACTTCAAGAAACTCCATATATTTAAACATCATTGTAACTCATTTTAATACTTCATAAGCTCATGACAAATAATTATAAGCACGCATAGACACATGAGGCATATAGGTGACCAATCGTCGAACGTCTTGGTCGTCCCTTGACGTTTGACTTCCAAATAACCTCAAACTTTACACACTGCCTCAAAACCATATTATGAGCCATTTTAGGACTTCAGAACTTTAAGACAAACATGTTAGGCTCTAGACACCGTATCTCATTTTGGGGGTCTTATACTCTTTCCACAGGTGACACATGTAGGCTTGCCATTTTGAGAAGCACCTCCTTTATGATATTTCACCTTAGGAGCACCAGGTCCATCTTGATTTTGAGACCACTTTTTGAACCTAGGTTGCCCTTAATCACTTTCACCACTTCGTTTCATGTATCTAGCAATCCTACAAAGTTTAGACTCTTCAATTCATTGTGCATTAAACATGAGTCTAGCTAAGGTCATATCATCATGTAGCATAGCCGTACGACATTCTTCCCTCCCTAAGCAGGCGAACCCGGTCACAAAATGACTCATCTCATCCCTAGAATTTGACACTAAGGATGGTACATATCTAGACAACACTGACAACTTCAAAAAGTACTCCTCAAAACTAATATTGCCTTGCTTGAGATTGATAATCTCCTCTACCTTAACCTCCCTCCTTTCACGGGGAAAGTACTTACCTAGAAAAGCCTCCTTAAATTCTTCCCACTCAATAGTATCCGACTTAACCGGCCTATTATCCTTCCATTCAGTGTACCATATTTGAGAAACATCCCTCAATTTATACGAAGCCAACTCCGCCTTCTCCCTAGATCTAACCCCCATAGAACCTAACACCTTGTACACACCATCTAGGAACTCTTGGGGATCCTCTTCCACCTTAGAGCCAAGAAAGATAGGAGGATTCATCATCACAAAGTCTCTAAACCTAGAGGTCACAGTGCTCACCACAATATTCACCCTACGATGCATACTCAAATTCACTTGAGTAATAACGGCTCCATCTAAAGTAAGCAAAGCCTCTCTAATGTCTCTATTACTCAATTCCGGAGGAACCACCGGAACCTCATTACCTCCTTCCACAATAGGGACTTGATCACCTTGGGGAGGCACTTGAGCACCTTGAGCTCCTTGGACTCCTTGCCTATCTTGAGGAACTTTCTCAACTTGAGGAGGAAATTCCTCATTCACCCTTTCTTCTTCCAACCTTCTAGAAGCCATCCTTCTAGTATTCATCTCCTAGAAACACAAAGAAACACAATAAGAAGAATGCTCATAACATTTACTCTACCGTACGATATTGGAGTAAAAAAGAAGGGAAACTCTATCGTCCTATAGCCTCTCGCCCAAAGATGTGTCGCGACTCACACGATAGTCGAGGCTCTACTAGACGTGACTTCATGAGACTTTTTGATTCCTAAGACAACTTTCACTTCCTATGCTCTGATACCAAACTTGTCATGACCTGCACCTATACCCTAGAATTTAGGGCATTCCTTAGGCCGTGAACCGGCGTACTCGACCTCTCGGAGGTCTTATACAATCCCTCCGTATCGTTCATCACATATACATAGTGAAAAGTAGTGCGAATTAAAACTATTCACAAATACTTTCATAGTCTTCAAAAACTCTTTCATATAAAAGTCATAGCAAATACTAAGTCTCAATCCCATCAAAGCTTAGACACAAGAGTACTTGGGTCACGGCCCATACACAATAGAAAATATAGTACTACTAAGTCTATTACAATACTTTAATAAGAACAATAAATGACATCTATGCCCTCTAGTCAAATGAGGACATACTTCAACTTCACTTGAATGATGCTAAGATCCATGTCTTGCTTCCCAAATGCTCCTCACCTACCAACCACTATACACATAGATAAAAGCATGGAAGTAGTACAACCACATGTACTAAGTATGACATAATGCATAAAAATCATGAAAACAGACATTTATTGGAAATATGCATCTTTTCATTTAAATATCATAATATAATTATAAGAACAACATTTAACACCTTAGAAACACATAAGAAATCACTTAGTCAATTTATAGCATTTTAAAGGAAACTTTACACTAACCTCCATTCACTGAACAATGAAGTTCTTCACTGTTACACTGAAGTTCTTCACTGTTACAGTGAAGTGCTTTAACTTCACCTTAGACACCTTCTAGCATGTAATTCCCTCACTAAAAGCTATCTTAAGACTCACTTAAGCAACAGAAAGAGAGACCACCCATACACCCTCTCTAAGCATGCCTAGACGATCCTCAAGACTACTAATAATGAGACTCATACACTTACAATACATCAAACATATGAACATATAAGATATGACATTTTCCTTACCAAGGCTATCTAAAGACTTACTTAAGTACTACTAGAAGAGAACGCCCATACACCCTTTTCAAGGTTACCTAAATAATCCTTAAGACTTTCTTAGTTTAGATCATGCCTGAAGAATCAACCAACTTCCCTAACTAGTTTACGTAATCACTCATTCACATACTTTTTAACATAAGTAATTATTTCATTAATTCATTAAGAAACATTCATCACATAGAGGACATTCAAGTAATGGTCTTGGAGAAGACCTAGGGATTCTTACTAACATCTTCAAATCATATTGTCCAATGTCTAGATAGCGTTACATACCACTACCTAAACTTCATAGAATTTCTCTAATGCTAATAGGTATACCACATGGTCAGAATAGGCAATAACCTACATAGACCATGGTAGAAAAACATGGAATCCTGAGTTCTATCCTACTCCGATGAGGTTGTTCTACTTCCCAATGGTAGAACTTGGACACATCCCATGTAGGCACATAGTTAAGAAATATGAAAGACTTACTTTGTATTATAGCCTCATCTTTTAACTAGAACTATTTCCCTTACCATACTCACTTGGTGCTAGCCTCTGTTCTCATAGAGTAATTCACATTAAGGTTCATACAAAGGGGTTTCATATCAAGTTCATAACCCAACTACATTTACCCTACTAAAGAGGTCCCCTAGGGCTGCCTTACAATGGCGACGAGAATCACGTAATGACTTCGCTAAGGATTGATATGATGTTGTTCCAGACAATCAACTTTAAGTCCATCATTCATTACAAGAAGGATACCATTACGGCTTTCGACTTCAAGTTTCAACTAGGTTCAAGGTTTCACATAAAGGACCCTCTTATGATCATTCAAGGTCTCACATATCATTCATTCATACAATAATAATAGGATTATCATCCTAAGTCAAGACATCACATATTCACATTCATACATGCATCAAGTAAGGGACACAAGTCTACCAAAATAAGACACAACATACTTCACTTTTAGCACATATTACTTGTCATTCTAGAAGCACATAGGAAAAACAATTATCATCTTTAAGTCATCCTATACACTACTATATCATCATAAATATAACCATCATATACTCATATAGCCAAGTGGGAATAATTATGCATCAACTCCAAGACGACACACATAAGGACATAGTCATAGTCTAACATGATCACCTTTATAACATCAATAGAAGAAACACATACTTTCACATTACTTCACATATAGCTAGATATGATCATACTCCACATAATCAACTACACAAATCATAATATTACTTCAAGTAGTTTCCGACAAGGCCATGATCATCACAATACTTAAAATAACGCCGACACGGCCACATCAATCACATATCACCACCACCATAAGTGGTCCATACAAATCACAACATAATTCAAAATATATAATACTTTAAATAAAGATAAATAGGGAAGCTTACTACCAATTCATTCTCTCCACTTCAATCCATGTCTAAATCATCCAATTCAATACCATAAGGCCCTTACCCATGGGCATGAACATCAATTAAATGCATTAACTATGATAATCAATGAATCTAAGTAAATTCAATGTAGATTTATCAATCTAATACCAATTATATATCAATTGAATACAATTCTTACATCATTTGATAGCCCATAGAAAACAATACAATAATTCATAAGCATTAAGACAATATCACTTAACCTATAAATTAGTCAAAAACTAGGGTTCATCAATTACATGGGTTCATAGGTCAATTCTGTTAAAATCATATAATTAACAACAATTCAATCAATATACAATGCTTAAAAATCTTTAATGCAAGAACCCATGGGAAGATCATGAAATATGACAATTCATCTTTGAAAACTTAGAAAACTTATTTGAATTTCGGCTCCTTGATGAATAGAGTTTCAAGGATAAATAACCATACCTTAGTGATGTTAATCCTCCAATTTTTGATGAAGAATTACCACTCAAATCTCCAATCCAAGCTCTTCCTTGAGTTTTGGCTTCTATGGAGTTATATGGAATTTCTAAGAGAATTTGGGTTTTGATTTAGAAGAATGAATTCTTCTAAATGTTAAAGACTTATAAACATGTCTAAATACCCAAAAGACCATCAAGTTACCGCCCTTTCTCTTATTCGGATGTGGGGTAAATTTAAAACTTCACCCTCAACTTACAGTGAACCTGCGCAGGCGAACAAGCTCACAGACAGAATGCCGTCGACGGCCCGTCCCTTGACCAACAGTCCGTCCTGTTGGTCCGTGGTTTGGGACTGAGGCTTGTATTTGGCCTATCCTTCTCAATGCCTAAGTGTACACCAACGACTCCTCACATACGGGGTGTCGACGTACCCACTGAGCGTTGATTGCCTCCGTAGGTTGGGCTGTCTTGGGTAGTCGTGGCTCAATGAAAGGGTCCTTACTCAAGGACCCTTGGAAGGTCCTTGGGGATGTTTTCGCAGACGTTTCCAACCAATACATGCTTTTACACGAGTTTAGGACCTCTCACATGAATTTCATCCAAAACAAACACGTAAAACTTGACGAAATATGTCACGACACACAAGGTCATTTCAAGGCACTTCTTTCGAACGTCATGGACGTTTGACTTCTAATGCACCTAAAATCTTAGACACTGCCTCTATACGATATTATAGACCATTTTAAGACTCTAGACCATCATAAAAACCATGTTAGGTTGTAGCATCATCGAAGTCATTTTAGGGATCTTACAATCACGGTGCCAAATGGGCACTCCGACATCTATGCATAAGTGGAAGATCAAAGAGGCAAATGGGTAAGTAGTAGAGGTCTTAAAATGCCTCTAATGTATCAGGGAGATCAATAATTTTGCAAAGTCAATCTCCAACCCGGCCACCAAGGCTCTTACCAATACCGCTCTATCCCATGTAAGAATGTTATCTGCTGCAGTCGGAGATAGGCGGTGGCGGACTAACAGCCAGACGAACTTGGCTATGAAGGTGAAGTTTTCCTTTTTGATAAGGCCTTTAGGGTTTAACGCCCAGTCTGCTCCCTCACCGTCAATGGACAGCTGATGTGCAAGCCAACTCTTGGTGGTCTTTCTCTAATCTCTGGTCCTCTGAAACTGGACACTCTTGACCATACCCCACAGGTAATCAAACACCGGAGTAGGGGGTCCCAAGTAACATCATTGGACACACCGCACAGGAACCGACGGAGAATAGTAGGAGAATTATCCACTCGGAAGCCTCGAACTAGAATGTGTGTTAGTGGGTCCTGTTTGGCAGGTCTCCCCCGCCTGTCCAAAGAAACTCTGAGAGTTGCCATATATGAGGCGTAAAACTCTCGAACAATTTCCTCGCTATACGACCCCAAAATCCTAGCCATCCACTCGAGCATGTGGCGGGTGAACAATCTATGCACCTCAGGGACTGTATGAAGGCTCTCTGTAAGAACTCCCCGCTCGACTGTCACGAAACGGGTCATCACCCCCTTGTCATTCAGAACCTTTGCGTCCCTGTAAATATTATATTGACAATCTACGCACCACCAATTTGGCTCCTCAAGAACCGGTGCACGGATATCATCATTGGGTTCCGGAGGAGACTTTGAACTATGAGCCTCATTAGACGAGGATTGTCGGGCAGGTACCTCTGGGTGAGAGGTTCCAGGTGCTCTGCAACCAGAGGCAGTGGCCTCATTTGACCCCGTAGAGTGGGCCGACTCTGAACACGTTGCCTCTTTAGAGCCAGACACTCCTTTAGAACTCGAGGCTGACCTAGACGGTGTGTTGTTCAGTGTGCGCTCCTCATCAGACTGGAAGGTAGTTACTACGCAAGAAGCCACCTTCTGGGGGTACCCCGAGTGGCTCATGCAGCAGGTGTAGGGGTACGGGTGCTTGGGGGTACATATTCAGGATCCGCTCATCGTCGGAATTGTCAATCATCCGACGAGATGGTGCCACAGACTTGGATCTGCCCCTGGAATAAAAATTCTCCGTTTTGGGGTCCATATGTACCTGTAAAGTAGTTTTTAGTCTCATAGCAATCTTACTACATACACAATACTAACAAAATAGAGAACGGAAAAACAAGGCACATTCCAGTTCAGACCTGCAGTACTAGTTGACGAGCACTATCGACGGCCCGTAGATATTGTCCTTCATTGGAAACATAGGAATTATTTAGATTCTTCATTCTACAGACCTCTCAGTTGGAAAATACGGACGTGCAGAACAGCCTGTCGAATAATCGACGAACCGTAGTCCACTTCCGTCGTCTGACACTTAGAATAATTTTTAAACTCTCTCAAAACAGGGTCTCATTTGGAAACTACGAACGTGCAGAATGGTCCGTCGATGGGGTCTCATGTTTTTGTCTTTGAGTTAAATAATTTTAAGTTTGCTCAATCGACGGACCCCATCGACGGTCCGTCGATGGGGTCTAATGTTGTTGGCCTGAGACAGATTTCAGGCCTTGTTTCTATTATCACATTTTGACACCTTGGATACCCACACAAGTTAACCCAACACATAACAACCATTAAAAGACAAGTTCTTAATCCTTAGGGTTTTGATTTCACAAAGTTCATTCTCGGATTCAAAGATGCTACCAAACCCTAAATCATAAAGTCTATAAACTTATTTTAAATAGATTACACCACTACCCATTCACTTTCTTGCATTGTAAGGGACATTTTATCCACATTTTAACAAGCACAATCATACAATTTTGTTCCTATGTCAAGACCCACATTCTAAGTTTCGTTTCCAACAACAAATGAACGAGAATTCATCAAACAAATGGAATCGAAATACCTGAAAATCGTAGTGGAGTGAATGGGTGGTGATCTTTGCAACAACCTACGTGCCTGACCTTGAACACCGACCAGAGAAAGCGATAGGAACCAAGTAGAATTTGTGAAGAAGAGGGTTTAAGGAATTTTGGGAGGATTTGGAGGTTGGGGAAATCTAATGAATTTGGAAGGGAGAAATATGGAGTTATGATGAGAAAGGAAGGAAATAAGGGAAGGCAAACTGTTGGGAAAATAATTTGAAATTTTTTTTGTGTCTAATGAACGGTTTTTCTATTAATATAAACGGCTAGGTTGGGTCGGGTCACTAGCTCTTTGGACTGACAAAACACCGTCGATGGTCCGTAAGTCAGTCGACAGATCGTCGATTGGACCATCGATTTTGCAGAATGACTTAGATAAAATTTCAGGACATACGTGGGATCTACGGACATAATCGACTGTCAGTATTTTAATGAAAAGACGTCGATGTGGTCCGTAGATCTATGCACCAGACTATTTTCTACAGAATTCCAGCTTTTTGGTCCCTGCACATTGAACAACCATTAAGCTATTATTTTTGTGTTTTTCTGGACACTTTTGAGACACGGACCCTAAACTTCTCTCTAGACAAAGCTAAAAAAATAAAGCATGAGGATGACTAAAATAAAATGAAAAAGCGAAGGCAACTATTCCTACAAAGAAAAGAAAAACCTATTGTTGGCTAGAGGATACACCTTGGGTTGCCTCCTAAGAAGTGCTTGATTTAACGTCGCGGCACGACGCAAGATCCTTGATTACTCAAACTTCATCAAGGTGATATGCCTCAACCACTTCATGGACACTCTCCGCATGCCCTAGGTAGATCTTAATTATTTGCCCGTTGACAGTGAACTTTACACCCTTCTTGTTCTCCAACTCAACCGCTCCATGTGGAAACACTTTAGTGATAACGAATGGTCCCGTCCACTTGGACTTGAGTTTTCCTGGAAACAAGTGTAGCCTAGAGTTTAATACAAGCACCAAGTCCCCAAACACAAATTCTTGTTTTTCAATCTTTTGGTTGTGGTACTTCTTCATCTTCTCTTGGTAGATGGCTGAACTTTCATACGCTTTTAGGCAAAACTACTCAATCTTATTTAACCCATTAAGTTTCTGTTCCACTCTTTCATTCTAATCCATCTTCAGTTTCTTCATTGTCCACATGGCTTTGTTCTCTAACTTAACTGGCAAGTGACAAGCGTTTACCATATATAAGTTGGTATGGAGACATACCGATGAGGTTCTAGTATGCAGTCCGGTAGGCCCAAAGAGAATCATCAATCCTCCTTGACCAATCCGTTCTATTAGAATTTACCGTTTTCGACAGAATTTGCTTGATCTCTCTATTAGACACCTCAACTTTCCCACTAGTCTGTGGATGGTACAGAGTGGCCACATTATGGCGAACCTCATATTTCTCCAATAGCCCTTTGAACAACATATTGCAAAATTGAGATCCACCATCACTAATAATGGCCCTAAGTGTGCCAAATTTGGAGAAGATGTTCTTTATCAAGAACGTGGTGACACTCTTCCCTTCATTGTTATAAAGTACTATAGCTTCTACCCATTTTGATACGTAGTCCACCGCCATAAGTATATATTTCATCCCATTAGAACTTACGAATGGTCCCATAAAATCAATGCGCCATAAATCAAATAACTTAATCACTAGAATGAGATTTAAAGGGAGCTCTTGCCTCTTAGAAATTCCTCTATCTCTTTGACACCTATCACATGACTTGGTAAACTCGTGAGCATCTTGGTGAATGGTTAGCCAATGGGACCTACAATGCAAAATCTTGTGGGCAGTCCGGATACCACTATGGTGCCCACCCACAGGCGAGGAGTGCCATGCCTCCAAAACACTTAACATCTCAACTTCCGGCATGCAACGTTGAATAATCCCATCAGCACAACTCTGGTGTAAATAAGGCTCATCCAAAAAGAACTTTTTTAGATCATGCACAAACTTCTTCCTCTGATGGAAGGACAAGTTTGATGGAACTATATCATTGGCCAGATAATTTGCAAAATTGGCGAACCATGGAATCAATTCATGAGATGCAGCCAATACATGCTCATTTGGGAAGGTATCATCAATTTCAACCTTTTCACCCAACTCTCGCATAGCTTCATCCTCCAATTTGGACAAGTGATCGGCAACTTAATTTTCAGTCCCTTTTCTATCTTTTATCTCAAAATCTAACTCCTGCAATAATAACACCCATCTAATCAACCTTTTCTTCGTATCCTTCTTTGCCATGAAGTAGCTCAAAGCGGATTGTTCAGTATGCATTATGACTCTTGTGCCAAGCAAATAGGATCAAAATTTTTCGAACGCAAATACCACCGTAAGAAGCTCTTGTTCAGTCACCGTATAGTTCTTTTGTGCTTCATTTAGGGACTTACTTGAATAATAGATGGGGTGAATGATTTTATCACTTCTCTATCCCAATAACACACCAAGAGTGACCCCACTAGCAACACATATCACCTCAAATGGCCTGCTCCAATGTGGGGAAATAATATTGGGTGCAGACACCAACTTCTCCTTCAACTCTCCAAATGCCTTCAGACAAGATTCATCAAAATAGAATTTACATTCCTTATCAAGTAATTTGCACAGAGTATATGTATTTTTTGAGAAATACTTAATTAACCTCCGGTAAAATACCGCATGTCCCAAAAAACTTCTAACACCTTTTACAAAAATGGGTGGGGGAAGTCTCTCTATAACATCAACTTTTACTCGATCAACCTCTATCCACTTCTCCGATATGTGATGGCCCAATACTATACCTTCTTTCACCATAAAGTGACATTTTTCCTAATTTAGCACAAGATTAAAATCTTCATATCTTTTGAGAACCTCGGCCAAGTGACTCAAACACCGATCAAAGGATTCGCCAACAACCGAAAAGTAATCAATAAATACCTCAATAGTGTCCTCCACCATATCGGAGAATATCGACATCATAAATCGCTCGAAGGTGGCCTGTGCGTTACATAACCCAAACGACATCCTCTTGAAAGCGAATTTCACATAAGGGCAAGTAAAGGTGGTCTTCTCTTGATCCTGCGGGGCAATTAACCATCAAGAAAACAATACCATCATTTTCCTGCGAGTCTATCCAACATCTGGTCCATGAAAGGTATAGGGAAATGATCCTTCTCAGTCCATGCATTCAACTTCCGATAATCCATGCAAACTCTCCATCAGGTCACCGGCCTCATTGGAACAAACTCGTTCCTCTCATTAAGCACTACTGTCATTCCCTCTTTTTCGGGCACACATTGAACATGGCATACCTAACTACTTTCTACAATAGGATATATGACTCGGCATCCAACCAATTAATGATCTCCTTATTCACTGCCTCTTGCATAGGTGAATTCAATCATCTCTGGTGCTCAATACTTTGCTTTTGATCGGGCATGAGTTGGATTTTGTGTGAACAAATACTGGGAGGGATCCCAATAATGTCCGTAATAGTCCAACCAATGGCTCATTTGAACATCTTCAAAACTTCAACCAGACACTCTATTTCTTGCACATTCAAATCCAATGCAATAATTACCGGCAAAATGTCATCTCTACCCAAGAATACATACCGCAGATGAGGTGGTGGAGCCTTAAGCGCTAATTTCAAAGCCTTTTTAATAGATGGTCTCGCTGGTGGATACTCGCGATGCTTCATATCTAACTCAAATTTCTTTGGTTTGGACCGATATTCGTTTTGTTCAAGTGCCGCAACCAAAGACCCATAATCTGCAATACCATCAATCTTAAAATTCATGATCACTGCCGCTAGTGCCACAACACCTAGGCGCTCTTCGATTTGTACCTCAGACGTACTCTCAACCCTGTAGGATATAGCAGATAGTGTTTGGATCTCACCACTCAGCTTTATGGACCTAAAAATATTGAATGTTGCTTCTTCATTGTTCAACCTAAACTTCATCTATCCTTTCTCCATATAAACCAAAGCGCGACTAGTGGCAAGGAACAACCTCCGAAGAATAGGAACCTCAAAGTCTACCTCACAGTCAAGAATCACAAAATCGACCGTAAATATAAACGACTCCACTTTCACGATCACATCATGAATTATCCCAATGGGCCTCTTCATTGTTCGATCGGCCATCAATAACCGCATTGCAGTGGGCTTTGGATCAACCAAATCCAATTTCTTATAAATGGAAAGAGGCATGAGGTATATGATAACACCTAGATCACATATTGCTTTAGCAAAGTGTAATAATTCGATGGTACATGGAATAAATAAGGTGCCTGGATCTTCCTTCTTCTGCACAAGAGAACTTGTAGCAATAACACTACAATGCTGCATTCGGTCATCATCCTCAAAACTTACCAATCTCTTCTTTGTAACCATATCCTTCATGAACTTACCATAATCAGGCATTTGCTCCAAAGCTTATATCAAAGGGACATTGATGGAATGTTGTTTCAACATAGTGATAAAACACCGGTATATACCATCCCCAGTCTTCTTCACCAATCTCTAAGGGAATGGTGGTGGCAGTCTAGGAATGGGGACCACTTTCTGGGGTACCTCTGTTTCTTTCTCCGTTTTGTCCACCAATTCACCACTAGTTTCCACCACCTCTTTATCTTCTCTTATCTCATCTTCTACCACAAACGGCATAGGTGGATCAATAGTTTGCTTACCTCCTAGAGTAGTGACTGTCATGAAATGTCCATCATTTTTAGGATTTTGAATTGTATTGCTAGGAAGAGTACCCGGTTGGCGTGGGTTCACAGTAGTAGACAATTGGGCAATTTGTTACTCAAGATGCTTAATCGAGACCGCATCAGCATCCACCTTTAGCCCAATGTTAGCTAAATCACCTTTCAATCCCTTGGCGTGCTCATCGCTAGCATCAAATCTCCCTTCATCTTCTGCAACATATCTTCAACTCGTGCCATACTACCTCCACCATCCCAAGGAGCAACTTCCCGGATTTGAGGTTGAACATAGGGCCCACTTCGATCATTTCTGTTACCATAATTACCCAGGTTGAAGTTGTTGTCGCGGTTGTAGTTTATGTCTCGAACATACTATCCCTCTCTGTTGTAATTTCCATAGTTCCGACCATGATTTCCTTCACCGTGATGCCAGTTCTCCTGATTGGAGCCTTGGGTGTTTGGTCGGAAACCCCCCGTCTGATCATTCACTGCATAAGTATCCTCTTCATAATAGTACTCATCCGCTGGCGGTTGTGGTTTCACTACACCATTTTAGGCCTCCGGCCACCTTAGTAAAGTGTAGCCTAAACTAGAAAAAAGTGTGGCCTTAGATAAAAGGCTACACTTTTTGACATTAGGCAATACTTTGCCAGGGGTGCCCAAATGAAGCGTTACCTTAGATTTTAGGCAAAACTTTTCAAGTGTTGCCTTATCAACTACGCTTAAAAGCGTAGCCTAAAAGTTAAAATGTCCACACTTTTATGTACCTCAATAGCAACATTTATATCTCATACAACTACACTTTTAAGTGTTGCCTTAGCTTTCTTATTGGCCACAATTCGTAAGTGTGCCTTTTCTATCTAATGTATGACAACAATTTTAAAGTGTTGCCTTTTCTATCTAATGTATGACAATACTTTGAAGTATAGTCCTTGCCCATGTGATTACCACAATTTAAAGTCCTAAGGCTACACTTTTAAGTGTGGTCATATCATTTTGGCTATAAAATATATGCCAAAATTTCAAATTTAAAACCACAAATAGTATTTTACAATAAATAATCTCAAGCATTAAATTGGATCATAAGTAATTCAAATATATAGATTTTCAAGAAACCTCAAAACATTGTACGTCTTGTGTACTTACACATACTTATACAACAATTTTCAAAATACTTGTACACAATTATTCAAAAAGTAATCTTACAATAGTTCAAAAACTCTTCATAATCCACTTCAATGAGATCAAATTTACATGTAGCGACCCTTAAAATTTGATCACCTCCGTTTCCCTACACATTAAGAATTTACGACAAATCAGATTGAAACAAAAGTATATGTTAAAGCTGAGTCAGTTGCTAGTTGAGTTGATTTGAAAAAGACATCAAAAGTAAATGTTTAGCTATATGAATCCTAGATGTTAAAGATAAGCATGGAACCTTAATAAAACAACAACTATACATCCTCAATATTCATCTTCATTTCAAAACCTGATTGATTTCCAAATTCCATATTTCCAAATTTCTAGATTTCAGATTTCCAGATTTACAAATTCCAGATTTCCGGATTTTCAGATTTCCAGATTCTAGATTTCCAGATTCTAGATTTCAAATTTCCAGTTTCCAGATATTAAGATTCAAACTTTTCCTGATTTCCAGATTCCAACATTACCATTCAAAAGGTCCTTTGTGGTCTGGAGAGCATTGAGATATAAATTGTCAATCAGTGAAAAAGTGGTGACATTAGGAGGGGGTTCAGTGAAGTGTATTTGCTACTATCAACAAGGGTGTGACACAGTGGATCATACTTCATTCAGGGTCAAGTATTTGATCGTTAAATACATATATCACCTGCTCAACACCGCATTTCCATATATTCAGTGGCCTATGCAGTGGACAGAAATGTGAATCTTTTAAGAGTTAACTAATCAATGTGAATCTTTCAATTGTATTCATACATACATAGAAGCTAACAGTAATGCTAATTTTTTGTCCAAGCAAAGTCATAGACAAAATACAGAAAGAAGTCAAATAAGAAGCAGTTTTGGGGGCAGTTAGGCTGTTAAATAGGTAAGTGGGATTCATGTTTGAAGAAGTTGTCCACTTTTTTAGGTTGCTTTTATTTACACTTACTATTTAGTTCAAAACAAAGGCCCGCCATTTAAAAAAACTTGTGACCGCTTACCCACTTCTTTCCACTTTCTAAGTTTTGCAGAATTGTTGTTCTATTTTCAAGGGACCAAATTCATTTGGTATCCTCACCTAAAGTCATACAACTACTTTACTTTTGTCCTTTTATTTTCTACAATTTTACTTGACGTGTTTAAATTTTCACACTATCCGAGCATTTTAACATGTCACACAAGATGAGATTGAATACCTATATTAAATCATAATTAGTAAGTTGTTTTTAGAGATACCACAAGCATTTTAAAATTGTATTTAAAAAGTTTGATGAGGAGGTAGGGACACATAGTAGGGCCCAAATATTTCTACTTTAGTTCTACCTTAAAACATGATTTAGCTTTCTTCTCTTTTGTTTTTTGAGATTGGGTTGCTTCTTTTGCTTTTAGCTTTGTCTTTAGTAACTTCACCTTGACTTTGGCTAATATTAGAGATATTTACATAGTTAGTGTGATTGATACTTCTGATAGAGATCCTTACATAGTTAGTTATGAAGAGAGTCTGAGACTAGCTCATACGATTCCTCGGAAAAGGGAACCCGATTGAGGAAGCTGACATTGTCTGACTTCCTTACTTACAGTGCATTATAAAAGAAACTTTTCAGCTGCACCCTCCAACTCCTCTTTTTGTACCTCAAAAAATAGAGGAAGATGTTGACATGTGTGGCTACACTGTCCCTAAAGGTTCAAAAGTGTTGATTAATGTGTGGGAAATTGGCCGGGACTCAACTATATAGGAAGACCCTTTAGTATTTAATCCTGATTAATGTGTACAGGAGGATGACTAAACCTCTATAGACAGCGACTGTGCAGTTTGCATTTCTTATAAATGAATATATATGCTTAGAATTAATGTTTGCATCAACGTGCAACATAGCTAAAGTCAACATTTCAGCAGGAAGGGGCCATTAGTGATAACAACAATCACAGCTCTGTATATACTTCACAAATAGCTCACAATTTTTGTCAACAACATTTCAAGTGTTTCTGCAAATATAAACCAGAAAAAGACACCATTGATAGCAATTTTTTGACACGGCACTTTGCTAAAAATATCTAAAATATCACTACCAATCATGGACTGCCGGATCGAGCCACAACTACACATACAAATCAGTTGACGAAAATATAGTTGAGAGGTTCAAGAGGAGAGAAAGTTAGAGAAAAGCCTTAAGGAACAAAGTAAATACCTTTTGAAGAATCGAATCATGAGTTGACCCTGAAGAATGTAGAATATTTTTGCCTCTTACAGCTTGTGCGCTACTTGCATCAAAAGGTGAAACAGTATTACATCCAATAAGCCCTGGTATATCTTGAACATTCAATCTAGGGTATTTTTGCAGCAACTGGCTAAAAAGATGTCGCATTTTACTCTCATTTCAATCATTTTTTCATTCATTTCTTCCTTCAGAGAACTGATTTCATTAGCATGCTTTTGTTTTAGCATGTTAATTTCTTCATCTTCTTTTAGAGAACTTGTTGTCACTGATCTGCCATAACACCTAAGTCGGCAAGGTTGTTCCTTTCCAAACACTGCCCTAAAGGCATCATCCGTCGTTTCCCCAGAATTTTGACAATTTTGAAGTTCAGTCTGTTGAATAAAATTAACATCCATAGCTAACAGTAAGAAATACTTACACTCTGCACAATAAATAAGATATAAGTCTGAATTAAATTCACCAACAATCCTATTTAAGAAACATACTATTGCAATTCGGGTATTGGCCTTAATTTCCTTTCCCGTCTTTGTACGAGTTGCAATAAACATTTAAGGTTGTCATGGTTTTTCATTGTTTTCTTTTGTTGCACTCTACAAATTATATCAAATGAAATTTAAAAAATATTTGCCTTTTATAAAAAGTATGTAAAGATTAAATTCATATGTCTGCTAAGTATTACCAATTTCACGCGTATTCTTGCAAAATTAATTGGTCCCATTTGATGCCTCCACTGTTGTTATTTCCTGTTTTTAGAATTCATTTCATCTATGTCCTATAATTAAATAAAAAAAGATGTTTAAATCGATAATTAAAAAAGAAAAGAATATATATGATGCAAAATATTTCAAAGAATAGAAATGCACTATTTTAGCTTTACTTGAAAAGTTAGGTGTTTCCAATACTCGATCAACTGGCAGAATTGAGCTTCTGGAATGTCTTTAGCACGTTTCGCTAGCATTTCCTCAACAGTACAATTTTTACAAAAAAACTCTCTCTTTAATTTTTTTTTTGTGCTGCCTCCAAGCATCACGAAGACCAGTCATCACCCACTTCTTTCCTTCTACCGGAATTAGGAATTTGGACTATGCAAAATAAAATATATTTATCTTCATTAGTAAAAAACAATGAAAAATGCAATTTCAAAATTGATTGGTCTTACATTGATATATTCCCACATGCGCTTTTTAATATCTTTTTGCACGGCATGTCAACTAATGTACATCGAGCTGATGAATCGAGGATTTCTTGCAATTGTTTCGATAAAATGGGTTAATTCTGACACTATCTTATCGGTTGGTCCCACTGCTTGTCCTTTATCAAATGTCACTTCCTCCCTTTCTTCCAAAGTTCTTGCATGAATATTCTTACATGTTGTTTTTCCTCGAATATTTTTCTGCTCCGATATCCCTACAAGACAGGAAATAAGAAATTTATCTATAATGAGTAATAAATCTTACAAGATTTAAAACATACCTTTTGTACTACAATCAATATCAACTTCCTCGTCTATTGCACACTCATCCTCTTCGATATCTACTTCATCCTCAATAGCATCCAATCATTTATTATGGAGATGAATAGAAAGAGCAGGTGTATACTCGACAGCAGCAACTGTGTGGTTGATCTGTTTTCTTTCATCGCCAATGACTATCCGTTGTTGTTTCTTAAACTGATAAGGACTAGTAGGTGGTATGACTGACTTCTTCTTTACGTGTTTCTTGGTTGGTAGATCATGATCAATATCATGTTCTTTCTGTATTTGTTGGTCTTTCAGAAACTGTTCAACACTAGTGGCTGGTAGGACCAACTTCCTCTTCACCTGTTTGAAGTTTAATAGATCCTGAATTTCGTGTTGTTCCTCTCCATTACCTAGTGTTGTTCCAGTCACATGTACAGAAGAAGTAACATTTTCATTGGACGACATTTGGAACCTGAAATTAGGCATAGGCACTTTAAATCCTTTCTCTTGAATGGACTCTCCAGATTGACATGACCTCGATTTGTTCTGTCCTTTCCCTACAATCATATTTGCAGTACTAAGTTCTTCCCTGGGAGATGACTGAATCACTGATTTGTGGCCACCAAATTTACTTTTTCCTTGTTGTGGAATGAAATCCTCAGAATTCTTTTTTTTAAGCGCTATTGGTACGTGCTCTTTCTTAGGTTTATTATTGTGTTCGTTTGCAACAATTTCTCTCTTAATCTTAAATTGATTGACCAATTCAGCACTTGAGCGGTATTGCACAGCAGCATCCAAATTCTTCAATGGACTTTGAGCTTTGTTAGGATTCGAACACTTTTTCTTTAGTGTTGTTGATTGATTCATTCTTCTTGCTTTTTTCTTGTATCAAGTAGACCTACAAAATAAGAATCACAAAAATTCACTAGCCAGAATCTTCATAGTGGTAGATTACAAATATTGAAGAGTGTTTTGTTTCAAATACAAACATATTGGTAGATGAAATCCTGGCACTCATACTTTCCTTCTACAGAATGGTTTTCATACTTTTCCTTCTACATGTCTTGTTTTTCAGCTTTCACCTTACATATCCTGATAATTCTTTACCTCACTCATTCATATACTCATTCAAAAACCATAAGCTATACATAAGGATACACCAGCAATTGTTATAACTGTTGCACTATCTTTGGCAGTAGAAGTTTAAAACTTAGCTTCTTTTGATAAAACTTCTGATGATGCATCAGTTTTCCAAAGTAAAAAATTTGATTTTCTTGTTTCAAGGTAATATTAAACTAGGATTGCAAAAATATTTCTCTACTTATGTTTCATAATTGTGAAATTTTATTTTTTTATATTGTCTTCCAACAGTTGTTTAACTTTTAGAGGTTGCAGTAAAAATAAAAAAAGTTATAAGCAAGGCTGCTGCCACAAAAAAAGAAGCCAATTCAGTGTTTCAGGCAATTGGATACTTCCAATTAGGCAATTGGTTCAATTAATAGTAAATAAATGATACTTTTTCGTCTCCGAGTAAGTAGCAATGTAACCTTCAGATACAGATAAGCCAACAAGGTTCTGAAATGCAAGAATACTTTTATCATAATTAAAGAACATTCAACCATCAACACCAATAAGAGAGGCCAACAAGAAACAACAATAACCAATACATCTTTTCCAGCTTAATATCAATAACAACATAGAACTAACTTGACAATACCAAGTAGTTTGATAACTGTACCAGAAATACTACAGAGCTCACACTTCTGCCTGTAATGTCCACTAGCTGATACTAACAGGAAACAAATAAGTCCACTAGCTGATAACATTGATTTTCCTCTTATCTCTTACCTAGCATAACATCCAACAGCCCACCAACACAATAAACACTGGAAAGTGTAACTGAAAAGTAGATTACTCATACCTGCTAGCTGCTAACCTTCTACATTATATGTCTTTACTATCTCAAGCTTTAGGTGTAAACAAAAGAACCCAACAATGAGTTAATAAAGCTTTGGTAAACTCCATGATTTGTGGTCAATTTTAAACAAAAGATAAAGAGATACTCTGAAATGTTACAGTAAAATGGAGAAAAGCACATTACATTATTCACTTGCACTGTTGTTTCAGCAGTAGAGTCTTCAACCAAAACTCAGATTTGAACTGCAATGGTCACATAAGCCTATGAGAAAAAGCACCAATGAACCCTGTCTAATGTACAAAACTGAAAATATTCCACATATCTATATGATAGCAGAAATCAAGGGAAAAAGCCAACAGAATACTTAAAGATTGTAGCGATCTAATCTTCAATTCCACATATTACATATCTTAATGTGTTGTAGCAAAAAAACAATTAAATAACAAAACAGTAAGTGAGCACCAGATTGTCATCACAAAAATAAGGAAACTCATGGTGTGTCATCTTCAAACTCTTCGTCAGACTCATCTTCAGACTCATCTTCATACCCATTTTCAGTCTCGTCTTCAAACTTATCTGTAGACTCATCTTTGAATTCCTCTTCATACTCATCTTCAGTTTGTTGAGTAATAAATTCTTCCAAAGGCACATCAATAACTATTTCTGGTAAATCAGTCCTTGTTAAGAGAACTTCACCATTATCTTTTTGTATAGATGGTCCCACTGAATGTACATATGGCTCATTTTCATAACTTTGTGAGAGATTAGATTCAACTTGATGACTCATGGTAAACAAATCTCTCAGAACAGTCTTGATAACATAATGTCTATCTTGACCATATGGATCTTGCACATAGAAGCATTGGTGGACTTGAGATCCAAGAACAAAAGGCTCTTCTTGAGAGCATCTCTTGTTAAAATAGGCATAAGTAAGGCCATAAGTATCATTTTCAACCTCATACCAATCACACTTGAATATAACAACCTTTAAATGGCCTTAATAGTCTAACTCAACAATATCAACTATTCTACCATAATAAGTCAAATCTGTAGCAATCGGATTTTTATCCTTTGAATGTACCCATTTCTCTTTCTGTGGAAT
Organism: Solanum lycopersicoides; assembly: GCA_022817965.1. NCBI lineage: Eukaryota > Viridiplantae > Streptophyta > Magnoliopsida > Solanales > Solanaceae > Solanum > Solanum lycopersicoides. The sequence goes on along the minus strand of CM040618.1, from coordinate 74,766,082 downwards.
ACATCCATCTATTTTAAACTGGACCTCCTAATCTCACTTCATTTAGCAAATGAATAGGCAAATGAATCATTATATCAAAAAATGAAGGAGGAAAAATTCACTCCAACTGATTTATTGTTTCTATGATCTCTGCTTCTAAGCAATCAAGTTCCTCCAATGTGATTACTTTTTGACACAAATGATGGAAGAAGGAACTAAGACTAATCTAAGGAATAGCCACATGATCAGGAATAATGCTTTTAATTGGTATTGGAAGCAAGTAATGCAACATGAAATGAGCATCATGAATTTTATAATTTGACACTTTTCTTTCATCCAATTGCACAAACCTAGATATATTGGAGGCACTACCATCAGGTAGCTTGGATGTCTTTAAAACTCCACAAAAAATTGATTTCTCTCTATTTGTCATTGAGAAGCATTCTTTTGCCAACTTTGTTCTCTTACTATCTTCTGTATCTTTTGGATGAAGGTTCTTCCTGATTCCCATATCTTTCAAATCATATCGGGCATTTGCATGATCCTTTGTTTTGCCAGAAATATCCAAAAGAGTTCCAAGAATGCTATCAACTATGTTCTTCTCTATGTGCATTTCATCAAGGTTGTGGCGTAACAAGTTGTGCTTCCAATAAGGTAATTCAAAAAAGATTGACGTTTTTTTCCATGGGCCATCATTTGATCTCTTTCTCTTCTTTCCAAACACATTTTCAAAATCTTGTAAGCTATTAAACACATCAGTAACCTTTAATAAAGATGGAGGAACCCTAAATTCAATTTTTCCATTGAAAGATCTTTTGTTAGATCTCCATGGATGATCCATAGGTAGAAAAACACGATGATCCATGTAGCACATTTTTTGACCATGTTTATGATAGCGAGAATTAGTGCCATAGTTACAACAAGAGCAAGCAAACTTACATTTTGTACTTCATCCAGATAACATAGCATATGCATGAAAGTCATTGATTTTCCACTTAAGAGCTGCCCGCATTTGAAAAGTTTGATTTCTTGAAGCATCATATGTTTCAATACCAGAATTCCACAATAATTTTAACTCATCTATTAATGGTTGCAAGTAAATATCAATGTCACTTCCAGGTGATCGCGTCCCAGGTATAAGTAAATAAAGTAAAGAATACTCAGATTTCATGCACATTTAAGGCGGCAAATTATATACCATCAACATAACTGGCCATGTGCTATGTGATATACTCATGGTCCGAAATGGATTGAACCCTTCACTTGACAATCGAAGTCTCACATTGCTAGAATCTAGTGCGAAATTTGGATTTAACCTATCAAAATCTTTACATGCTAGACCATCAGCGGGATGCCTTAACTTTCCATCTTTAGAACGCTCCTCGTCATGCCACCTCAAAGAATCTGCTGTCTTTTAGCACATAAATAGTCTTTTGAGTCGAGGAATTAATGGAAAGTGTCTCAATGTCTTTGCTAAAACTCGATGTTTTTTTTTGAAGGCTCAAGCTCACGATCAACTTCAGGAGATTTAATATATCGTGAAGCTCCACAAGTATGACAAAATTCATCATCCTTATGATCATTCCTGAACAACATGCAATCATTGGGACATGCATCAATTTTATCATAATCCAGACAAAAATTATTTACAATAGACTTGGTTTTATTGTAAGACGGAGGAATGTTCAACTCGGGCATCGCCTCTTTTAATAACTCCAAAAGAGAAGTGAATGATTCATTGCTCCATCCATGTAGACACTTTAACAAATAAACGAAGTGTGAATGTTAATTTTGAGAATCCTATGCAGCCAGGATATAATTCTTTGTTTGTCTCGTCAAGAAAGTTATAGAATTTCTTGTCATCTTCATTTGGACCATCATAAACTCATTCACCTAGTGCAACATCTCTAAATTGATCATTCAACTAACCATCAATATCATCATGCGAGCAATCCATATCATCGTCAACATTCAACTTAATATCCCACTCCCCGTGATTGATCCATCTAGTATAACCCTTAACAAATCCATAGCATATTAGATTATCAAACACTACATTCCTTCGTGTCCAACTAATAGTACAATATTTTGCACATAGACACTGAATTCCTCTCGTATTGGATCTCCATAAGAGTAAGCAAAATCTAGGAAGGATTCAACACCATCAATATACTCTTTGCTATACCTTGCTAAATTCATCCAATCCTTGATCGGATATTTGAATTCCTAGAATATCAAGATATTAAATATTTGATATTTTACTAAGAATCATTAACTCATTAACTACTTCATAAATAAGTTTTAGAAGTCACGCGTAAGTTATCAGAATTATGTGTTATGAGATGATAAAAGTTTCTTACGTAGTCATTGCACTTGTGCTATGCCAAATCAAACCTTTAAGCCTCCAGAAATGTTTTTGAATGTTTATGATACTACCAAGAAAAAATAAGTACAATTAATACGATAGACACAATTTAGAAAGAAAGTTACTAATAGGATAGACAAAATTAAATGAACTAATCAAGATGAAGAAATTGTATGGAGAAGTAGGTTCAAGTTGTAAACAACATTTAAAGAAGTTCAAATACTTTATTTAGAAGGCCAAAAGTACAATATATTGTGAAAATGGATTGTATGTCGTAAAGAACATAAACTGTAACTGTCCAAGTCTAATTAACATGGTACTGTCCGCTTTGGACATAATTAGTATTAAGTGGTGTCAGTAAAATGCACTCATACAGAACGTACATGATGAACTCATTGTTTTCAGAAGCATTCTACAGCATATATATATATATGAGAGAGAGAGAGAGAAATGGAAACAATGGGTTATCGCCAAAGCAATTGGTGCCCAAATATAAATCCTCGAGCCTCTATTCCTGGAATTATTGAAGTAATAAAATTGAGATCGAGTCATCTATAAGATGATTAAGGAATAATATTTGCAAGTTACTCACTACAGGGTATTGATTACAAATTTACAATAATATGGGAATATAACATAGCAAAGGGCTACAATATTAGGCCACTCCAAGATAAACAACATATTAAAAGAAATGTTCCATATTGAGGAATAGAAGACCACAAAGAGAGGACACACCAATAAATCAATAATATTACAAAAGCAATTGAACATATGAACTATAGTCAATATCCTCTATGAAAGTTGAGAATAAACAACTAATAGACCTTTTAAGATAATAAGTACAAAAGGTCATAAAGCAGACATATGAACCTTGCTAGTTGTTATCCATCTACAGATCTGACTTTATTTTCCCATACTAGTAAGACTCTATAGAAAAACGAGGATCAAGCCACTAAGAAGCTTTTTTGACATGGAAAGCCCTTACAGTAATTTGATTACTATATCCTTGGTGAGAAGATAAAACCATCATGATAATCTTTGTTCTATCTTCTCTAACACCCTCACAAGATCCTACATACTTCAAACATTACCATAAGTTATCTGCTTATCACTTGCTATTCACAACTAGTACTCTTTTATGGCAGTAACTGCAAGAGGGGATGCTCATGTAAGTCATGAGGCTTTTAGTTTCCATAGATGTTAAGTAATGTCTTTGTGTACCTTGTGCCTTCAAATCGCAATTGCTACCCTTATTAATACCGCTGACAACCTGCAAGCATAAATTAAGATGATACATGTTAGGTTTTAGTACACATGTAGCCTATAGGTAAAGCTCCAAAACAAACTACTTAGACATCTGTAGCATGGTTCATCATAAGTATAAAAAATTGCTCCAATAGAAAGCCCTATTGGAAAATTAATTTCTAGCTAGTTATCACAAGTATCAGAAAAGGGTTTACAGTGCTAAAGAGGACCAAAAGATTTACACGCAACATATCATATGCACAATACTTATTAAAACATTTTTCAATCATTTTCTATGGAGGATAGTATAACCAATCTGATGATTCCTTTATGGAGTAATGTGCAGACATATCCGTTCCAACGCGTACACAGAGAAGTATTAGCAGACAAACCATCCGGCACAATACAAGTACATCTATTACTGTTGTATTCTTCTTTTAGAACCTCGAGAATGTTATGCTATATTGACTATTTGGAGGTACTTGACTGATTCTCAGTGTCAAGTGTTGTAGTTGTGTTGTTGGTTTGATTAGGCTATCTAGGTTACTTCGGGAACTTTCTTTTATTTCCACATCTCGAAGTCGCGACAATTGCAGGAGCTAAAGAGAGATAGGAAAATGTCTGTGATAAAAATTTGCAGTTGCAAGTGTTTGAGCAAAAAATTTATCTGATGTAAAATACCACCTTAACTTTTAATTGCTTGCTTTGATGTAAACTTAGTGCGATAAAAATACTCATAAATACTACAATGCATCCCTTGGGAGCATCTGATAGTGTGCTTATTTTTCTATATGATTTTCTTTTAGGAAGTATTGTATGAAGACTAAAGTCTGATATTCTTTTCACAGAAACTAGAGATTCATATCTTTTCCACAAAACAATTAACCAGAGTTCACTACTTCCAATTAAAAGCAAGGATAATGAAGCTGGACCGTTATTAGCTGTAGACTTGGAAACCAAACTACATCATTTAATTGCAGGCTACTTCGTACAACTAAATCAAAAGCATTTTTTTTTGGATGATAAAATAAAAAATCCCTAGGGATAAATACCGCTATGTCTATGTCCAAGTTGCGCAAAGTCTTCACCTTCGATGCCGCACATTACTTTAACAACATACATAATCACATATACACATAACCCTGTATTCGGTACATGAGTTCAGTATTTGTTTATCCAATACTTAAAATGTCTACCACCAAACATATGTGACGGTTTGTTAAAAGAAATGGAATTTTGGCCCTCCGAACTACACATATCAATAGTGCAGCGTCATTCTATAGTATGAGGAGCGGACAGAAAAAAGTAAAGAACCCTAACAGTAGTGCGTTCATTTACAAAATACATAAAGGTATGTTCGGAAGTTCTCTTCAATCTTCTCAAGGTTTACCCATGTTTACAATAGTGCCTTCATTTACTTGTACCTCTAAAGAAGAAAAATCTTTTCTGCTCAATATACTAAGGCTAACTTTGACATTCAGATTTTTTTCAATTTCTTCAACTACTTTGGAATTTCATCTATAACAACCCCAAACTAATCAATTACTTCTAAACACAAAACACAAATTCAATCAATTGACTGCTTATAGTACTAGATGATTAGTAGAGAGTAAAAAGAAATTTCAGTTGTACGATATTGGTTCTTACGCTTGACGAAATTGGTTCTTCAGCTTACGTTCTTCAATTCCTCTATAGATCCCTATTTCGTCAGCAACAGCTCACCTCAGCTCAGCTACTCCGATTTTCAGCTCCTCAGGTTTTTAACTCAGCTCTTCAGTTTTCAGCTTCCTCTCTTCAAGTTTAAATTATTATTTAGCTTCCGCATTCTGTTTATTATGTTTAGTATGCTCATGATCAAGACAACAGGGTTAGCTTGGGATCACTTGTGGTCGTAGGTTCCGTCTCCGCGTCTCGGGTGTAGCTCAGGGCGTGACAAACTTGCTATTAGAGCCTTAGGTTTAAGAGTCCTAGGATGTCTGAAAAGCCGCACTAAGTAGAGTCCTTTTCATGGGTGTGAAGTGCACCACATCTAATGAGCGGGAGGCTATGAAGTGTTTTAGGAAAACTTTACTTTGTTGTTACTCTTATCATGCGTAATGTATGATCTAATTCCATTCTAACTTGGCATTTTACGTTTCAGATCATGCCTCCTCGTAGAGCTAACGCTAGGAATGCGAATGCCAGGAACGCAAACGCAACTCCTCGAGTCCCAGATCAAGAAGTCTCCAATGCTGAGTTCAGGAATGCAATACAGATGTTGGCTCAGAGTACGACCAACCAGAACAATCGGGTTCATGCTCATGTGAATAAAAATGGTGGATCAGCAGCAAGGGTCTGTGACTTTGCTAGGATGCATCCGCCTGAGTTCTTAGGATCATAGACTAATGATGATCCTCAGAATTTCTTGGATGAGATCAAGATGATCTTTGAGGTAATTCTAGTCACTGGGAATGATCGGGTTGAGTTGGCATCATACCAGTAGAAGGATGTTGCTCATATCTGGTACACTCAGTGGAAGGAGAATAGGGAGACAAATGCAGCTCCTATCACTTGGGATTGTTTTAGTGAGACTTTTCTTGACAAGTTTTTCCCAATAGAGTTGAGAGAGGCAAAGGCTCAGGAATTCATGAACTTGAGGCAGGGTAACATGACAGTCCAAGAGTATAGGCTGAAGTTTAACCAACTCTCCATGTATTCTCCTCACATTGTCGCTGACTCCAGGGCTCAAATGAATAAGTTCTTGTATGGAATGTCCGATTTGGTGGGAAAAAAAGAGCAGAAATGCTATGTTACTCGGAGATATGAACATCTGTAGGCTTATGACCCATGCTCAACAGGTTGAGGGTGATAAGCTTAAGTAACATGCTAAGGAGAATAAGAAGGCTAGGACTGGGAACTATGATTATTCTCAGCAAAAATTGGGTTGTGGAAATCACTCGCAGAGTCAGCAAAAGTTTTCATCTCCAGCCATTTCATCATCTAGTGTTCCATCCTCCAAGAACAGGAATGACGAGAAGGGTAAATCACCAGGCTCTAAGTCTCAGGGAAGTGTTTCAGGCTCCAAGACTTACCCCACTTGCCCTAAGTGTGGTAAGAACCATCCGGGAGAGTGTCTTGCAGGAAAAGAAGGATGTTTTGGGTGCATTCAGTCTTGTCACAGGTTGAGGGATTGTTCTTCTAGACAGGGTCAAGGAGGTGGTAATAGTAGAGCTAAGTCTACAACTTGAGCAGCACCAGCAAGTCGCCCTACTCAGCAGGGTAACTCATTTCGTACAGGTGGCGGTTAGCGCCATAACATGTTGTATGCTCTTCAGGCTTACCAGGATGAGGAAGGTTCTCGTGATGTAGTTAGTGGTACGTTACGAGTCTTTGACCTTGATGTTTATGCATTGTTTGATCCAGGGGCTACTCTTTCTTTTTTAACTCCTTACATTGAAGTCCAATTCAGTGTCAATCTAGAAACTCTCTCAGAACCTTTCTCCATCTCTACTCCAATCGGTGACCCAGTTATAGGTAGACGGGTATACTAAAATTGCCTGTCACAGTCTCTCAGAATTTCACCTCAGCAGATCTTGTAGAGTTAGAAATGGTAGACTTCGATGTCATTTTAGGCATGGATTGGTTACATTCATGTTATCCAGTCGATTGTAGAACTAGGATTGTTCGTTTTTAGTTTCCAGATGACCAATCTTAGAATCAAAGGGTAGTAGCTTAGCGCCTATGGGTCAATTTATTTCTTAGCCTAAGGCAAGAAAGATTATCTCTAAGGGTTATCTCTATCATATAGTTCGAGTTAAGGATTTTAGGAATGAAATCCCAACTCTTGAGTTAGTTCCAGTAGTTTGTGAGTTTGCAGAAGTATTTCCAGAAGATCTTCCTGGAGTCCCTCTCGAAAGGGAAATCGACTTTGGAATTAATCTCCTTCCAGATACCCAGCCTATTTCTACTACTCCTTACATAATGGCTCCAGCAGAGCTTAAGGAATTGAAAGAGAAGTTGAAAGACCTTCTAGATAAGGGTTTCATCAGACCTAGTATTTCTCCATGGGGTGCACCAGTGTTGTTCGTAAAGAAGAAAGATGGTTCTCTCAGAATGTGCATTTACTATAGAGAGTTGAACAAGGTCCCAATCAAGAATAATTATCCCATCCCAAGGATTGATGACTTGTTTGACCAACTTCAGGGTGCTAGTCATTTCTCAAAGATAGACCTAGATCGGGTTATCATCAGCTTAGAGTCAGAGATAGTGACATTCTGAAAATAGCCTTCAGAACTCGATATGGTCATTAAGAATTTGTAGTTATGTTGTTTGGAATAACCAATGCTCATGCAGCTTTTAGGAATTTGATGAACAGAGTGTTCAAACAGTACTTGGACTTATTTGTTTTCATCTTTATTGATGATATCCTCATTTACTCTCGGAATGAGGAAAACATGCAAGTCATTTGAGAGCTATTTTGCAGACTCTCTATGATCGCCAGTTATTCGCTAAGTTTAGAAAATGTGAGTTCAAGTTGCAATATGTTGCTTTCCTTGGTCACATTGTATATGGCGAAGGGATCTAAGTGGATTCACAAAAGATAGAAGCAATGAAACAATGGCCCAGACCTACCTCTGCTACAGATATCATAAGTTTCCTAGGTCTAGAGGGTTATTACAGAAGGTTCGTGGAATAATTTAAACTCATAACCTCACAATTGACTAGGTTGACTCAGAAGATGGTCAAGTTTCAATGGTCAAATGATTGTGAGAAAAGCTTTGCAGAATTGAAAATTAGATTGACTACAGCTCCTGTCTTGACTCTACCAGAAGGTTCATATGGTTATGTGATCTATTGTGATGCATCCATAGTGGGCCTAGGTTGTGTGTTGATGCAGCGAGATAAGGTTATAGCTTATGCTTCTAGACAGCTTAAGGTGCATGAGAAGAACTATCCAACCCATGACCTCGAGCTTGCAGTAGTGGTGTTTGCACTCATGATCTAGAGACACTACTTGTATGGAGTTCATGTAGATGTGTTCACAGATCATAAGAGCCTTCAGTATGTGTTCACCCATAAAGAGTTAAATCTTCTCCAGAGGAGATGGCTTGAGTTCCTTAAGGATTATGATATGAGTGTGCTTTATCATCCTGCTAAGGCGAATGTTGTAGCAGATGCTCTTAGCAGATTATCTATGGGTAGTGTAGCCCATGTTGATGAAGAAAAAAAGGAGTTAGTGAAGGATGTTCACAGGCTTGCTCGCTTAGGAGTTTGCCTTATGAGCATATCGGAAAAAGGTGTAACAACTCAGAATGGGGCAGAATATTCTTTGGTAGTGAAGGTTAAGGAAAATCAAGACAGTGATCTAATGTTGCTAGAACTTAAGGGTGCAGTCCGTAATAAGAGAGTGGAGGTTTTCTCCCAAAGGGGGGAGATGGTGTACTTCATTACAAGGGTAGATTGTGTGTTCCTGATGTGGGCGAGTACAGACAACATAATGTTTCAGAATGCCATAACTCCAGGTATTCTATTTATCTAGGTGCCACTAAGATGTACCGCGATCTAAGGGAAGTCGATTAGTGGAATGGCATGGAGAGGGATATAGCAGATTTTGTGAGTAAGTGCCCCAATTACCAGCAAGTCAAGGTACAACATCAGAAACCAGGGGGTATGACTCAAGATATAGACATTCCTACTTGGAAGTGGGAAGTGATCAATATGGATTTCATCACAGGGTTACCGTTTACTCGCAAACAACATGACTCCATTTGGGTGATAGTCGATAGGATGGCTATGATTTCTCGCTTTTTAGTGGTCAAAACTATATATTCGGCAGAGGACTATGCCAAGATTTAGATTAATGAAATTGTGAGGTTTCATGGGGTTCCTTTGTCTATCATCTCAGATAGAGGTCCTCAGTTTACCTTTCATTTCTGGAAGTCATTTTAGAAGGGTCTTGGTACTCAAGTTAACCTTAGCACAACATTTCATCTGCACACGGATGGACAGGCAGAGCATACTATTCAGACCCTAGAGGAAATGTTGAGAGCTTGTGTGATCGATTTCAAAGGTAGTTGGGATGATCACCTTCCTCTTATTGAGTTCTCCGACAATAATAGATACCATTCCAGCATTTAGATGGCCCCTTATGAGGCTTTATATGGACGTAGATGTAGATTTCTTGTTGGTTGGTTTGAAGTAGGTGAAGCATCTTTCATAGGGCCAGATTCAGTCCTTTATGCTATAGAGAAAGTTTAACTCATTAGAGATAGACTTAAGACAACACATAGTCATCAGAAATCTTATGTAGATGTAAGAAGAAGGGAACTCGAGTTCCAAGTTGATGATTGGGTTTACCTAAAAGTGTCACCGATGAAAGGGGTGATGAGATTTGGCAAGAAAGGGAAGCTGAGTCCTAGATATGTAGGCCCTTACAGGATCTTGAAAAGGGTTGGCAAGGTGGCATATGAGTTAGAATTACCAGCAGACTTAGCAGCAGTAGTGCATCCGGTCTTCCACATCTCGCTCTTGAAGAAGTGTGTGGGTGATCCAGCATCTATAGTGCCATTAAAGAGTGTGGCGGTGAAAGATAGTCCTTCTTATGAGGATGTATCAGTTGAGATTCTTGACCGTGAGGTTAGAAGGTTGAGGAACAAAGAAGTCGCTTCAGTCAAGGTTTTGTGGAGGAGTTAGTCCGTAGAGGAAGCTACTTGGGAAATAGAAGAAGCCATGAAAGCAACGTATCCTCACCTCTTACCTTTCGATTCCACTCCAGCTTGAGTTAATAGTCCCTCTTCAGTTTTCCAGTCATGCATGCGTGAATACAGTCTTAGAATCATGTTCCCTCAGTTTGTACTTGCATTTTCAGCGTATTTGCATGTTTTCGGAACTCAATTCAGTCAGAATCTTAGTTCTCAGATTTTAGTAGTATGGTTTGCAACTCTCTCCCTGTATTTCAGCTTGTTAAGCATTTATTCAAGGACGAATGTTCCCAAGGGGGAGATAATGTAACACCCTGAATCAAAAACAGACCAAAAACCAGTTTTTAAGAAAAACCTGCAGGTGCAACCAACGTTGCCAACGATGGACCGCAGCCTGACCTACGGTCCGTCCTTCACATCCGTCAATGGGGTCAAAAAACCCCAAAGTCTCAGCCCAGGAAAATTTGGTTAAGTCCTGATCGACGGACGGACCTACGGTCCGTAGGTTAGAGTACGGTCCGTAGTCTGTGACCGTCAATTGACACCCCATTCACCCATTCTCTGACAAGAACCACGATTGAACAACACTGTCCGTAGGTGGACCCACGGTCCATAGGTCTGACCGTAGGTGGGAATTAGCAGACAGTTATGAGGAAATGTAGTTGGGTCAACTTAAAATGTTCATCACTCTTAGCACAAAATGAATTAGGTGTTACATGACCTACCAAAAGATAGATAATTGAATTAGCTTTCCATTGTCATCAACCTTGCTAAAATCATATCTCTGAGTAAAAAGTTATGCCCGTTTTAGTAAAGGCTTGTCGAATAGACCCAATCTACGAAACAAACGACGGACCATCGATTGACCGACGGACAGTCGATTGAACGACGGACCGTCTATCCAGGTCGTTGTTTGGTCCGACAGCAACTTACTCAAGGGTCTTTTGGTCTTTACCCACATCTTTTAAACTCTAAGATACCTAATTTTGACCCTAAATCATCAGATTTTAGTCAGCTTAAGCCTAGAAACATAACTAAAACTTACCTAAGTCAAATCATTAATCAAAACTTAGAAAAATTAGAAGCAAGAAAGAAGAAAAAGGTCAAGAACCATAGTTCAAGAACGCATCAAGGTCGAGCAGTTCCAGCCCCGAAACCTAAGTGTTTTTCCGTGAATTTCATCACCAGGTATGTGGGATTTCACTACTGGGTTTCTTTCACCCATTGGATCCCTAGTTTTTAGTAAGTTCTTGATTCTCTTATCATGATTTAACCTAGGGTTTCTAGAATTACAGCAGGACTTCATGACTTAGTTAAAATATATGTTCGAAATTAGATCATCATGTTATTACTCAGTTTATCGCATGAATTTAAGAACTCTAGCTACTGATTTCTTTAATTCTTGAATTACACATGCTAGGTCAGATATTTCAGTTATTCAGTTATACATGCCTCAGTTATTAATGCATCATTATCGGATTAAAATGTAGCATTCTAAGTTTGCATGTTCAGTTTTGAGCTATCCAGTATTTTACAGAAATTCAGACATAATCAGTTAACTACATAAATCAATGGGAGTAGCATAATACCTAGTTGGACTAGGGCTCAGCGTACCTAATTAGTCCCAGAACTACTAGCCAAGTAGGTTGTAAGTCCCCTCTTTGGGCAATCAGCTTAGTGATAACGCCAGCATGTCTTTATACCTTCGGCATGGTATATTGGGTCCTCTCGATGGGGCGTATACATCGGACTCCACGTTTAGCTCATGTGGTTTTATTATCGGTTATTAGTTACTTCCACAGTTCAGTTAGACTCTCTTGCATTGACCATTTATCTGTATTTTCAGTATTCAATTTTAACATGTTATAAATTGGTCATTGCATTCAATTATCTCTGCATTCAGTATATTATGTTCAAATTTCAATACTTACTTATGTGCTTGTTTAGTTATGTTTTATTTCATTTTTATTCTATCCTACAAGCTCAGTACCCTTCAAGTACTGAAGCATACATGGCTACATCTTCTCGTGATGTAGGTTCAGATTCTCAGCATCCAGATCACGCATAGATCGATTTCCGATCTCCAGTTCAGAAGATTCAGTGGTGAGTCCTCATTCTCCAAGGACAACAGTCATGAATTTCATTTCAGTCTTTTAGTCATTAAGTTTATGTTTTTGCTAGATTTAGCTGGGCTTGTCCCAGTATTTCTAGTCCAGTTTAGAGTGTATTTTCAGACAGTTAGTTTCAACTTAGTATTGAGTTAATATTTCCTTTGTATTAAACTCATTGTTTTCAAATATCTCAGTCATAAAATATGGGTATTCCCCATCTTTTTGTTTAAATTATGCTTTAGCTTCTGCATTCAGTTTATTATATTTAGTATGCTCATGATCATACCAGCAGGGTTAGCTTGGGATCACTTGTGGTCCTAGGTTCCGTGTCCGCGTCTCGGGGTTAGCTCGAGGGTAGCTCGGGGCTTGACAAACTTTGTATCATATCCTTAGGTTTAAGAGTCCTAGGATGTCTGAAAATCCGCACTAAGTAGAGTCTTTTTCATGGGTGTGAAGTGCACCACAACTAATGAGAGGGAGGCTATGAAGTGTTTTAGGAAAACTACACTTTGTTGTTACTCTTATCGTGCGTAAGGTATGATCTAATTCCATTCTAACTTGATGTTCTACGTTTCATATCATGCCTCCTCGTAGAGTTAACACTAGGAATGCGAATGTCAGGAATGCAAACGCAGCTTCTCCAGTTCCAGATCAAGAAGTCTTCAATGCTGAGTATAGGAATGCCATACAAATGTTGGCTCAGAGTATGACCAACCATAACAATCAGGTTAATGCTCCTGTTAATTAAAATGGTGGATTAGCTGCAGCAAGGGTCCATGACTTTGATAGGATGAATCCTCTTGAGTTCTTAGGATCACAGACTAATGAGGATCCTCAAAATTTCTTAGATGAGATCAAGAAGATCTTTGATGTAATGCAAATCATTAGGAATGATTGGGTTTAGTTGGAATCATACTAGTTGAAGGATGTTGCTCATATCTGGTACACTTAGTGGAAGGAGAATAGGGATTCAAATGAAGCTCCTATCACTTCGGATTGTTTTAGTGAGACTTTTCTCGACATGTATTTCCCAATAGAGTTGAGAGAGGTAAAGGCTCAGGAATTCATGAACTTGAGGCAGGGTAACATGACAGTCCTAGAGTATATGCTGAAGTTTAACCAACTCTCCAGGTATGCTCTTCACATGGTCGCTGACTCCAGGGCTCAGATGAGTAAGTTCTTGTATGGAGTGTCCGATTTGGTGAAAACAAAGTGCAGAAATGCTATGTTAGTGGGAGATATGAACATCTCCAGGCTTCTGACCCATGCTCAGCAGGTTGAGGGTGATAAGCTTAGGGAACAGACTAAGGAGAATAAGAAGGCTAGGAATAGGAACTATCACTATTATCAGCAGAAATCGGGTGGTGGAAATCCCTCGCAGAGTCAGCAAATGTTTTCAGCTCCATCCCCTTCATCAACTAATGTTCTATCCCCCAAGAACAGGTATGACCAGAAGGGTAGAGCACCGGGCTCTAAGTCTCAGGGAAGTGTTTTAGGTACCAAGACTTACCCCAATTGCCCTAAGTGTGGTAAGAGCCATCCGGGCAAGTGTCTTGCAAGAAAAGAAGGATGATTTTGGTGCGGTCAGTCTGGTCACAGGTTGAGGGATTGTCCTTCTAGACAGTGTCAAGGAGGTTGTAATGGTAGAGCTCAGTCTACAACTTCAGCAGCACCAGCAAGTCGCCCGACTCAGCAGGGTAACTCAACTCGTAGAGGTTGCGGTCAGCGACAGAATAGGTTGTATTCTCTTCAGCCTTGCCAGGATCAGGAATGTTCTCCTGATGTTGTTACTGGTATGTTACAAGTCTTTGACTTGATGTTTATGCATTGTTAGATCCAGGGGCTACTCTTTCTTTTTTAACTCCTTACATAACAGTCCAATTCAGTGTTAGTCCAGAAACACTCTCACAAACTTTATCCGTCTCTACTCCAGTCGGTGACCTAGTTATAGCTAGACGGGTATACAGAAATTGCCCTGTCACAGTCTCTCAGAAAGTCACCTCAGCAGATCTTGTAGAGTTAGAAATGGTACACTTCGATGTCATTCTAGGCATGGATTGGTTACATTTATGTTATGCCTCAGTCGATTGTAGAACTAGGATTGTTTGTTTTCAGTTTCCAGATGAACCAATCTTTGAATGGAAGGGTAGTATCTTAGCGCCTATGGGTCTATTTATTTCTCACCTTAAGGCCGAAAATATAATCTCTAAGGGTTATCTCTATCATCTAGTTTGAGTTAAGGATTCTAGCTCTGAAACCCCAACTCTTGAGTCAGTTCCAGTAGTTTGTGAGTTTCCAGAAGTATTTCTAGAAGATCTTCTCGTAGTCCCTCCCGAAAGGGAAATCGACTTTGGAATTGATCTCCTTCTAGATACCCATCCTATTTCTATTCCTCCTTACATAATGGCTTCGTCAGAGCTTAAGGAATTGAAAGAACAATTGAAAGACCTTCTGAAAAAGGGTTTCATCAGACCTAGTATTTCTCCAAGGGGTGCACCAGTGTTGTTCGTAAAGAAGAAAGATGGTTTTCTCAGAATGTTTGACTATAGACAGTTGAACAAGGTCACAATCAAGTATAAGTATGCCATCCTAAGGATTGATGACTTGTTTGACCAACTTCAGGGTGCTAGTCATTTCTCAAAGATAGACCTCAGATCAGGTTATCATCAGCTTAGAGTCAGAGATAGTGACATTCCGAAAACAGCATTCAGAACTCCGTATGGTCATTATAAATTTGTGGTTATGTCGTTTGGACTAACCAATGCTCCTGCAGTGTTCATGGATTTGATGAACAGGGTGTTCAAAGAGTACTTTGACTTGTTTGTTATCGTCTTTATTGATGATATCCTCATTTACTCTAGGAATGAGAAAGAACATGCAAGTCATTTTAGAGTTGTTCTGCAGACTCTCAAAGATCGCCAGTTATTTGCTATGTTTAGCAAATGTGAGTTCTGGTTGCAATCTATTGCTTTCCTTGGTCACATTGTATCTAGCGAAGGGATCCGAGTGGATTCATAGAAGATAGAAGCAGTGAAACTATGGCCCATACCTATCTCTGCTACAGATATCAAAAGTTTTCTAGGTCTAGCGAGTTATTACATAAGGTTCGTTGAAGTATTTTCATCCATAGCCTCACCATTTACTAGGTTCACTCACAATGCGGTCAAGTTTCAATGGTCAGATGATTGTGACAAAAACTTTGCAGAATTGAAAACTAGATTGACTACAGCTCCTGTCTTGACTCTACCAGAGGGTTAAGATGGTTATGTGATCTACTGTAATACATCCAGAGTGGGCCTAGGTTGTGTGTTGATGCAGCGAGATAATGTTATAGCGTATGCTTCTAGACAGCTTAAGGTGCATGAGAAGAACTATCCAAACCATGAACTCGAGCTTGCAGCAGTGGTGTTTGCACTCAAGATCTAGAGAGACTACTTGTATAGAGTTCATGTAGATGTGTTCACTGATCATAAGTGCCTCTGTTCACCCATAAAGAGTTGAATCTTCGCCAGAGGAGATGGCTTGAGTTCCTTAAGGATTATGATATGAGTGTGCATTATCATCCTGCTAAGGCGAATGTTGTAGCAGATGCTCTTAGAATATTATCTATGGGTAGTGTAGCCAATGTTGAGGAAGAAAAGAAAGAGTTAGTTAAGGATGTTCACAGGCTTGCTCGCTTAGGATTTTGCCTTATGAGCATATTTGAAAAAAGGTGTAACAATTCAGAATGGGGCAGAATATTCTTTGGTAGTGGAGGTTAAGGAAAATCAAGACAGTGATCTAATCTTGCTATAACTTCAGGGTGCAGTCCACAATCAGAGAGTGGAGGTTTTCTCCCAAGGGGGGAGATGGTGTACTTCGCTACCAGGGTAGATTGTATGTTCCTGATGTGGTTGAGTACATACAACATATTGTTTCAGAAGCCCATAACTCTAGGTATTTTATTCATCCAGGTGCCACTAAGATGTACCGCGATCTGCGAGAAGTCTATTAGTGGAATGGCATGAAGAGGGATATAGAATATTTTGTGAGTAAGTGCCCCAATTGCCAACAATTCAAGGTACAACATCAGAAACCATGGGGTATGACTCAAGAGATAGACATTCCTACTTGGAAGTGGGAAGTCATCAATATGGATTTCATCACAGGGTTACCGCGTACTTGCAAACAGTATGGATCCATTTGGGTGATAGTCAATAGTATAACTAAGATTTCTCGCTTTTTGGCAGTCAAAACTACATATTCGGCAGAGGACTATGCCAAGATTTACATTAATGAAATTTTGAGGTTGCATGGGGTTCCTTTGTCTATCATCTCAGATAGAGGTCCTCAGTTTACCTTTCATTTCTAGATGTCATTTCAGAAGGGTCTTGGTACTCAAGTTAACCTTAGCACAACATTTAATCTGCAGACGGATGGACAGGCAGAGTGTACTATTCATACCCTAGAGGATATGTTGAGATCTTGTGTGATCGATTTCAAAGGTAGTTGAGATGATCACCTTCCTCTTATTGAGTTCTCCTACAACAATAGATACCATTCCACCATTCAGATGGCCCCTTATGAGGCTTTGTATGGACGTAGATGTAGATTTCTTGTTGGTTGATTTGAAGTAGGTGAAGCGGCTTTCATAGGGCCAGATTCAGTCCTTTATGCTATGGAGAAAGTTTAACTCATTAGAGATAGAATTAAGACAGCACAGAGTCGTCAGAAATCTTATGTAGATGTAAGAAGAAGGGAACTCGAGTTCCAAGTTGATGATTGGGTTTACCTAAAAGTGTCACCTATGAAAGGGGTGATGAGATTTGGCAAGAAAAGGAAGCTCAGTCCTACATATGTAGGCCCTTACAAGATCTTGAAAAGGGTTGGCAAGGTGGCATATGAGTTAGAATTACCAGTAGACTTAGCAGCAGTGCATCCGGTCTTCCACATCTCGGTCTTGAATAAGTGTGTGGGTGATCAAGCCTCTATAGTGTAATTAAAGAGTATGGCGGTGAAAAATAGTCTTTCTTATGAGGATGTACCATTTGAGATTCTTGACCGTCAGGTTAGAATGTTGAGGAACAAAGAAGTCGCTTCAGTCAAGGTTTTGTGGAGGAGTCAGTCCGTAGAGAGAGCTACTTGGGAAGCAGAAGCAGCCATGAAAGACAAGTATCCTCACCTCTTCCCTTCCGATTCCACTCTAGCTTGATTTAATAGTTCCTATTTAGTTTCCAGTCATTCATGTGTGAATTCAGTCTGAGAATCATGTTCCCTCAGTTTGTACTTGCATTTTCAGCGTATTTGCATGTTCTAGGAACTCAATTTAGGTAGAAACTCAGTTCTCATTGTTTACTAGTAGGGTTTGCAGCTCTCTCCCTCTATTTTAGCAAGTTTATTCTTCATTCGAGGACGAATGTTCCCAAGGGGGAGATAATGCAACACCCCATATCCAAAATAGACCAAGAACCAGTTTTTAAAAAAACCTGTATGTGCAACCAACGTGGCAATCGACGGACCGCAGCCTAACCCACGGTCCGTCCTGCACATCCGTCAATGGGGTAAGAAAACCCCAAAGTCTAAGCCCAGGAAAAACTAGTTAAGTCCTGATCGACGGACGGACCTATTGTCCGTAGGTCAGACTGCGGTCTGTAGTCTGTGACCGTCGATCGACACCCCATTCACCCACTCTCTGACAAGAACCACGATTGACCAGCATGGTCCGTAGGTGGACCCACGGTCCATAGCTCTGACCATAAGTGGGAATTAGAAGAGAGTTAGGGGGGAAATGAACTCTTAGCACAAAACTAATTAGGTGTGCCATGACATACAAAAAGATCTGGAATTGAATTAGCTTTCCATACCCATCAATCTTGCTAAAATAAGAGCTCCGAGTAAAAGGTTATGCCCGTTTTAGTAATGTCCTGTCCAACAGACCCAATCTACGGACCAAACGACGGACCGTCGATTGAAAGACGGACCGTCTATCCAGGTCGTCGTTTGGTCCGACAGCACCTTACTCAAGGGTATTTTGGTCTTTTCCCACTTCGTTTAAACTCTAAGATACTTCTTTTTGACCCTAAATCATCAGATTTTATTCAGTTTAAGCTTAGAAACAAAACTAAAACTTACCTAAGTCAAATCATTAATCAAAACTTAGAAAAATTAGAAGCAAGAAAGAAGAAAAAGGTCAAGAACCCTAGTTCAAGAACGCATCAAGGTTCCAGCAGTTCCAGCCCCGAAACCTAAGTGTTTTTCTGTGAATTTAATCACCAGGTATGTGGGATTTTACTACTGGGTTTCTTTCACCCATTGGATCCCTAGTTTTCAGTCAGTTCTTGATTCTCTTATCATGATTTAACCTAGGGTTTCTAGATTTACAGCAGGACTTCATGACTTAGTTAAAATATATGTTCCAAATCAGATCATCATGTTATTACTTAGTTTATCGCATGAATTTCAGAACCCTAGCTACGTATTTCTTTAATTCTTGAATTACACATGGTAGATCAGATTTTTTAGTTAATCGGTTATACATGCCTTAGTTATTAATGCATCATTATCAGATTAAATGTTGCATTCTCAGTTTGCATGTTCAGTTTTGAGCTATCCACTATTTTACAGATATTTAGACATATTTAGTTAACTACATAAATCAATGGGAGTAGCATAATACCGAGTTGGACTAGGGTTCAACGTACCCAATTAGGCCCACAACTACTAGCCAAGTAGGTTGTAAGTCCCCTTAGTGGGCAATCAATTTAGTGATCACGCCATCATGCCTTTATACCTTTGACAGGGTGAATTGGGTCCTCCCGATGAGGCGTATACATCGGACTCCACATTTAGCTCATGTGGTTTTATTATCGGTTATTAGTAGCTTCCACAGTTCAGTTAGACTCACTTGCGTTTACCATTTATAAGTATATTCAGTATTCAGTTTTAGCATGTTATAAATTGGTCTTTGCATTCAGTTAACTCAGCATTCAGTATATCATGTTCCGATTTCCATACTTGCTTTTGTGCTTGTTCAGTTATGTTTTATTTCAGCTTTATTCTATCCTACATGCTCATTACCCTTCAAGTACTGACGCATACGTGCGCTACATCTTCTCGTGATGTAGGTTCAGATTCTCAGCATCCACATCACGCATAGATCGATTTCCGATCTCCAATTCATCAAATTCCGTGGTGAGTCCTCATTCTCCGAGGACAACAGTCATGAGTTTCATTTCAGTCTTTTAGTCATTTGGTTTATGTTTTTGCTTGATTTAGCTGGGGCTTGTCCCAGTATTTCTAGTCCAGTTTAGAGGCTATTTTCAGACATAGTTAGTTTCAGCTTAGTATTGAGTTAATATTTCCTTTGTATTAAACTCATTTTTTTCAAATATCTAAAATATATAATATGGGTATTCCCCATCTTTTCAGTTTAAATTATGATTTAGCTTCCGCATTCAGTTTATTATCTTTAGTATGATCATGATCATGCCAGCAAGGTTAGCTTGGGATCACTTGTGGTCCTAGGTTCCGTGTCTGCATCTCAGGGGGTAGCTCGGGGCGTCACATGACTAGAGATGTTGAAATATGGCCCAGCTTACTCTAGAAAAACATAAACTATAATATTTAAAATAGATTTTAAATCGTCCTCGAAAAATGGGGACTCACCGCTTATAAATCGGAATTATAGATTGGGAACAGATATATGTGTGATCTGAATGTTAAGGACCAAAACCTACATCACAAGAAAATTCAACGCATAGTTCGCATCAGTATTTGAAAGGTACAAAGTATGCAAGATTGGATAAAACTAATCAATTATATACATAACTGAACAATGCAATGAAATCAATGATATAATCTGAACATTAGCGAAAATACAAAAATATGTTGAATAGTGAACTAACCTAATGCAATGACAAAGTATAAACATGTTGATATTGAATATTGAACAATAATTGATAACATGGTCAATGCACTAGAATCTTACTGTGGAGCTACTATTATCTGACATAAAACCATAGGAGGTATCCGTGGTGTCCGACGTATCGACCCATCGAGAGGACCCAACATACCTTGCCAAGGGTATAATGGCATGACTTGCATGATCATTGAATATGTTTCCCACCGAAGGAACTTATCCTACGGGAACACATACTTCTGTGATTATTAGCGTAATTGACCCTTAGTCCACTGAGTGTTAAGCCTAATCCCAACTGATTATGTAAGTAATACATTGTAAACTATTTTAGTGTAATACTGAATAACTCAAAATACTCACATTGTAATTGAAAATGCAACATTAATGTACTTATAAGGAAACATTCTTACTGAGGAACTTATATATGAATAAACTAACCTAGCAAGTGTAATTCATGTACTAAACAAATCTACACAACTAAGGTTCGGAGTTTCATGCAAAGCCTTAAGCAAAAATTCCTTAAAACATGATAATGTGATTTGGATTTGTCTCACAACTAAATCACAACATAAATCTGATATTCTACAAATCCTAGGTCAAACATCATATAGAGAATTAAGAACCGGACTAAAATATAAGGATCTAGTAGATGAAAGAATCCACTAGTGAAAATCCCACATACCTGGTTACAAAATTCATGGAGAAAACTTTTGATTTGGGGGCTGGAACTAAAGAAAACTTGTTGTGTTCTTGGAGAGGGCTTGGTCGACTCTTTATCCATCTTTTCGTTCAACTTGATGATTTTTTGGAGAATGAGTTGACTAGAGTAAGTTCTAATCAAGTTACTAAGTCAAAACTGACTGATACGACGTAGGTTAGGTCATGAATGACGAGTGTATGGGTCCAACACATAGGGAAAAGATTAAACGACTCCTGACTTAAACGTTTTGGGGCCAACCGAAAGAACGTCGACTGACCTATGGTCCGTTGTGTGAACTGTCATTTGTTTTTTAAAGCGATGGAACCTAGGGGTGTTAACCACGGACTGGACCACGGACTATGGTCAACCTTCGTTCCGTAGGTCCTCGCATAGGTCGACCCTTAGAATGATTTTTTCTGAGTTTTTGGGAGGGCTGAATGTTGCAAACCATGGTCCCAACCTATGGTTCGTGGGTCACCCTACTTTCCTTGTGTAATGCTCGTCGGTGGCATCTGCAACTTTTAATTTCTACAAATCTACTATTTCTAGCATACGGAGGTTTACAAAAATGACTTGGCCAAAAGGTCATGAATAGCTAAAAGAACTTTTACCCAAAGAATGGTCACAATCTGAGATCATAAAAATGTTAATCCAAATCAACACATATCACGAAACACAAAAGCCACAAACTAATCCACAAACACCTTGGGAACAAAACTATAGATCGTTCTTGATAAAACTCAACATGTTGGAGCTAAATACGCTGATCTAATTTCCATTTGAGAGGTTTAACAAGATTGTTAACACTACTCAAACCTATGACAAAATTTAAGGCTTAAGATATAATAATACAAACTTAAAATGAAAGCTTCACTACTCTAACCAACCACACTACTATACTAAAAATACATTTTGAAGCTAATTGAACTTATAGAGTCCTCATTCAGTATTAGACTTTCTAGATGTTTACTAATGTCAACTCTTAACTTCAAAGGTTCCAAAAGCAAAAACATACCTCAAAGAACCCCAAAACACATTAGGAAATGTGCCACCCAATGCAATACCACACAAGAGCTATATCTAATCTATGCGAAGGGGGAAAATAGTTTAAGTATGAAAAAAATAATGATACAACCTCGAGGTTCGTTAAATTTTATATTTATCTTTGAATTTTAATTTGACGGCCAATGATTTACTGAGTCTTGAATTGCAAAAGCTTACCTTTTAAAAGTGCAGAAAGAAGTGAAAAGGGAAATTAGAGAAACAAAAAAAAAAGATAGGTTGTAAGTATGGAGAAAAAGAAGACGAAAATGATAATTACGTATGGATGTCAATCTCTAGGATTGAGGACAAGGAGGCCCAATTTACATGAAGAAGGTCGTATGTATGTGAAGTAACATCTTTGTTGATGAAACACTATTTTTCTTTCATCTAAGTGACTATTAATTTTTTTTTTTAAATGTTTTTCCATTCGGTGTAGTGTCCTTACTTTCTATATGTTTCTTTCATGAAAAAATGTTTTTTTTAATTAAGAAAGTAGTATTGCATGAAACAATGTTTTATTAAAAGATAGTTTTGCATGAAACAATGATTTTCTTTAAATAATGTTTTTCATGAAAAAAACATAATATTATATTTCTGTTTATTTTATTTGATGTTATTTTCTTACTTTGTATGTGTTTCTTTCAGTGTAATAGCTTGTTGAATATGGTAACGGGCCATGTGTTTGGCTTGCCTACTGCTTTTGTTAGCAGGTATTATAATGACCACATATTTCAGTCTGTGAAAATTATTACACTTTTAACTTTTTTTTTTTAAGGGGGGGGGGGGGGAGAAGATTTTTGAGTGAAAAATATAGTAAAATAATAAAGTAAAGAATAAAGAAATAGAGATAAATACATGGGTGAGATTTTTTAGATAAGAAAAGAAATAATAATAATCCTAAAAGAAATTAATGAGAACTAAGAATTTCTAATTATGGAGTTGTTTTAAGGGAAAGAAAGAATTCCGTAAATATATTGAATTGCGGAAAAGAAGAGAAAATTTGGTAGAGAAACAAATATACGTATATGAAAAAAGAATTTAGAAAGAGAGGAAAAGACAATAAAAAGTAAAGAGATAACCCTATTTTAAAATAGTTGACAAACAATAAAGGAGAGGAAAAAAGAACAATAAAATAATAAATTTTCCTTTTAAAGGAAGTAGAAAAAAAATAAAGAATAATAAAATAATATTTTTTTTTCTTTGACAGGAAATAGAGAAAGAAAAATCACGAAAAATGTATGGAATAATCTATAGGTTGTCATGGTGTGTAAATTATTTGCATAAATGTACCTTTTCGATTCAGCACACACACAAATATTTTTTTATAGCCCAGACCCGAAATTTATTTTATTCTCATCAGCCACACTTTCTCTCTCCCTCTATCTCTTGCAATGTTAATGCTAATTTGGTACTTTCGTCATCCAAGGATGCGTTAAGATTTTCCCTTTTGCTTGAGAGAAATATAGTCTTTTTCCCTAATCCTTCTTAGATGTGCCTCTCTATAGTCCTTTTCCCTAATCCTTCTTAGATGTGCCTCTCTAGAGAGATGACTCTTTCATTTCATGCTCCAAGTCATATCAAATCTTCAAGTACAAAGAAGATTTTACACTCACATGAATACTACTCTCTTAATTAATCTACATATTGTATCACAAAATACATTTATTCCCTTTTTTGTCTGTCTTGACATTATTTGAAGAATGAGTGTAGATTCGAGACCTATAATAATGAAAAATTTACTACACCGCAAGAGGTAAATCCTGATTCCACTTCGTCTGTTCTCTGTTTAACTACATTAATATATAAATCAATGCTTTAGCATAGATCTTTATGTTGTTTGCGATTTCATTTTCATTTCTTTTATGGATCTTCTGTATCATGAAGTATAATAAATAGGTTACTATCTCTTTCAAAAAGAAACCAATAATAGAATTCATACATGCTCATGACTTTAGATTAATCTTTGTACTTATGGTGAGTTAGTATGTGCACATCAAATAAAACTCCTATTATTGTCGCTTTCCTGTTGTTTACTGTTAAGATTTTTATCATTCTTATTTATATTACCCTTTAATTTTTATGTAGAAATCAGAGCGAAGAATTGCAATTTAAGACTCAATGTCACTGCAACATATAAATATGCATATACATATTTATTTCTACCTTTGACTCCTTTGAAACTCACTCAAACATAAATAAACGGAGGGAGGAGCACCACTTATTCCATTCTCTATCTTGCTAACAACTTGTGTATCTCTTTTTAAATCAAATTTGGGTACTAATATATTATTTATTTGTGTTACTGTTTTTGTAAGGTAGTTTACATTTTATTGAAATAGTTATAATTAATTCCCACAGGTAGATGATAGTTGACTAAGTCTAATACATGAAAGAGTCTAAACACAATATTTTTGTTCTTAAATCCTACCATATAGGTTAATTCAGTAGTTTACATATATTCTATATGGAGTCTCCATTACTTCGAATCATTTTTGCATCTTTCGAGTAGAACTCCTTAGGGCAGGTCTAAAGTCTCGAACACATTAAAACATTGAAGACTACATCTAGTCTGCTTGTTTTAATATCTCGTAAAGATCCAATATTTCCTGAAGACATTGTCTCAACTACGGATGAACTTGGTTTGTCAATATTTAGTTTTCCAACGGTCTTAATTGAAGTACTAATTGGCATGGCACTTTCCATGTGGATGCTTTTTTGCAGATCACCAATATACTTTTGTTTATTGATCAAAGTGCATGTTTATAACTTTTTAAAATTTAAGCTTGAAAAGAATCTTAGCTCCCCCATTATATTTGTTAATGTTTCACAAAGTAAATCCAATGTTTCTCAAAAGATAGTGTCATCAACATTTACTTGAATGACGAGTATATTTATCCTTAATTTTAAGAGTAGAGTATCGTTAGGTTATCACATGACAAACTTCATCAGTAGACCTATATTATTAGAATGTCATCATGATTATCATTCGCAAACTGAAATGTTCATGTAAACGCTAAGTTGTCCCTCTTGAATGTCTAGAATGTGTGCACATCTAATCTATATGCAGTCCTACAACAAATTAATGGGATTGGTATGCCATGAATTTTGTAAAGCATAAGCTATTTGAAAATCATTGACCACATATGGGAGATTAGTGACTCATTTCAATACAACTTCTCATTATAATGGCAATCTACGATGTAGTATTTAGTACTCTCATGTCAAACTTTACTAATAATAATATAAATAGTATGTGTATTGTCAGCATGAAGAGGAGTAGGATTTTATTGAGGAAACACTACAATGACCCTCTAGATAATTCATGTATTATTGGCTTAGTTATTATTCTTAGAGAATTCTTATAGTGACCAAAGTAATTTATCTCTTTCTAAGAATGATAGTGAGTAACGTAGTAGTTTATTTGGTTTTATTTCGCATTTCTCTTTTTTAAAACGTCCAAAACATAAAAAATTTGATGAAAGTTCATGAAGCCAACCTTAGAATTCAATTTTGACGATTTTGTACGGTTTGGAATTTAATTTTTTTCCTAGGACCTTTCATACGGATCATATGTCTTTGGGCTAATTTCGAGCCCCCTTGTGGAATTTGGGTTAAAATGAAGTTTTGATGATGGACCTACTTTTTTTCGAGATGACCTTAGTTGGAATTTTTGATGGCTCCATTTAGTATGGAATACAATTTGGTGGGGTAAAATATTTAATCTCCGTGCACAAGTTTTCAAATGAATCTTGAGAACCCCGTTAGTTTTTTCAATTGATGCAACATCTTATGTTTGTGCCACCTTCAGCAAGGTGGCATGTGTGCCTTCAGAATCATGTAAGGTTGTTATTTACAATTGTTATCTCGAGATTAGTTGTTGTGTGGCGTTTACCACCCTTAGTCATCTTGTTCGCGAGGTTTGACTTTTGTGATCGCGAAGGTCATTTAAGGGGTGACTTTCTACTGCTATTGGGATGTGTATTTGTGACTTGTCATTTGAATAAAATAGCATACTACGATTTCTTTTTATTTTATCATTTCCTTCAACAATTGTGATAGTTGTTTGTATCCGATTTGGGCGATTTTGAGTTTAGTGTGTCCGGGAAGGTTGCAACTATGCATTCGGATTACTGGGGAAAGATTTTTTGCAGTATAATCTGCTTCGAAGGTCCTTCAACTCCTTTTGACCGTGCTTAAGTGTTTTATTGTTGCATGTTGGTGTTTTGGTATGTTTCGTGCGCTTAATTGTTTCTTATTTTGGGATACCAGTCCGGAGAGGTTAAATTTGCCTTTTGATGGAATCAATTATAAGATTACAAAATTGGTTCCCATATTCCCATATTGAATCAAATTTTTTTCTATCTCTAATTAATATAATTGGTGTCTAAACAACCGTGTTAATATTGTGATTCAATATGATATAGTGTGGTAGCATTAGGAAGGGATAAGCATTGGAATTGTGAAGTTGAAGCACATGTGATTTGCTTTGAGGTAGGTTATGGCTTACTTCCCTTAAAGATTGTGCTCGAGAATTTAAATAAATGTTGATTTGCATGAATTTGGGTTTGGTAGCAAGTTTAACATGCTTTGTTAGTCAATATCAAGTTTTAAACTTTTCCAGTTTTTTTTGGGTACTGCCATGTTGTTCTTCTTGTTCGCGATTATTCCAATATTGTGGAATGTTTTGTACTTGATTATATTTGTGGTTTAATTCATGTTTTCTTGAAGAACTATGATATATTCAATAAGGTAGGAGTTTTCCTCGGAGTGTACAAGATAAGAAAATTGAGTTTGGGATGGTTCTGGTTGTTAGGTTTTATTTGCCCTAATCTCTTACTATAAACATGTTTTCCGTTTAGAAAAAGGTTTTCGATTGACTAATCCTTTTTATTGTAGAAAACGTTTATCACTCTATAAATAGAGGCATGTTCCTTCTAACTTAATTAGCATTCTCAATATAGTCTTAAGGGATTTGAGAGTTCTAGTTAAGGTGAAATTTGTGGGTCACAAGTTTCATACGTTATCACTTGTGTGAACCTCCCATATATTCTGAGTGAATTGGTTGATGTTGTTTCTCTATGAATTTTGTACTCTCATATTTATAGTTGATTTCTCATATCCTTTGTGGACGTAGGTCGATTGATCGAACCACATTACTTCTCTGTGTCTTTTGGTGTATTGCTCGTTTGTCCTCTTATTCGTGGTCTTTCGAAGTATACTCTGCTAGCTTTCACGTTTACATCTACTTATTTTCGGTCCTAACAAGTGGTATCATAACTAGACTCAATGATGGAGTCAGGTCCTAACAAGTGGTATAATTTTCATGGTTCAATGATGGAACCAAGTTAGAGATGGGTGTTCATTTATGCTGGTGTAGTTCTAGCTTCACCCTTTTTGAAACTGATATTGATTTTGTTGGAGAAATTGATTTAGAGTGGTTCTCTTTGTCGAGGCGTAGATTTAATGGTGGAGATTATGGAGAGGATATACAATTTGTTTAACATTATGTGAAGAAGGTGGACAAATTTATTTTGTCTGAAATTCAGGCCAAGGGGGAGATTTGTTGGATTTTACTTGCCCTGATTTCTTACAGTAAACATCTTTTCCTTTTACGAAAAGGTTTTGGGTTGACTAATTCTTTTTCTTATTGGAAAAGGTTAAGAACTCTATAAATAGAGCCTTGTTCCTTATAACTTAATTAGCATTCACAATGTAGTCTTAAGGGCTTTGAGAGTTTCGGTTAGGGGGTGAATTTGTGGGTCACAAGTTTGATACGTTATCACTCGTGTAAACCTCCCATGTATTCTGAGTGAATTGTTTGAGGTTTTTTCTATCTATATTTTTTACTCTTATATTTACAGTGGATTGCTCATCTCCTTTGTGGACGTAGTTCAATTGACCGAATCACGTTAAATCTCTGTGTCTTTTGGTGTATTTCTTGTTTGCATCTTACTCTGGTCTTTGGAGGTTTGTTCTTCTAGCTTCCACATTTATACCTGCTTATTTTCCCTAACAAGTGGTATCAGAGTAGTCAGATTCAATGATGAGTCAGGTTCAATGGTTTGATAATCGATGATTGAACCAGGTTAGAAAAAGGTATTCATCTTGGCGGGTGTAGTTCTAGCCGAAACCTATTTTACAGTAATGAAGATTTTTTGTTGGAGAAATTATTTCAGAGAGGTTCTCTGTGTTGAGACATAATTTTGCAATGGATATTATGGAGATGAGAAGCAAGTTGTTGAACGTTGAGTGAAGAAGGTGGAAAAATTTATTTGTCAGTAATTTAGGCCAAAGGGAAGATTTGTTGGGTTTATTTGCCCTGATTTCTTACCATAAAAAGGTTTTCTTTTTTAGGAAAAGGTTTTGGATTGACTAATCTTTTTCTTCTAGAAAAAGGTTTAGAACTCTATAAATAGAGGCATGTTCCTTCTAACTTAATTAACATTCACAATGTAGTCTTAAGGGCTTTGAGAGTTTAAGTTAGGGGGAGAATTTGTTGGTCATAAGTTTGATACGTTATCACTTATGTAAACCTCCAATGTATTATGAGTGAATTTTTTGAGGTTGTTTCTCCCTATATTTTGTACTCTCATATTTATAGTGGATTGTTCATCTCCTCTGTGGACGTAGGTTGATTGACCGAACCACGTTAAATCTCTATGTCTTTTGGTGTATTTCGCATTTGTCTTCTTACTCGTGGTCTTTCGAGGTTTGCTCTATTAGTGTCCACGTTTACACCTTCTTATTTTCGGTCCTAACACTGGTTTGTTCAGAGGATAAGCAATATGAATAGTATATCCAATGACAAAGGAATCTACGCTTCTCCTCATCACATACCAGACCAATTTTAATCTCGCTTCCTTCTTCTTGTCCATAATAGGGCCAACTCCTACTGAATTAATTATATCATTGTTCCTTATAGTATCTCTCTATGTCATGCAACAATCATTTACAGTACTAATGCATTTAACATTAATCAAATAAGAAAAACTCTATCATTAACAAAATGACATGGATTTAAGCACTTCGAATATTTTGCCTTAAATTCACAGGCAATGGAGAAACTTTTCAACCACCACACAAGATATTTTTATCAATTAGGTATTCGATGGAAATTTCTTCTTCATGTTCATCCTAAAAAATAATTCTTGTCATTATGTTTTAACAAATAAGAATAAAAAAAGATTCTCTGAAAACTCTAATGTATCAAAATATTGATATGAAAATCTAAAATATATGGTACCAAAATAAATCTAATTCTATCAAGAAGTAATTAAACTTATCAACCCAACCCAACCCAACCCAACCCAACCCCCCCCCCCTAATTCGCAAAGAGAGCATATATTTGAGAAAACTAGGAAACCGATAAAAGCAAATTGATATTTATTGGCATGTAGTTGGGCTGATCAGTTTGCTTCATCAAAGATCTGTTTCTATCCCTTATTTTAAGTTCAGGTTAAATGAAGAATCAAACGCATTTTCAGAGAGATGATAAAACCAGTCAGTCGACAAAACAACATTTCGTATGAATATAATTTCTTTTAGATAAAATATCTTAATTAAATATGAAAACTTTTGTTTCAAATGTATAACATAATGAAAGAAATGTGAAAGATGAAAAAATCAGGATAAATCACTACAACTTGTAGATTCAACAACTAATTATACTGACAATTTTTAACAAAAAATAACTTGTATTCTTCTTGTTTTTCATGTTCTATGTTATTTTCTTCATTTGGACAAACATGGTTTTCACCGTCTTTCCTTCATAATTTATCCTTAAATTTCTTGGTCATTATTAAGAACATTCATTTTTATTTCACTTTTTGTTTAATTTAATTGTTTTACCATATTATTACAAACATTCATTTTTTATTTCATTTTGTCTAGTTTATTTTTTACTTATATGATTGAAAGAACACATTTATTTCTTTATTTCCCTTCATTATATTATCATGGTAAGACTAGTATCTTTTAAGGGAAAATATTGAATATATATTACGTAATTCAAGAATAAATTATAAAGTATTTTTTGCCAAACGAACTAAAAACTTTTTTTCGCCTGCATTTTTTGTGAGGTACGTATAAAAAACTCTTGTTTGTTGAACATTGTTCATAATAAAAAATCCAATTCTTGGAAGTTTGGAACAAAGATTTTAGAGAATAATTTGTTTGGAATGAGATGAATAAATAAAAGACAAAGCTCATGTGACATGTTATAAAATTGAATTGTAACTTGTAGGTGAACATCTGATACAAATAAATATTAAAATTCCATAAGATAGAATAAGATAATGAAATATGTAACCTCACAAAAAATAGCATATATCATTTTAAGGAAGCCTGCAACTAGGAGGTAATTAGACTACTAATGAGAACATGTTTTTTGATAAACAAATTTTACCATGGAGAATTATGCTACGGCCTTAAAATTGAGTTCAAGATTTCATCTTCCTT
>CM040618.1:74703520-74734604 GCA_022817965.1 Solanum lycopersicoides | reverse complement strand
ATGTAGTATTCAATGTTTTAATGTGTTCAAGACTTTAGACCTGTCCTAAGGAGTTCTACTCAAAAGATGCAAAAATGAATCTAAGTAATGGAGACTACATTTAGCATATATGTAAACTACTGATTTAAAATATATGGTATGATTTAAGAACAAAAATATTGTGTTTAGACTCTTTCATGCATTGGACTTAGTGAACTATAAGCTACCCCTGAGAATTAATTATAACTATTTCAATCATAACTGCCATACAAAAACAGTAACACAAATACATAGTATATTAGTACCAAAGTTTGATTTAAAAAGAGATACACAAGCTGTTAGCAAGATAGAGAATGGAATAAGCGGTGCTCCTTCTCCGTTTATTAATGTTTAAGTGAGTTTGAAAGGAGTCAAAGATAGAAATAAATATGTATATGCATATTTTATATCTTGCAGTGACATTGGGTCTTAAATTTGAATTCTTTGCTCTGGTTTTTTGTATAAAAATGAAAGGGTAACATGAATAAGAATAATAAAAATCTTAACAGTATAATAGGAGCATTTAATGATGTGCACGTACTAACTCACCATTAGTACAAAGATTAATATAAAATCATGATAATGTATAAATTCTATTGTTGAATTCTTTTTGAAAGAGATAATAAGCTATTTATTATACATCATGATACCCAAGATCGATAAAAGAAACGAAAATGAAATCTCAAACAACATAAAGATCAATACTGAAGCATTGATTTATAAATTAATGTAGTTCAACAGAGAACAGACGAAGTGAAATAATGATTTACCTCTTGTGGTGTAGTGAATTTTTCATTATTATAGGTCTAATCTACAATCGTTCTTCAAATAATTTCAAGATAGACAAAAAAGGGAATAAATATATTTTGTGAGGTTATATGTAGATTAATTGTGAGAGTGGTATTCTTGTGAGTGTAAAATCTTCTTTGTACTTGAAGATTTGATATGACTTGGAGTATGAAATGAAAGAGTCTTTTCTCTAGAGGCACATCTAAGAAGGATTAGAGAAAAGGAATATAGAGATGCACATCTAAGAAGGATTAGGGAACAAGAGTATATTTCACTCAAGCAAAAGGAAAAATCTTAACGCATCCATGGATGACGAAAGTACCAAATTAGCATTAAAATTGCAAGAGATAGAGGGAGAGAGAAAGTGTAGCTGATGAGAAGAAAATATATTTAGGGTTTGGGCTATAATTTTTTTTGTGTTTGTGTGCTGAATCCAAAAGGTACATTTACGAAAAGAATTGACACACCATGACAACCTATAGATTATTACATACATTTTTCGTGATTTTTCTTTCTCTATTTCCTTTAAAATAAAATAAAAACTACTTCCTTTAAAAGGAAGAATTATTATTTTGTTGTTCTTTTTTTCTCTCCTTTACTGTTTGACAACTATTTTAAATAGGGATGTCTCTTTCCTTTTTATTGTGTTTTTTCCTCTCTTTCAAAATTCTTTTTTCATACGTATATTTGCTTCTCTACAAAATTTTCTCTTCTTTTCCGCAATTCAATCTTTTTATGAAATTCTTCATTTCCCTTAAAACCACTCCATAATTAGAAATTCTTAGTTCTCATTAAATTCTTTTAGGACTATTATTATTTATTTTCTTATCTAAAAAATCTCACCCATATGTTTATCTTTATTTATTTTTTTGTCTGCTTTATTATTTTTACTATCTTTTTTCACTCTAAAATCTTCTCTCTCCCCCCTGAAAGTTAAAATTGTAATAATATTCAGAGACTAAAATCTCAGGTCAGGATAACACCATCTAACAAAACCAGTAGGTAAGACAAACACATAGCCCGTTACCATATTCACAAGCTATTACACTGAAAAGAAACACATACAATGTAAGAAAAGAACATCAAATAAAATAAAGAGAAATACAATCTTATGTTCGTTTCATGAAAAACATTATATAAAGAAAAGCATTGTTTCATGCAAAACTATTTTTTAATAAAAACATTGTTTCATGAAAAACTATTTTTTTAATTAAAAAATATATTTTCATGAAAGGAACATATAGAAAGTAAGGACACAACATCGAATGGAAGAACCTTTTTAAAGAAAAATTAATAGTCAGTGTTTCATGAAAAAAGGTGTTGCTTCACATACATACGACCTTCTCCATGTAACTTGGGACTCCTTCTCGTCAATCCTAGGGATTGACATTCATACGTAGTTATCATTTTCATCTCCTTCTTCTCCATACTTACAGCCTATCTTTTTTTTTTTTGGTTCTCTGATTTCCTATTTCACTTCTTTTTGCACTTTTACGAGGTTAGCTTTTGCAATTAAGACTCAGTAAATCATTGGCCATCAAATTAAAATTCAAAGACAAAACATAAAATTTAACGAACCTCGAGGTTGTTTCTTTATTTTTTCATACTTCAACTATTTTTTCCCTTCACATAGGTTAGTTATAGCTCTTCTGTGGTATTGCATTAGGTGGTACATTTCCTAATGTGTTTTGGGGTGCTTTGAGGTATGTTTTTCCTTTTGTAACCTTTGAAATAAATAAGAGTTAACATTAGTAAACATGTAGAAAGTCTAATATTGAATAAGGATTCTATAAGTTACATTTGGTCCAAACTGTATTCTTTGGTCTAGTAGTGTGGTTTGTTTTGGGTAGTGAGACTTTCATTTTAAATTTTTGTATAGGTTTGACTACTGTTAACAAACATGTTAAACACTCTCAGATGGAAATTAGATAAGCGCAGTTAGCTACAAAATGTTGAGTTTTATCTAGATCAATCTATAGTTTTGATACCAAGGTGTTTGTGGATTAGTTTGTGGCTTTTGTGTTTCGTTAGATGTATTCATTTGTATTAACATTTTTATGAGGACCATTCTTTGGGTAAAAGTTCTTTTAGCTATTCATGATCATTTGGCCTAGTCATATTTGTAACACTCCGTGTGCTAGAAATAGTAGATTTGCAGAAATTTATAGTTGCAGGTGCCACCAACGGGCATTACATAGGGAAAGAAGGGTGACCCACGAACCAAAGGTTGGAAACATGATTTGCAACATGAAGCATGATATACCATGGTTTCACAGTTCTTTCAATGCATTTTGCTTAAGACTTGTGTGTGTCTACAACCTTTTTATAGTAGTTTTAACATTTGTTTTTGTTTTGGAGGAAAGATGTCCAGATTTAAAACAAAAGAGGCAACTGGTAAAAAGTGCAAAATATAACCTTTGAAGGTCATCGATGGCCCGTCGTTCAATCGACAATCCGTAGGTTGTGACCGTCGATGTGTAATTCACGTGAAGGGAAAGGATTAGAGAAATCTGACCAAGTGTGGAACCACAAGCTCAAACGACGGTCCGTACTGGTGAACTGTCGATTGGTTCATAGAAGGTTCAAGTATCTGATTTCTCAAAATTATAACTCTGGAACGACGGAGGAACATCGACGGACCGTAGATGAGTCGACGGACCATATAGCAGGTCTCTCGTTTGATTCGGAGAGGGATCTATCTGGTGAAGAAGAAATTATTCTATGTCTGAGCCGACGGAGGTAGTCAACGGACCGTCGATCCATCGACGGCCGTCAGTGAGGTCTTCGATCAATACCGCATTTTCTGGACAAACATTCCTTATTTTAATTCCTTTTTACTTAGGACAATATTTTCTATTAATAGGGGATTAAAACCTTGTTTTTGGGGTTAGGTACTCTTCATATTGTTTTATTCTGTGTTTGGAGATTGGTTTTTGCAAACTTTATCAATCAATCAATTTTCAGATTTGGTTTGAAGTTTTATCTTGTAATTTCAAGTTTATTTTCATGGTTTCTTCGTATTGTTAAATTAAGTTCACCATATCTTATTTAAAAACTATGAATGTGATCTTGCTTGCATGGGTAACTGAATCCACAACTAGGATTGTGGGAACAATGGGTAATTAACACAATGGACCTAGCAAATAAGTAATTCTCAAAACAGGTTGTTGCATGTATTGATAATTCTTTCGCTTAGAAGTCTTTTTAACGAGTGCACGCGTTAGAACTTGACTTGTTGCTACTTGCCGGACCAAGTAGGTAGTAATAGGAAAAAAATTATCAACATAGATTTAGTGGGATACTATCTAATAGACTTTTGTCGATTGGTGCGAAGTAATAGCTAAGTCATACATCGATGATGATGTCTAATATAAGGTAAAGGTTAGGTTTAATAGCTTATACACACGTAGTCGGACCAAGGTACGTGGTGAAATTCTCTAAATGTCGGACAAAGGATTTAGAGATACAAAACATACCACTTTACATGCAAAACACTAAGGAAGAATTTCTATTGTTAGGAATACGACGTTATGAACCTATAGGGGACACATAAACCCTAATTAGTCTCACAACTTGATAATAACTCAATCTTTACTTTTGCTTGCTTGCTTTATTTAGAATTGTCTAAGAAACTTGTTTCGCAAAACCCCCCATTTAATTACTTGTTTCCGGAAAGACCTTGGTTAAATAGACATAATTGTACATTGAAGTTAAGTATAAACCATTTTCCTCGTGGGATCGACCCCAACCTACTAGTTGGGTATGATCTAATTTTTCTAACATGACGTTACCCATCTTCATATCAAGACTCCTCGTAGAGCTTACCAAATGAATGTTAATCCATGCAATGCTAACTCAACTCCTAAGTCCCAAATCATGAAGATTCAAATGTAGAGTTTTAGAATTCAAATGTTGGCCTACAGTGTAGCTAACTGCAACAATTAGCATGTTCTAATTCATGCAAATGCTAGTGGTGGACTAGGGGCAGCTAGGGTCCGCAACTTTGTTAGGATGAACCCATCTGAATTTCTAGGGTTGCAAGTTGGTGAAGATCACTAGAATTTAGTTGATGATGTCAAGAATATCTTTTGAGTGATACATGTGATTAGAAATGATAGGGTAGATTTCGCGTCCTACTAATTTAAGGACGTGGCTCACATTTGGTTCACACAATGGAAGGAAAACAGGGGCGAAGATGTCGATCCTCTAATATGAGTCATTGGGATTTTCTTGACAAGTTCTTCCAATGAGAGTTGAGCAAGGCTATGGCCCAGGAATTCATGAATTTGAGACATGGTTCTATGACGGTTCAAAAGTATGGAATCAAGGTCACCCAGCTCTTTAGGTATATTCCACATATGGTTGCCAATTCCAGGGTGCAGAGGAATATGTTTCTAATTAGAATATCTCTAGGCTCCTAAAAGATATGAACATCTCTAGTCTCCTGTTCCATGCTCAGCAAGTTGAGGGAGATATCTTAGGGATCAAGTTAAAGATAACAAAGAGGCTAAGATAACAAACTATGAGTATTCCCACCAAAAATTGGGTGGTGGAAATCTCGCGCAGTTTTAGCAAAAATCTTTATCCCCAAAACCTTCATCAACTACTATTCCATCCATCAGGTATCGACAGGATCAGAAAGGTAGGTTATCATACTCTATGTCTCAGGGGAGTGTTTTAGTTACCCAAACCTACTCAAGTTGTTTAAAGTGTGGTAAGATCCATCCGAGCATGTGTCTGTCATGGATGTTCTTCGTGTTGTTAGATTGGATAGAGAATGAGGGATTGGTCTTCTTCTAAATAGGTACAAGGAGGTAATAATAGTAAGGCTTCGTCTACAGCTCTAGCAGAACCAACATGTCGTCGAACTCTGCAGGATACTTCATCTGGTACATATGTTCTTAAGTGCCAAAGTATGTGTATGCTCTCCAGGCTCGCCAAATTCAAGAAGATTCTCCAGATGTGGTTAGTGGTACGTTGTGAGTTTTACATTTAGATATTTATGCTTAGTTAGATATAGGGGCTACTCTTTCCTATATAACTCCAGATATAGTAGTAAACTTTGGTATGTGTCAAGAAACACTCTATCAAACATTCCTTCTTAGTCTCTGCTACAGTTGGTAACTCAGTTATAGCTAGAAGGGTATACATAAATTGCCCTGTCACAATCTCCGAGAAAGTCACCTAAGTAGATCTGGTAGAGTTAGTAATGATAGACTTCGATATAATTCTAGGAATAGATTGGATACATTCCTTTTCTTCCTTAGTGGATGTACAACGAGGATTTTTTGTTTTCAGTTTCAAAACGAGTCAATCCTTGAATGGAAGGGTAGTTGCTAGTGCCTATGGGTCAATTCATTCTTTATCATAAGGCCAGGAACATGATCTCTAAGGGGTATCTCTATAATCTAGTTCACGTTAAGGATTCAAACTTGGATGCCCCAACTCTTGAGTCAACTCTATTAATAAATGAGTTCCCTGAAGTGTTTCCATACGATCTTCTCAGAGTTCTTCCAAAAAGAGAAATCGACTTCAGAAATGATCTTATTCTGGATACCCAACCTTTTTTTATTCCTCCTTACTTAATGACTCCATCTAATCTTAAGGAATGAAAGATTAGTTTAAAAATCTTCTAGATAAGGGCTTCATAAGACCTTGTATTTCTCTATGGGGTGGAACATATGTTTTCGTGAAAACTAAAGATGGTTCTCTACGATGTGCATTGACTATCAGTAGTTGAAAAAAATCTAAATAAATAATAAGTATCCTATCCCTAGGATTGAAGGATTGTTTGAGCAACTTATGGGTGCTAGTCATTTCTCAAAGATAGACCTCATATTCGGTTATCATCAGCTCCGTGTCAGAGATAGTAACATTTTGAAAATAACCTTCAGGTTATGAATTTGTAGTTATGTCATTTGTACTTACCAATGCTCTTGCATCTTTCATAGATTTGATACACAGGGTGTTCATGTAATATTTGCACTTGTTGGTTATCTTCTTTATTGATGATATCCTTATTTACACTAGGAATGAGGAAGAACGTGAGACTCATTTGAGGGTTGTCCTCCAAACTCTCATAGATCATCCGTTATTTTGCTAAGTTTAGAAAATGTGAGTTTTTGTTATAATTTGTAACTTTCCTTTGGAATATAGCATCTAGGGAAGGGATCCTAGAGGATCCTAAGAAAATAGAGGTAGTGAAACAATGGCCTAGACCAACCTCTCCTACACATATAAGAAGTTTCTTAGGTTTTGCTTTTTATTACAGAAGGTTCATGGAAGGATATTCATCTACAGCTTCTCCATCGACTATGTTGATTCAGAAGAATGTTAAGTTCCAGTGGCCAAATGATTGTGAAAAGAGATTCTCCGAACTGAAAACTATGTTGCCTACAGCCCACTTTTGACTCTACTACAGGGGTCAAATAGTTATATGGTCTATTGTGATATTTCTAGAGTCGGCCTCGATTGTGTGTTGATGCATCGAGGTAAGGTTATAATAAATGTTTCTAGATAACTTAAGGTGCCTGAGAAGAACTATCTGAATCATGACCTTTAGCTTCCACTAGTAGTATTTGCATTAAAAATCTTGAGAAATTATTGTATAGTGTTCACGTAGAGGTGTTCGCAGACAATGAAAACCGTCGTATGTGTTCACCCAGAAAGAGTTGAATCTTCACCAGAGAAGAGAGCTTGAGTTCCTTAAAGTCTATCATATGAATTTGTTTTCCATCCTCGTAAGGCTAATGTTGTAGCATATATGCTCTTAGAAGACTTTATATAATTGGTAAATGATCATAGCCAAATAAGATTGGCTTATAATGACTTCTTATATTAGGCCAATATCAAATAATAGGCTTAACCAATAAAGATTGGCTTATAAAGATTTCATGCCCAAATTGTAGTTAAATCATTTTCTTAATCCCTTGGATTACTTACTTGATTCATTGTAGGTATGGGACTACAATGAATCATTGCACTTGTAAGTAAAACACAAGATCAAAGGAGATAATTAAACTAGACAACAAAAAGAAGAAAAGACTAAAAAATAAACTAAGTGTTGGCAATGGTGCTCTCGACCTAAGGGGGAGCAAATTTCTAAATTTTCGTTTGTGATGTTCTAAAATTATGTTCATGATTCTAAGGTCTTGTGTTCATATAGAAAATGAGTTGTGTGTTTTGAATGCATTAAAATACGTCATATTCACACCATGAATCGCAAATAACGAATTAGGAAAGTGTAGTGATTTCACTTTCCAGAAATGGCATGTTGTTTAGGAAGAGCTTTCCTTGATCATGCATAGTCTTATGTGTATGTGTGCATACACTCATACTTAGTACATGTGTGTACTAACCCTATACTATTACGATTATTCTAGGTGCAGGTCAAAGAGGAGATTGAAGACTCATCGCAGCGGTTTGGACTTAGCGATATCCAGACTTTTGGTAGGTCCTCTTGATTTCGAGGATGCTACATCTATCTTTCTAGCACTAGTACTTTAGATATAGCTAGTGGATGTTGTTCATAGCGTTTCTTTCAAGACTTTTATTCGAAGCTTTGTACTAAGGCCATTTTGGTAAACTATTATGATATATTATTGATTCTTTCGTTTGAATTGCTTAATCGATTGTAGATGGTTGTTTAGTTTGACCTTATAGTATATGAATCCATGTAAACTTTATATGAAGTCTATGTACACTTCATTATGTTTAAAAAGTTTTAAATTTTCTTCAAATTTAACTATATGAATGTGATGAAAGATAAGAAGAGGCTTGTCTGCGACCTCTGAGAGGTTAACGACGCCGATCGCGGTCCGGATTCCTGAATTCGGGTCACGACAGTAATGTAACACTATGTATGCGAGAAATACCAGATTTGAACTAATCAGAAGTTTTAGGTGCACCCGATAGGCACCATCCAAAGACCGTAGGGTTACACAAAGATCATAGGTGGGGTTAGTGGTTGGCCACCATCAGTCCGCCCCAAAAACTAAGACAAAACTCGTCTTGGATTTGACGTACGCTAGACCTACAGACTGTACCCATATGTCTTCTTTTTAGAGATAATAGATTATTGAATTTTTATGATTCATTATTAGCAGTACTATAAAGTAACCTTGCCAATGGCCCGGTATACTTTAATTTTTATCCTAATTATTCAATAGATATTAATGATCAAAACGTAATTGATACATTAACTTTGAATGTTAAAACTAAAAATATGAAGAGTAAAGCTAATACTAGAGAAATATCCATAATATATAGGGTATATTATAGATTAATATGAAAACTACTTTAGCCCCTAAGGCTAAAATAATAAGTAATAAAGGAGTTACCATGCTCATGGAAGCAAATCATAACCATAATAACACCTTTGTCCCAAAGATGATAAAATGGGATGATGTATTAACAAAAGATGATTGGCATTTTGACTCCATAACGGAGCCAGAAATTAAAGAATAGAATCCACATATTGACCAAGTAATTAAATTTCCAGAAGGATCCATAGATTTGAAATCTGTAAGATCCCAATCTTATAATCAAATCTCTACAAGTAAAAGAATGTCATTTTGTAGACCTTCTTCCTTCATAACTAAGGAGGAAGATGACATATCCTTAGAAGAGACAAATAAAAATATGAACTATAAAAATCTAATCCCACTACTAGTAAAGAAATTAAGGATGCTTTATGCATGATTACATTAGATGAACCTTTTGAACCAGACATTAAATATTTTGATAAACTTTGGACTAGCCAAGAAAATTCCATTAAAAATAATGGTATGTACAAAGATACTCTTTATCAGAAAGAATAACCTTCATAAATAAATGGTTTAGTGATATGAAAAGATTAAAATGTAATATAGAATTTTTTAAATGGTTTGAATAT
The DNA here is from genome assembly GCA_022817965.1 of Solanum lycopersicoides. Taxonomy (NCBI): domain Eukaryota; kingdom Viridiplantae; phylum Streptophyta; class Magnoliopsida; order Solanales; family Solanaceae; genus Solanum; species Solanum lycopersicoides. Next base: position 74,724,904 of record CM040618.1, on the reverse strand, counting down.
ATACGAAAATTAGTTGACCAAAAGGCGTCATTAAACATGCTTGTAAACAAATGATATACTACCAAAATAATAAAGTAGTTGAGTCTACAATTACCCTATTAGAAGAAATTACTTCACCAATAGAGAATAAGATTATTACTGCCCCAACCTTTAAAATGGACATAATGGATACAAAAGGTGATCCTACAAAATGAGGATATAAATAAAACACTACAAGAAAATAATTATACAAATCAACTACTTTACGTAGTATCTAATCAAATCCTAAAGGCTAATAATAATTCGGATATTAAGGATAAACCAATCTGTTCCTATAAGAGTAAAAATAAAGATTTGGAAATTCACCCAATATTTAAATTATCTGAACTTCCCAAAGATAAATTTACTAACTTTCAAGAGAAACTTGAAATTACTGATGAACTTATAGGAATAATTAATGAAAAACTAAATTCTAAGGACATAAACACCTTATCCAAAGATAATGGTAATGAAATTAATAAATTGTGTTCTATTTATTCTATCAAAAAGCATTATTATAAGAGACCTTCCTTTCCGTATATGCAGTATGAAGAAACCGAATTTCTATCACATACTTCACATTTTGGAAGTGAGATTGCGGAATGGAATATTGATGGACTCGCAGAACATAAAATATATAAAGTTACATGAAATGGATATGACCATTACGGCATATAAAATAAAAAATTTATCCTATAAACAAGCTGCTGCTTTAATTACCGCTGAATTTACTTACACATTAAAAAATTAGTGGGACAAGTATCTCACCGAAGATAATAGGGAAAAAGTAGTAAATTCAACTACTATTATCCCTATAGTTAAAACTGAACATGGGGGAAAACTACAGAAAATCAAATTCTAGAAGATTCTACTGCCAACTTAATTTATAGTATAGCTAAACACTTTATAGGTGAACCGCAATTCTATCAAAATAGAAGTTTAGAAAAATTATGTTATCTATCTTGTCCAAAGTTAGATTATTTTAGGTGGTATATGTCACGACCGGAATCTAGACCCCAGACGAGACCGGCGTCGTTGACCTCTCAGAGGTCGCAGACAAGCCTACTTACGTCATTCTTACTTCATCTAGGTTAATTTTAGCGGAAAATTTGAAACTTTTTGTTTCTTAACATACTTATAAAAAGATTCTCATTAATACGTAATTGTTCACCATCAACCATCTAACATTAAGAGGTAAGCAACTGAAAGAAATAGTTCAATTCTTATTAAGTGTATAATTGCCAAAATGGCACCAATACATAGTCTGAATAAAATAGGAAAGCAACGCTAGTGGAACATGCTCCATTAGCTCAACTCTAAAACTAAGCTAGAATATAAAACAGTAGCATCCTCGAAAACATGAGGACCTACCAAACCGGATGAATGCTGGACGCCCGGATAACTGCAGAGATGATCTTGTAGCTCTATCGTCCACCCATGCCTGCACCTAAAATAGTAGAGTTTGTATAGGGTTAGTACACACTTGTACTAAGTATGGGTATATGCAAGCACACACCAGGGACATGCATGAGAAAGAATAGCTCTTTCCTAACAACATGATTTTTGGAAGTCAAGTCAGTGGACTTGCCAAATTGAGATTAGAAAAGTTTCCAAATTTGGATTAGGAACGTCAATGAGCTTTCCAAATTTGGATTAGGAAAGTCAGTGGGCTTTCCAGATTTGTAATAGGAAAGTTATGCCATGAGAATAACATACATCATCATACTTTTCACATTTGCACACAGCACATAACACTTACACATAGCACATATCATATAGCATACAACACCTTTTTGCATGTAGCACATAACTTCTTTTATTGTCATTCACTCGTATGCCATGAGACCTTGGAATCATGGACTTAACATTAAGACCTTCCAGAAATGAGGGCTCAACAGATGAGACCTCAACTAGGGAGTCTTCATTAGCAAACACAGAGTCTGCTTCGTTCATTCATACGTACTCCATTTCATTTCATTCATAGACCAGTGTAAACACCAGTTATACCTAGGATGTAGTTTAAGACTTTCATTAGGTTCGTTGTGCAATGACCAAGAATGACCTAATGTCATTACTTGAATCTAACTCACCTTTTGATTATCCTATCCTAACACCTTTGGTATCATTCATTTCATTATGTGCATCATTTGAGGCTGGCCTTATTCATTCATTGGGAACTTTAACTTTAACCGACATAGATCATGTGAGCATCATGAAATCCAGTGTCTCCCCCACACCGAAAAGAGGTGGAATCACCGGCCAAGGTGACCCAAAACATGCTAGCGTACATGGGAATTTAACCCCGCCAGATCCCTATATTGGCAGTATAGGTTCGAAGACCAGGAGATATAAGGAGACCCATACCCGGAAAGCCGGACAGTTTCATCTCATGAGAGTTACGTGAACCTCCGCCCTTCCCAAAAGAAGGCATCACCGCTCATATCTAGTCTATCGGTGCTCAGTATAAAGTTCCATTACATTCAACTCATACGTCATGGAAGCTGGCTTCTAGTATGAGGACATCATAGCTCAATAGATGATTTCTCATCTCATCATTAGTATTAAGTGTGTTAATCTCAATACTTTTGTTAGAGTGTTCATAGAGACTGGTCTCTTAATTAACTTTATACTCTCATAGGTGAGTACGTTTTGGTAACAATTACTTAGGCTCATTTGAGATTGTTCTCATCTTTTACATTAGCCTCATATCATGTTGTCACCACATTCATTAACATTAGCACAATTGCTCTTCATAATTACTCACCCCATTTTACGTGAAAGTTCATTTCATCATATGCCATGTACTTGGCCATTTGCGTATTTCACGCTCTTACTTAACCCTTATAGGGTTTCTTCATTTCTTTACATACATCTTAGGTTCACTTATTTTTAAGCGTATGCTAGACTTATGGGTCTATACATACAAGCCATGACGCTTCATTCATAGTTCGTTAAGTGACTCAAATCTTCCTAAGATTATGTAGTACAAGACTTATGTATCTTGTATATATGCCAAGATATCGATTTTGATCTAAGTAGGTGGCATTATTCTTGAACATTTAATTCACGTATGACTTATGTATCAATACGGAAATTTGGGCAAGGGAACCCAAGTTCGAATCCCTTGGACAATACTTACATTTTTCCTTGACTTTATTTTTAGTCTTCATGATATTGGGATCCTAGGTCGAACCCCAACATCAACATTTCTTTTTAGTTCCTTTTCTCTAGAACTTCTCTCCTTTGGCCGAGGGGTTGTGGGTTCGAACCCCCACAGCCCCCTCTTATTTTCCCATTTATTTTCCTTGTCCATTTCGGCTTAACCAGGAGGTTGTGGGATCAAACCCCCACATCCTCTCTTTATTTATTTTTTCTTTATTTCGCTTGGGACTTAGAGGTTGTGGGTTCGAACCCCCACAGCCTCCTTATTTTTATTTTCATTTAAAAGTTAACTACTTAAGTGTTGGCAGTGAGGTTGTGGGATCGAGCCCCCACAGCCTCACTTTATTTTCTTTTTAATTTCTCTCTTTGTCTCCTTCTTCAGCCAAGAGGTGGTGGGTTCGAATCCCACTCCTCTCATTATTTTTATTAATTTAAAATTCCCCTCTTACTCTCTTGTTTGACCGAGAGGTTGTGGGTTCGAATCCCACACCTCTCTTCTTTTTTTCCAGCTTTCATGTAGTGAGGTCTTGGGTTCAATCCCCACTGACCTCACATATTTTAAATATATTTTTAAACCTCTCAACCTTAAGTATTCTGGCCGAAAATTCCATCACCAAGTGCTGGAAATTTTATTAAATTTTCTATCCTTTATTTAACAACATTCATATGTTCGTTTTGAGGTACTTTCATGATTCGTTTAACACATTCTTAGGTGTAGATTCATTGTTGTTTTAGCTTAGATTTTTCCACTTATGATCAGCCACCTTACACTTCATTTAACATCACAATTTACACACCTTATGCACAATAATTCCAATCATCAAACAACCCATTTTAAGACTTCAAAACGGAGAACAACAACAAACATTTTACACATTGCACCACATCATTTTCGTTTGACATCATTGAACATTCTTGCTATTTCCAATCATAAAATCACAAGGAACATCATATTTCACACTTAGCTACCAGCAACCATACCAACAACATGATTTCTAAACTAATTTAGATTGAAATCGGAAGGAGACTAGGGACACGGAGTTCAACATTCAAGGGGACAACCCTAGTTTCATATGTCGACTTTTGTAGAAAGAAATTCCTCTTGGAGAAAGAATTCCAAGAGAGAAAACCCATACCTTGTTGTAGCTTTCCACACCTTCCAAGTGATGCCAAACTCCTCACCTAAACCTTCAACACAAACCCGTCGAGAAGATGATGCAAAGTTTTCGTATCCTAAGTTAGCTTGCTTGCTTGTATATTTTTTTTTGTAAGTTATTTGAGTTTAGAGAACTTTTGATTGCTTTCTAATGTTTTTATCTTCTGTTTTTTCAGCCAAGAAAAATAATTTGATGAGAGAGAGAGAGATATTTAGGCTTGAGGGATAGAGAGTGTGAGATAGTGCATCTTAAAACTAGGATAGTTGGCAAGACTTAGTCAATTTAAAAAAAACATTAATTAATAAGTAAATAAATAATAAATAATAATAAAATTTGATTTTCCTTTTTACATCAGCCATTAAATATAAATTTATTAAATTAATTCACCAATAATAAAAAAAATCATATTAAATCCTTGCTCCCACCTAGGTTCGAACCCGGGTGGAGCAAGACTTCATTTCAAGAGACCAATTTCGGCTCTCTCTCCACAAATTGCCCCTTCACTTTATTAAATAATTAATTAATTATATATCTAGGATAATTATGATACTACCCCTAGCCTGGTAAAAGACCATTTTACCCTTAGACCCTCAAAACTTAAAATTTCTTCTTTTTGAGTTCGGTAAAGACTCCTTCGATTAAATCTTCATTTTCGAGAGCCTTACTTGGTTGGTTCCAACCTTTCCAAGCTCAACTAACTCCCCAAGTTAGTTGGCTTGGTCATAGTAAGGGTTCTGGGGTCTGGTTCTACGCATATCAATCTGTGTGAACCTTGTTCTAATCGCAAGCATTCTTGACACCTTAAGTATTTATCTTATTCATTTATTTTTTAGGGTTGTTACAGTATAAAGACGTTTTCATAAACAAAGTTATGATTCCCAAAGACTGCAATCACGACTATTGAAAAGAAAAATGTATTAGTGGTTTACCAACTCTATTTGCTGAAAATGTAAGGATATAATTAAAAGATAGGTTTGAAGGAAAACTTTCTTATAATCAATCAATCTATGGTTACCTCATAAGTTTTATAAATATTACTTGATTAGAATTATGTACAGATATGAAACTTAAAAATCAACTAAAAAGGATAGTAAAATATCACAAAAGGAACTAGGAAATTTTTGTGAAGACTTCGGTTATATAAAACTAACTGCCCCATCAAAAGAGGCTTCTAAAATAATTAAAAGAAGCCATAAGTATGGTAACAAATCATAAAAACCTCGTCATTACAAAAAAAGGCTCAACCATGACCCTAGTAAAAATAGATTTAAATGAAACAACACTAAAACGTGTTGGAGCTGTGGAAAAATGGGACATCAAATCAAAGATTGTCCAGCCACTAATAAAAAGAAAGACAAAATTAATATGTTAGAAGTAGAATAAGAAGTTAAAGATTAGTTTTGTTCTATCCTAGAAAATAATAAAAACAACTCCTCCTCCGCTGAAAATCTTAGCAATGAAGATCCATTAAATATAGTTAATGATTCTGATGATAGTAAGTCATCAGACTCTTGTGAATGCGGCAGTGCAATTTGCATATGCAAGAATCATTCTATAAATGTCATCACTAGTAGTAAAGAAATATTTTTTATATAATAGATCATATTAAGGATCCTGATTTTAAGAAAAAAAAATTAATCGCCTTAAGAGATTTGGTTCTTGATAAACAATCAGATAATAGGACAATTAAGCCCTTTGATATGACAAGTGTTTTAAAGAAATTTAAACAGTCAAGTAAACCTGGAACAACTCTACAAAGTATTCAGGCCGAATTAGTACAAATAAGAGACGAAATAAATGAAATTAAGCACAGACTCAACACCTTAGAAATTAAGTCAGTTACTAATAAAATATTTAAAAATCTACCACCCCAAGAAGAACCGGAGGAATGTAAATACGAAGCAGAAGAAACATCAAATAAGTAGAGTCTCTCGTAGAACCTCTTTCCAAATTAGAAATTAATACAATTATGGTCATTCGACCACAAAACTACCACATACCCATCACATTAATCATAGATAAAAATTATATCATTCACAAAATTGTATTATTTGATACAGGCGCAGATCAAAATTGCATTATTGAAGGATTAATTCCTCATAAATATCTAGATAAAAGCACTTCCCCATTATTATCTACAAGTTTATTACATATACAATACTGAAATTGGTTTCGTAAATGATTTCATGATAACCAAAGACATAAATGAAGAAATTATATTAGGTATTCCTTTCATCACTCAAATGAACCTCCCAATTAGATGGCATCCATACCAGAGTGCTAGGAAAGAATCTCATCTTCCCTTACCTAAATACTATGTAAAAAGATGAAAGTAATTTCATAAAAGATAAAAGAATCTTTCAAAAAAATTCACTTTCTTATCAAGAAAGTTTTACAATAAAGGTTACTAAACCGTCTCCTCCTCCTAGAAATTTTAGCACTAAGAGTTACCCTCTTTCAATAAATAAATAATGAATGCAATGCAGCCATGGATTTTCCATAAATTTTTATTTTCATCAATTTAAGTAAATAGAATAAAATCTCCCAAAATTTTAAAAGAATTTCCAGGGAATTAGTGAGACCAGGAATAACAAAAAATGAAAAGATCATTTTTCTTCAAGTCACAAGATGAAACAGGTCCGAGATTTCTCCGAAAGCAATAGAAGTCAAAAAGTGTTACAAGTATTGTCAAATACTACATCAAATATGAAAATTATGGAAGCCTTGCTACACAAAAAAAGATTATGTTTAGACGGAAGATTCCTGCAAGACCCGGAGGAATCAGTTGTCCCTCACTGATAAGATAATTTCAAGATCATCATCCGAAGGAATTATGACAATTCCAAAGAAATATTAAAAAGAAGGTTCGAAGAAGCCTTATTTAAACCTAAACACTGATACAAAATCAAAATACGAATAACAAGATATTGCTGCTACAAGAAATAACAAAAAATTACTTTCTTAACATAAAGAAAGTGCCAGCACAATTTACTATCACTTTGATGATAAACAAGAAAAAAACTCAAGAAAAGAAATATTTAAGAGTGGACCCTGCATGTTATACAAGTTTCAAGACCATTATAAAAATCAACATTGGACAAAGCAAACTTATTCACTATGTCAACAATTCCACCAGCATGTGAATCCGGATGGAACAAAGCCACAAAGTAACAAGAGGACAAAAATAACATGATATGCTTTGAAGATAAAGTTTCATCAAAAAGAGATAAACATGCAGTGAAGGATACGTAAGTAGTTTAAGCTAACGTGGCATCTATTTCAAGCCACGTACAATTATTATCAGTAATTTGTAATAGGTAGTAGTTACGCATTAAAAAATAATGTGTATTAGTGTATGCACACATGTAAAATAGATAGCATAATAAGTTAGATTAGTCAGCACTTTTGAGGCCTATTTAAAGGCTTTCAACTTGTACGAGTTGAGGCATTCAAAATCTCACACGAATTTGAAAAACCTCTCTACAATTCTCACCATTTCCCTATCTTTTGCATTTCCATTTCCCACCTATGTTCTCTCATTCCCTTAATCAATAAAAGTTATTTTGTAAGTATACATTCTCTACTATTTTTATTATTTATTTTCATGTTTTAAAATTTGAAGTTTTACTATTGTTTTCTTGTTCTTCTCTTTCCTTTACGTTTTCTTAAAGTTTTGTTTTAAGATTTGATTGTTATTTCTCCCTTCCGTTACTCTGCCTGATTTTACTTAGAATTCCGTCCCGGAACTCAGTTCGTCCCCTTCATTGGTATCATAGACAAGTTTGTCGGGAAGGATATGAGTAGGAGCGGCTAAGTCCCTACGCTGTCATTGGGCGGAAGGCATCAAAACTTAGGTTGCGGTCGGGGTGTTAAGTTCAATAAAGGTCCCACGATCCGTGGTTGAGCTAGTGGACTTGGGGTAGTAGCTAGGCAAGGTTGTCTTGCCTTGTTTGAAGCTAAGTGATCTTCACACCCTTATTGACTATCCGCCTTAGGCACCATGATTCGTGCTGGTTCCCTTGGTCTTTGAGGAAGTAGCCTCTTTAGATTGTGACTCCCTCACAAGGCCAAGTCAACCCCACAAGCCTTCCCATGGATCGTAGTCTTTACCACGAAAGGTAAACTGGCTCGTGAAGGGGTGCCTTGCCTTCAATTTTTCTCTTCTCACCTTGCCTTACCACCACGGGTGGAACCATGGATCGTGGTGGCCAACACGCGTCTTGAAGAACATCTTGGTGTGTTGAGGTAGTGTCTAAATGGTGGTTCATGCACCATAGCCTCCCAATGCGAAGAGAATACCAAGACACTTCCCACGCCTCGTGGTGAAGAACACGAGTCGTGGTGCCTAGGCAATGGCTAGGCTTCCTTTCCATGCTTCACACATGCCTAAGGGGACTTCACGAGAACTTCCACGAATCTTTGTCAAGAACACTGCACATGAAAATGGTTGTGGACCGTAGAGTAGTTTCTAGCCACATTGGGCAGCCTTGGCCCTTTTGCTTAGGCTTGCACCTTTTGGCTTAGCCCATGATCTTGCGACACTAGCTCCTTGAACCTTTAGAAACTCCTTTACACTTGTGGGTCTATCATTTAGCAACTAACCCCCTAAAATCATTACTTAACACGCACGTCATGGCTTTAGTTTAACCTATCATTTTGAGCGTCGTAACAAATGTTCCCAAAGGGGACATAATGTAACACTCCGTATGTAAGAAATACCAGATGTTGAACAAATCAGAAGTTGTAGGTGCCACCGATGTGCACCACCCACGGACCGTAGGGTGACCCAAAGATCATAGGTGGGGTCAATTGTTTGCCACCTGCAGTCCACCCCAAAAACTCAAACAAATCTCGTCTTAGGTTTGACCTACGCCAGGACCTACACACTGTAGGTGGGACTACGATCTGTGGTCCATGTCGTGGTTCGGACCCTAGTATTAAATCTCTGTGAAATCCAAAATTATGGTTGACAAGACAGACCATAGGCCAGTCAAGGGACCGTTGTCGGTCCAGTTGTTTGTCCTGTCATCTTTTAAGTCAGGGGTTGCTTAACCTTTTCACAATGCGTTAGACCACTAAACTACAGTCATTTTTGGCCTAGTAATTTAATTAGAACTTACCCTAGTCAATTCATACTCCAAAAATTCACCAGGTAGAACAAAAAAAGGACAAAGAGTCGACCAAGACATCTCCAAGAGCGCAAAAAGATTCCTTAATTTCAAGCCTCGAAATCGAAAGATTTCTCTTTGAATTTTGTCACCCCGTATGTGGGATTTAACTAGTAGATTCCTTTCATTCACTATGTCCCTAGAATTCAGTAAGATTCTTGATTCTCTATATTATGTTAGACCAAGGGTTTCTGAAATTTCAGATTTATGTTATGCTTTAGCTGTCTGACTAATATTAATCATATTATAATGCTTTTAAGGAATGGTTGCTTAGTGTTTTCCATGAAACTCAAATATTAGTCATGTAGATTCATTTAATTCATGAATTACACTTGCTAGGTTAGTTTATTCAGATATGCATGCCACAGTTAAGAATGTTTCATTATCAGTACAATATTGTTGCATTTTCACTTAGCATGGCAGTATTTTGATCTATTCAGTAAGATAAAAATTTAGTTATAATGTGTTACCGAAATAATCAGTTGTTAGTTCATAGTCCCATAACTACGTGCCCCCGTAGGATAATTCCCCTCTATGGGAAACATATTTATTTATCTCACAAGTCATGTCGTTATATCCTTAAAACGTATATTGTGTCCTTTTGATAGGGTGATACATCTGACTCCTCGCATAACTCTTGTGGTTTTATGTTGGGAAATAGTAGCTCCCATTGTAAGATTCTAATGCATTGACCAGGTTATGAGTTATAGTTCAGTGTTCAATTTTAGCATGTTTGTACTTGTCATTGAATTCAGTTATCTCAGTATTTAATATATTTTAGTATTTCTTTCTTGTTCAGATTATATCATTGTGTTGTTCAGTTATGTATATTATTTTTTAATTTTATCTTATCGTACATGCTTAGTACTCATGTAGTGATGCATACTCTACACTACATCTTCTTTACATCTTCTCGTGATGTGGGTTGAGATCCTCAGCAGTTTGATCAAACGTAGATCAGTTCCTCATCTCTAGTTCAACAGTATCGGCAGTGACATGTTATCATTCTATTTTCAATCTTTCTGTTTCAGTTTTGCTAGAGTTAGCTGGGGCATGTCCCAGCATCTCTAGTTATTTAGAGGCATTTATTTAGATATAGTTTGGATTAAGTTTTTCGTTGAGTTTGATTACTTAATTGTTACTGAACTCTAAGTTTTTATATATCCACACTTAGAGTGGGTATTCCGCAGAGTATGATTTAATTTTCAGAAAATCCTTTAGTATGCTTATGATATGCCAACAACGTTAGCTTCGGGTCACTCATGATCCTAGGTCCCGTGTTACGACAAGAGGTAGCCTCGGGGCGTAAAAAATTTAGTGGATTCGTCATGTGGGTCCCACTTTCTCATTTTCCCTAGATTTTTGGGTCTTCGTCTAACTATTTCAACTTTTATGTCTCAATGTATATATTTACGTTGTAATTAAAAATATCTAGCATGGCGGTGCTCGTAGGTGATTTATATATTACGACTAAAGTTTTGTAGTTTTGAAGCGTTCAAATTTTACTTAAGGCTAGGTTACACTGAACTTGTTCTTACATTGAGGTTTCTTAGATAATATTTCCCATTTATTGAATGTTATTTGGGATTTTTTTGTTAATATTTACGATTATCTTCCATATTCATATTTTTTTACTCTTGTTTGCACCTTACGGTAGTTTAGATTTGTACAATCCTTAGTTTAGATTTATTTTTCTCTTAGGAGTTGTTTCCCCTTGTTTTTTGGGTACTCGCTGCAATTAAAGCCTTAGAATGAGTCTAGGTTGACACTTAACTTTTTGGGGTCGTTTGGTGTTGTGAATATGAAAAAGTAGTCATGAGATTAACTTATTAGTGTCTCTTAGTCTCTTATTTTGTTACACAAGATGGGATGACTTATTCCACTATTAACAAATAGTACTAACAAATAGTACTGGAACAAGTTATCCCTCCCTCTTGGTGGAATAACAATCCCTAAATAACTTATCGTGCTATTAAATAATTCTAATGACAAAAATACCCATTATATCCTTTTGGTTAGTGCAGTTCTTTTTTTGTTTCTGTTGATTTAGTGCAGTTTTATTCCACATTTTACTATTTAAATTCAGTTTCTACTGTTTTGTCACGCGTAGGCTGTTTTGCAACATTTTTGTCAGTTCTTTTAGTGTTGTTTTGCTGCAATTTTTGGTGAGTTTTTTGTCTTGTTTTGATCATTTTGATGCAATTTTTATCCTTCTATACCTTTCTGATGTAAATTACGATTGTTTAGCAACCATATCTAATATAACAAAATGAATATACAAAGATTAAAATATTTCAAAAATAGTACATCTTCCATCAAGTGAAAAACGTTAAGCTTGTATCATATTATATAACTAGGTAAATTGCCCGCGCTTCGCGTGGTGGTTAACTACGTCAATAATCTAATTTTTAACATGTACTAATATATATGTTTTCGAGAAGGTACAACCTACGATAAATTGTTAAGAATATTTTATCCAAAAGAATGAATTATTTTTTGCAATCTTAAAACAAAAAAGATTTGATTTTAAGTGTTTATGAATTTTGTTATTAATTCGACATTTTACTGTAGTTGTTAATCACCAAAGTCTTTGGAAAAGATATGTAATTATTTCATTGTCTATATTTGTATGTTAAAAAAGTGATAAAAATATTCTATTCATCAATTGCGAGAGTTTTTCTCCTATTCAAGGCCTCTACATATAGAATCCAAATGTTATACATCTAATATAATTAGTTGTGTACTTGATTTCAAAATCATATGCACTCGATGACACTACTTTGATAGCCAAAAGAAATATTTTGTGTTTTTTTATGTTTTTATCAATATAGTTAAAACTTTCTTATTTGAGGGACTTTTAATCTACAATTTATAAGAAGATAATTATTTCTTTAACATTTGATAATATAGATTCATCCTACTTTAAGGGGGGTAATTCATTGATTCCAACCCAACATTTGATTAAGGTGGTGTACAATACTTACCATCTCTCAATATTCCTTTACTTTTTGGATGTCACTAATCGATTAAATGCCTCGATAAGATAAAATATTGAATAAATAAAACACAAAGGTAGTATGGAACCACCATATCGTATGAACACTCAAAGTCCCTTCTTTGACATCCCATGGATTCTTTAGCCCCTCAAAACTCTATAAAAATCATACTCATTCATTTAACAACTTTAAAAATTCTGATCTACATGACAGCAATAGTCTAATGATTACATCAAACTCTTGATTAACATATTTTTACTTCAACACCTTGATCAAAAGCATAAACATAAGCAACATAGTTTAAGACATGTACTCAAAAACAAAAAGTAATAACATACGCATAAATTAATTACTGTAAAAAGAATAACACGATCTGTAATAATAAATGAAACATAAAGGTAAAATCGAGTCCGCTGATTGGACATTGTCCCCTTAAGGAAAATTTTTCATTCTAGTACCAGATGTTTAAAGAATAGATCCTCTCAAGACAAAACAATTCTATTCAATAGTTTGTTGATACAAAAATAATAGTGAAAGTGAGCCACTCAACAGGAGCAAAGGACACGAATTTTCGTTGGTTTAAAATAAGAGGAAACCCGTCTATTTATAGACTACAAAGCATAGCTTTAATAAATGTTTATTGTGTATTATTGTAAAGGTCACAACTCTTTGGACAAAGTCACAATCTTTCATAAAAGTCACAATTTTTCATTAAAGTTGCAACCCTTCATAAAAGTCGCAACTCTTCATAAAAGTTGCAACTCTTCATTAAAGTTGCAACTCTACATATAAGTCGCAACTCTTCGTAAAAGTCACAACTTTTCATAAAAAGTGAGAACTTTTTTTAAATGTCACAACTTTTCATTAAAGTCACAGCGGGCCTAAGGTTCTCTTTTATATAAATATATGATGTACATATAATGTTTTTGTGCATTTTGGATAAGGTTAAAAATAAATTATAGAAAATAATTAATTTTTTGTGGGCAATAACATATTATTTCACCAATATTTTTGGAGTAAAATGTTGCAATGCCTATAGCATATAACAAAAGTTCTATAAAAGAATCTATAGAACTTTAATAAAGTGGAGGGTATTTTGTATACAAACATCTTTTTTTAGAAAGTATGCAATACCTATTATATTTGATACAACAAACCAAACAATCACTAAGAAATAATTTCAGGGTACCGAATCCCGTGATAAAAAGTGTCAATATAAGTTATCTCATCATAACTTGTTTTCAAACCAAACGACCCCATATAACTTCTTCTTAGGAGTACTTCTTTAGTTAGGTCCCCTTTGCTGTTGTGGGAACCGTGTGGGTTTTCAGGCTTAGTGATGTTTACTCTTGTTATCCTTGGATGAATATTATCTCCTTAGGATTATTTAACACCCGGAAATTATTTGAACTAAGATAGAAACCATCTTTCCTTGTGAGTAGGATTGTACCATGGGATTAAAAAAAAATTGAGTTTTAAGGTTACTAGATGTAGCACCTTGAGATCCAAGAAGAACAAAAGAGCAAATCATTGAAGTCTTCCTAAGTTCTTTTATATTTTGGGGCAACTTCAAACGACCATAACTCTCATTACCGGATTATTTGGTAGGCTCCAACATATTAAATGAAATTTCATTGAATTATCTTTCTAGAATCACCGAGTTTGATAAGTTTTGACTTTCATAAGTGATATATGCCCTTTTGAAGTCAAGTTGTCAATTTAAGGAAAGTTACGAGAAAATAGTGAGGGATATATTTGTCTTTTCCTTACCCGATCAGATTTAATTAGTTTTTAGTATGTTTTTAGGGGTCTAGTCTGATTAGGTTCAGTTTTATAATTCTAATATAAACCTACGGATTTAGTTGTGAGTTCAAAAAGAGAAATTAAGAGAAAAGAGGAGAAAAAGGGGAGGATCAAAGCGTTTGTCGAGATTCTTGAGTTTTCTTGCGAATTTCAACATGGGATTAATTTGTAAGAGGGTATGTAAGGTTCCATAGTATTGATTACATTCAGCTATATGCCAATCATGTTATTTTCAATGAAAGTTTCATTCTTGAAGTTTAAAGATAAGACTTCTTCACAAATTTTCTTGAAGTTTATTCTAAATCTTATTATGTTAGGGTTTTGATGTTTTTTCAAAGTAATGTGATTGTTTGAGGGATGTATTGAGTATATTAGAGTGTACTTATATTGAGTATTCTAATCCAAGTGATTGGGAAAGAAACCGTTTGATTATAGGTGAGTTAGGATGAGAAAATGAGAAAACAAATTTGTCGGGTTTTCTGGGTTGGGGCATGGAATTAGACACCAGCCAATGCGCCAAAAATTATGTTCTGTAGTTTACGGGCTGGCTCCCCATATAACCAAGTGCGCCAGGGTCGCTTTCCCGTCCAGTTTGGAATTCGTTACTCCATTTGAGTTTTTTTAAAGTGTACCTTCACTCCCTTTTTGTTATAAACACCCCAAACTTCTTCTAAACACATAATAATTATTCATAACCTGAATCATAACTCTTTAATCCATAATTCAAATTCAAGGTAGAGTTAGGAGGTAAGTATGGAGAGTTGTTTCAAACATTTGAGAAAGTCCCTTTGAGTATTTTTTAGGAGTCTTCTACAACATCTAATAACCTTTTTCAAGACATAAGTAAGTGAGAACAATTTATTCATGGGTCTACACTATCACCTAGATCCTTCATATCATGAACCATAACTCTTGAATTAATAATTCACATTTAAGAGAGGGTCAAGAGTACCGTCAAAGATGAGTTCAATTCTAAATCCTGTGAAATCAACTACCGTTTTGAGGTAAGTTTTGAGGAAGTAAGTATGAGAATGAGAAGAGTCATATAATTGAGTTACATATTGTTATGTAGACCCTTGATTTGAGTCATTCATGCCCATAAAATTTGCATGGTTTACATAAATTGAGTATAATTGAGAGGAGTAGTATCTTCAAGTTCTAAGTCTTAAGTATGGAGTTCCTAACCTTTTCGAGAGTATATTCCTAATCCTTGGACTATTACATGTTACCCATGAAGTCCTTGAGATGAGTGGTTTTGACCAATAAGTTCTCACGAATCCTATAAGTCGAGTAGTCTTGAGTTAACAAGTATATTTCAGTCCTTGAGTTGATTCATCCATGCCCATAATTCTGTATGAACCCTCTTAGTTAAGAATTCTTGAAGCAAGTATTATTATTGAAGTTCTTGAGTTCTGATTTGTTGAGTCTTTTTATTGAGTTCTTGTTATGGTTATTGAAAACTTTGAATTATGTCGTTCATGTCCATATTCGTCAATAACTTTATTTTGGGAAGTCTTTTAAAATATTTTTAAATTTGATTTAAGACTTGAGCATTGGAGTAAGAGTAAGAGTAAAGTTCTTGATTTTACATTAAAACAAGAGAGAAAACACCGATTTCTAAAAGAGCTTTTAAGCTAGCTTTTTGTAATAATCTTAAACTATAAAAGAGTTATGTTTTCAAACATATGAGTTGAGTATATTTTTTTGAATAGTATTGAGATATGATATGGGGAAGAGTCACATAACTCAAGTCTCTATTAATCATGTAACTAACGAGGGTAGAAATGGTCGAATTCAGATAATTCTTTGAAGCGTAGCAAAGAGTGGTGGATCCATTAGTTGAGACGTTCTAAATCCAAAAGCTTTTGGACAATACTATTAGCGTGAGACATTGTATGTCACATAATATAGTGATGGTAGTGGGTTAGAGAAACTCCAATCGAGTTGTATTATTATTTTATTATATACAAATTGAGTTGTTATTATATCCTTTTTTGTTGTTTTATCTTGAGTTGAGTATCCAGAGTTTAGTATCTTGAGTTGAGCTATGTTTTATTTAATTGAGAACCTTATTACTGAGTTGGGTATCTTATCTTTGAGTACTTCTGAGTAGAGTAAGTTTAAGTAGTTTTTAGTATCCTTGAGTATACCTTTGAGTTCAGTATCATACCTTTGAGTTGAGTATCATACCTTTGAGTTGACTATGATACTCTTGATTTAAGTATCTTATTCTTGAGTTGCGTTTAGTTGTGTTATTTAGGATGAGGTAAGCATATTTCCTTTTTATCATGTTTGAGCTTATGTTTATGCTTTAGAATTCCGCTTACATGCTCGTACATTCCTTGTAGTGAGACATTTGACCTGCGTCGTTTCATGATGCATATACATGTTCTAAAGATTATAAAAAGGTGCTTAGTTGATACCACCTGCAGTTTGAGTTAGTTATGGTGAACCTACTTTTTTCTAGAGCGATCCACTTGTACTTTCAGATATATGAGTTCTTAGGATGTCGTGGATTTTTTCCCGACTTGAATCTTTGTCAGATAGAAGGTTCATAGATAGACAGAAGAGTTTGAGAAGTTTGTTTCATTATCTTATTAAATTCTTTAAACTCTTAAATTGGCTTGTTTGCTAGTTAAATATTCTATTTATATTCAAGAGTAAATCATTTGAGTTAAAGTTTTGTATTTGAGTTTCATAAATTTTTTTTCATTTTTAAGCTTTGTATGCTTGAGTAAGATTTTCGCTTGTAGTAAGCCATGATGAAGGTTCGCTTTGGGACAAACAATCGTTCTCGAGTGTTGCCACGTCAGGTGTACACTCGAGTCATGAAAAACTTGGAATCATAGCACAAATTTAAAGTTTCTTAGTGTGACTAAAAAGTCGTGTTAGTAGGATCTAGTTATGGTTGTGAGGGCCCCACTTATATAAACGAGGGACTACAAACATTTAGAAAAGCTTCCCTTCTTCCATACACTTAATTGTGCAATAGAACTATGTTATAGATATTTATTCGTACTCATATGATTCTCGTATAATCATTTAACCACCATTTACAATAGAGGTGGTTAAGAAAAAGTATTAGTCTATTTGTAGGTGAGCTTCTCTAAGCACAAATCTTGAGGGAATCATGAGACTACGAATAGCTTAGAGAAGCCTGTGACCGAGTTAAGCATTCAATATTGGAGGAAAGCACCCATAATTTATGAATCGTGCATTTGAGAAAAAAGTGAGTTGTACTCTTTTCCTTAAGCATTGTTTAAGATAAATCCTTATGAGAAAGTATGATTAGAGCTGGGTAGTATTTTTACTCGAAAAGGGTAACATGAGTTACGAGATCATGAGAAGTAGTTGTGAGAGGGGCCTGAGTTAGAGGAATATATGTAGCTATTCAGTAATATAATAAAAGGTATAGTTATGGAGAAAATTATATTATTGCAATCGTGTACCCAATAAGTTATAAGTAATGAGTAGCTTTATGAGGATAAAAAGGAAAAATAATGTTCTACAGAGTTCTTGATAGAAGAAAGAGAAATAGTTACTAGTCAAGATAAGTTAGAGTCATTGTTACAGGAATATAATTGATGTCAATGTGTCATCATGGATAGACGAGGCTAAGTATATGTGTTTGAAGGAAGCATAGAGTATTCATAAAGTGATACATCTAAGGAGGATTATGATTTGTTTGAGAGGTTAGTGATGTTCAAAAGGTTGTGGAACTGATCATGTAATGAGATATAGTATAGTAGGTGAGCAATCATGTTTATATTCGAGTTTAGTAATAAACATTAACCTTTAGTTTAAGGTGAGTGTCATCCAAAAGAATGGCAACATGAGGGTGATGATGTTAGTCATGAGATTTGACGTTGAAGACCTCAGATAGAGTAGGTGAGAAATTGAGATGTTTGCTTCAATGAATGTAAGTAGTACAAGTGAGAGACCCAAACCTTTATATATGTTCACTTAAGTGTGTCTAAGTCACAATAGTAATAAGAGCGTCAAGAGGCGTACCAAGAGGGTATGTAATCAGAAAGGATTAAGAGAAAACACCTTCAGAAAGTGGTCTAGTACTTTCTTACGGGGAGTTTGGTAGTCATGAGATATTATTCTCCCATGTATTAGAGTAAAAAGAGGGTGTTGATATGTTAGATATGGTGGAATAGGTCTATAACTTCAAGTGTCAGCTTTAGGCCTAAGGGGGTGATAACAGATGAGAAATCAACTCAAGTGTTTGTAATTAAGATAGATATGAGTTCAAAGATCTTGGGGGATATCTTTTAGAGGTCCTATTATTAATTGAGTGGTGTTAAAAGATAAGGTTAATGATCTTATCTTGATAATGATTGTGTGGTTTATTACGTCTAAGGTTATTAATGAAAAGGAAGAAAAGGTGAGATTTTCTTTGAGAAATTTGCTAAATGAGAGACATTAGTTGGTTTCAAATATTAATGCAATAAAATTCAAGTTTGTATGGTATATTTAATAAGAGTTGCCCCTTTCCATACCAATCCAGTCCTTATTCGAGACGAATGATCCCAAGGGAGAGATATTTTAACACCCAAAAAACTAAGACGTGAACCATCCATAGTTGTAAGTATAATTGTACCAATGAATTTAAAATTCTTGAGTGTTAAGGTTACTTGTAGCACCTTGAGATCAAGAAAACTAAAGAGAGAATCATTCAAGTCATTCCTAAGTTCTTTTAAGTTTCGGGTCAAATTCGACAACCATAACTCTAAGTACAGGATAAATTAAAGTGGATAAAAGGTATTAATTAGATTCATTATATATTATTTTTCCAACTCCACCGAGTTTTGTAATTTTCGACTTCAGATGAATGATATATTCCATTTTGAAGTCAGGCTATCCAGTTAAGAAAAGTTACCTGAAAATAGTTAGGGGTATTTTGGTATGTTCCTTACCTAATCAGATTTTTTTTTTAGTAAGGTTTTAGGGATTTAAATATAATTAGGATCTGCTGTTAATCCTAAAATATGCCTAGGGTTTTCGTTGAGAGTTCAAGAAGACAAAAAAGAGAAATGAGGAGAAATGAGGGGAGGATAAAATCGTTTGATCTTAGGCATGTTTATATCCTAAGTGGTAAATAATTCCCAATTAAGTGCTTGAATTGAAATATGATATTTAGTTTATTAGCTTGATTTTGTTTTACTTGCGATGATTGTGCACGAAAACAAATGATTAGAAGTTTCGAGGAACTCTCAAGAAGAATGGAGTTGAAAGGAAAGAAAAGAGTTGCAAAGGATTGTTGAAATTGGCTAAGGATGGAGGCCCTAGGGCGAGGCGCCAAGGGCCAAGAAATAGAGGCGCTTTTGAGGCGCACTGTTGGGCGTGATGTGCCAAGGCCTGAAGTTCATAGGCGCTTTTTCAATGGTTCTGCTGGGGGTGGCGCGCAAACATAAAAATAAGTGGAGAATTTTCTTGGCGCCATTGGAGGCGCGACACGTCACCAATGAAACGAATTTTCAAATTAAAGTTGTGTTAAAAAGGAAACCTAGCTAAGTTACATTTTTTCTCCTATTTTCCTAAAATTATAAATAGACCTCTTGGGCTACATTATTAGGTTTGGACGTTAATTTTAGTGTGCAAGAGAAAGAATTCAAGGTTGTAATAGATTTTATTTCTTTATATCTTCTATTGTCCGGAGTCGCATGAACAATCATATGTTTTGGTGTTGTAATAGCATGAGTACCTAAACGCCCTAGTTCTGGGACTATAGCTACATATTGAATATTGAGTATTTGAGGTTTTTTTAATTACTTTTCGATTTTAAATAAAAGTTACTTCTAAATTCTTGTTTTAGTATTTTACGCTTGCGCACCATAGATAAATCTATTAAATTGACAGAAGAAAGGTTAGATACACTAGAGAATATAGAGGCGTATGACCCGGATCGTACCATCAACACTATAAAATAGAAACCTTACAATTGAAAGTAATTCTAAACCAATAATAAGATGCATGATATTCATTATATGCTGCTGCCCCCAAGTTGCTTTTAAACATGCTTGAAACATTATATCACACTCATTAACAATTAGTTACTTCCGTTTAGTGCATATTTATTTGTAGACAAATAGCAAATCGTCAACTCATGAGAAGGTTAGTTTTTACATTCAGTTGTAGAATTAAGTGAATATAATTGATCATAAATCCCTAGGGAATGATAAATCATTTCTTAAAGAATCTATGTTACTTGCGTGGACACATACACTTGCGTATATTTTGGCGATCAACAACTGTTTGGCATCACTGCCGGGATGTTAGAAATTTATTTATATTCAATCTTCTTATGTCTACAATTAGAATCTTCAGTTATTAATTACTTGATAGTAGCTTGTTTAATGCAGGCATTTGTTCTATAGGTCTGGCTCAGAAAGGAGATCTTGTCGAACTTTACAACGACCTGAACGAGTCTTAAGCCAGTGCAAGAAAATAGATAACTTGGGACGACATGGAGAATTAGGGTTAGTTCTAGCTGGACTGATTGATGGGGATAATCTAAGAAACTTGAATAACCCGGAAAATGTGGACAACCAAAGGAACCCGAATGATGGAGGGAACTTGAATAACCAAGAAGCACCCCATGTTGATCCGATCATCCCCGCAAGGTTGTACGTAATGTGCAAGCCCCACTCAAAGCCATTTTGGAATCTAGTATTAGGAAACCTCCACTGGGGGGTAGATTTTAACTAAAGCAGAGTATGGTACAAATTCTCCATTCTAATGGTTAGTTCATTGGTCTTCCTAATGAGGATCCTCTGAACCACCTAAGGACTTCAATAGAAATTATCAATACATACATGCCAATTTAAGTCTCATCAGACTATGTGAGGCGTGTTGTTCATCTTGTTCAATGGAGGGGACGGGCCGAGTTTCGAAATGGAATCCTAAGGAAAATCGGGCAGAGTAACGAAAGGGATCAAGAACAAGCAAAGCTTAAAATAAAACTTATCTTATTACCGAGGGACAAACTTAAATTGTAAATTTAAAACATAAACTTAATAATTAAAATAAGTAGATAAAGTTTATACTTAAAATTTTTTATTGATTGATGGAAGT
>CM040618.1:74519588-74702520 GCA_022817965.1 Solanum lycopersicoides | reverse complement strand
TACTAGAGAAATAACCATAATATATAGGATATATTATAGATTAATGAAAATTACCTTATCCCCTAAGGCTAATATAATTAAGTAATAAAGGAGTTATCATGCTCATGGAAGCAAATCAAACCATAATAACACCTTTGTCCCAAAGATGACGAAATGGGAATTGATGTATTAACAAAGATGATTGACATTTTTACTCCATAACGGAGCCAGAAATTAAAGAAGAGAATCCACATATTGACCAAGTAATTCAATTTCCAGATGGATACATAGATTTAAAATTTGTAAGATCCCAATCTTATAAACAAATCTCTACAAGTAAACGAATGTCATTTTCTAGACCTTCTATCTCCATGACTAAGGAGGAAGATGACATATCCTTAGAAGAGATAGATAAAAAATTAAAAGAGGTAGATTCCTCAGAAACTATTCGAAAAGTAGAATATGAACCAAAAAAAATCTAATCCCACTACTAGTAAAGAAATCAAGGATGCTTTATGCATGATTAAATTAGATGAACTTTCTGAACCAGATATTAAATATTTAGATAAACTTTGGACTAATCAAGAAAATTCCATAAAAAAATAATGGTATGTACAAATATACTCTTTATCAGAAAGAATAACCTTTAGAAATAAATGGTTTAGTGATATGAAAAGATTAAAATGTAATATAGAATTTTTTAGATGGTTTGAATATACAAGAAACTTAGATGACCAAAAAGAGTCATTAAACATGCTTTTAAACAAATGGTATACTACCAAAAATAATAAAGTAGTTCAGTCTACACTTCCCCCATTAGAAAAAAATACTTTACCAATAGAGAATAAAATTATTACTACCTCACCCTTTAAAATGGACATAATGGACACAGAAGGTGATCCTACAAATAAGGTTATAAATAAAATACTACAACAAAATAATTATTCAAATCAACTACTTTACATAGTATCTAATCAAATCCTACATGCTAATAATAATTCGGATATTAAGGATAAACCAATCTCTTCCTATAAGAGTAAAAATAAAAATTTGGAAATTCCCCCAATATTTAAATTACCTGAACTTCCCAAATATAAATTTTCTAGCTTTCAACAGAAACTTGAAATTACTGATGAACTTATAGGATTAATTAACGAAAAACTAAAATCTAAGGCAATAAATACCTTATCCAAAGATAATGATAATGAAACTAATAAATTAGGTTCTACTTATTCCATCAAAAAGAATTATTATAAGAGACCTTCCTTTCCGGATATGCAGTATGAAGAAAACGAATTTCTATCACATATGTCACATTCTGGAAGTGAGATTGCGGAATCAAATATTGATGGACTCGTAGAACATCAAATATACGATAAATTACATGAAATGGATATGGCCATTACGTCATATAAAATAAAAAATTTATCCGATAAACAATTTGTTACTATAATTACCGCCGGATTTACTGGCACAATAAACAATTGGTGGGACAACTACCTCACCAAAGATAATAGGAAAAAAATAGTAAATGCAACTAATATTATCCCTATAGTTAAAGATGAACCTGGGGGGCAAAATACAGAAAATCAAATTCTAGAAGATGCTACTTCCAGCTTAGTTTATAGTATAGCTAAACACTTTATAGGTTAACCACAATTCTTTCAAGATATAAGTTTAGAAATATTATTTAATCTATCTTGTCTAAAGTTAGATGATTTTAGGTTGTATAAAGATGTTTTCATAAAAAAAGTTATGATTCGCAAAGAGTGCAATCACGACTATTGGAAAGAAAAATTTATTAGTGGTTTACCAACTCTATTTGCTTAAAAGGGTAGGATAAAATAAAAAGATAGGTTTGAAGGAAAAATTTCTTATAATCAATTAACCTATGGTGACCTCCTAATTTATATAAATATTAATGGATTAAACTTAAAAATCAACTAAAAAGGGATAATAAAATATCACAAAAGGAACTAGGAAATTTTTGTTAAGACTTTGGTTATATCAAAATATCTGCCCCATCAAAAGAGGATTCAAAGAGATTTAAAATAATTCATAAGAATGACCATAAATAAGAAAAACCCCGTCATTAAAAAAAAAGGTTCAAACATGACCCTAGTAAAAATAGATTTAAACCAAACAACATTGAAAGATGTTGGGGCTGTGGAAAAATGGGACATCGAGCCAAAGACTGTCCAGCCACTAATAAAAGAAAAACAAAATTAATATGTTAGAATTAGAAGACGAAGTTAAAGATAAGTTCTATTCTATCATACAAAATAATAAGAACAATTCCTCCTCCGATTAAAATCTTAGTGATGAAGATCAACTAAATATAGCCTATAGTTCTGATGATAGTAAGTCATCAGACTCTTGTGAATGCGGCACTGCAATTTGCACCTGCAAGAATCATTCTATAAGTTTCATCACTAGTAGTAAAGAAACATTTTTTGATATGATAGATCATATTGAGGATCCTGATTTTAAAAAAAAATACTTAATCACCTTAAGAGATTTAGTTTTTGATAAACAATCGGATAATAGGACTATTAAGCCCTTTTATATAAGAAATGTTTTAAATATATTTAAACAATCAAGTAAACCTGAAACAACTCTACAAAGTATTCAGGCCGAATTAGTACAAATAAGAGATGAAATAAATGAAATTAAGCACAGACTCAACACCTTAGAAATTAAGCAGTTACTAATAAAATATTTAAAAATCTACCACCCCAACAAGAACCGGAGGAATGTAAATAAGAATCAGGAGAAAAATTAAAAGAAGTAGAGTCTCTCGTAGAACCTCTTTCCAAATTAGAAATTAATACAATTATGGCCATTCGACCACAAAGCTACCGCATACCCATCACATTAGTCATAGATAAAAATTATATCATTCACAAAATTGTATTATCTGATACAGGCGCAGATCAAAATTGCATTATTGAAGGATTAATTCCTCATAAATATCTAGATAAAAGCACTTCCCCATTATTCTCTGAAAGTTTATTACATATGCAATAATGAAATTGGTTTCGTAAAGGATTTCATGATAACCAAAGACATAAATGAAAAAATTATATTAGGTATTCCTTTCATCACTCAAATTAAGCCTTATACCTCCCAATTAGATGGCATCCATACCAGAGTGCTAGGAAAGAAGCTCATCTTCCCTTACCTAAATACTATGTTAAAAGATGAAAGTAATTTCATAAAAGATAAAAAAATCTTTCAAAAAATTCACTTTCTTATCAAGAAAATTTTACAATAAAGGTTACTAAACCGTCTCCTCCTCCTAGAAATTTTAGCACTAGGAGTTACCCTCTTTCAATAAATAAATAATGAATGCAACGCAGCCATGGATTTTCCATAAATTTTTATTTTTATCAATTTAAGTAAATAGATTAAAATCTCCCAAAATTTTAAAAGAATTTCCAGGGAATTAGTGAGACCAGGAATAACAAAAAATGAAAAGATCAGTTTTCTTCAACTCACAAGATGAAGATTGTTAAACCATACAAACAAGTCCGAGATTGCTCCGAAAGTAATAGAGGTCAACAAGTGTTATAGGTACTGTCAAATACTACATCAAATATGAATATTAAGAAAGCCCTGCTACACCAACAAAAATACGTGGAGACAGAAGATCCCCGCAAGACCCGGAGGAATCAACTATCCCTCAGTGATAAGATAATTTCAAGATCATCATCCGAAGAAATTATGACAATTTCAAAGAAAGATTAAAAAGAAAATTCAAGAAAGCCTTATTTAAACCTCAACACTGATACAAAATAAAAATATGAATTATCAGATATTGCTGCTACAAGAAATAGCAACAAATTACTTTCTTAATATAAAGAAAGTGCCAACACACTTTGCTATCACTTTGATGATAAACAAGAAAAAAACTCAAGAACAGAAATATTCAAGAGTGGACCCCACATGTTATACAAGTTCCAAGACCATTATAAAAATCAGCATTGGACAAAGTAAGCTTATTCATTATGTCAACAATTCCACCAACATGTGGTCCCTGAAGGAATAAAGCCGCAAAGTAACAAGAGGACAAAATAACATGATATGCTTTAAAGATAAAATTTCAGCAAAAACAGATAAACATGCAGTGAAGGTTACGTAAGTAGTTTCAGCTAACATGGAATCTATTTCAAGCCACCTACAATTATCATTAGTTATTTGTAATAGGTAGTAGTTATGTGTTAAAAAAATATTGTGTATTAGTCTTCAATCTCAACATGTTTATACTTTGTCATTGCGTTGTTCAGTTATGTATATAATTGTTTAGTTTTATTCTATCATTAGTGCTGACAATTTAAGCCAATTTTTCACTGACCCGCCCAAATAGCCCTTCAAATATGAGTTGAAAGAGTCATTTTAAATATGGATAATATTTGGGATTATACCCATACCCATTAAAATATGGGTATATTATGGGTAAATAACGGGTCAAATATGGGTATTGCAAGTTTTCTCCAAAATTTCAGAAAACCTTATGTTACCAAGTTTTAGAAGCTATTTTTCAAAACTTTCATATATGGGTCCATATTAATATTTCAACTCTCGACCTCCACCCCACCCCACGCTTCCCAAAAAAATTAAAGTTTATTTTTTAAAAATATTTTGAACTTCAAAGTTGAAACTGGGAAACCTGTAGTCAGGATCAAAATAGAGCTCGTAATTGAATACAACCCCAAAAATAGATGGATCGGGCATAGAGCTATGGTCAACCTTATACCGAACAACACATCCCACCGCTTTAATAATAAGTGTCAAGTAACGTCCTAAATACCCATCCTTTCAATTTTTCACCCCTACCCTCGATCCCCCCCAACCCACCCAACACGAGCCCCCTCACCCCAAACCCCCCAAACAATAAAAATTTAGATTTATTTTTAAAAAATATTTTAAACTTGAAAAGTTTCAACTTTTTCATCCCTACCATCGTCCCCCATCACCCCCACCCCCACCCAAAAAAAAATTAAGTTTGTTTTAAAAAAATATTTTCAACTTTAAATATTTATTTTTTCACCCTACCCTGGACCCACCCCACCCCAGCCATCGTCCCCCTACCCCCACCCCTACCCCAAACCAACCCCCACCCTTCAAAAATATTAAGTTTGTTAAAAAAATTTCAACTTCAAAATTTTTTCACCCTAACCTAGACCCCCACCCCCGCCCCTCTATCCCTGGAAATTTTTTTAAAGTTTTTTTTACTTTATATTAAAAAAACTAAATGAAACATTTTCAATAGATTTATATAAAAAAAAGACTAAAATATTTTCTCCATATTGAATTCTTAAGTAAAGAACTATTTATTAATGAAATATGGGTACTATATGGGTATATTAGTATTTTACCCAACCCATTTATACCCATATCAAATATGGGCGGGTTGAATGATTACCTATATTATGTTAACCCATTTTCAACCCACCCACATTTGACCCAACCCGCCCATTTGCCACCACTACCTATCATGCATACTTAGTACCTTTCAAGTACTAATGCGTACTATGCGCTGCATTTTCTTGTGATGTAGGTTTTTCCGAATTAAGTTCCGAAGTATAAGCGAGTACTCATTTTTCGAGGACGTTCGAAATGTTGTCTCGCTATTTTCAATATTTTAGTTTTTGGTTTTCTCGAGTTAGCTGGTACATGTTTTAACATCCCTAGTTAGTTTAAGGCATATATTCAAATATAGTTTAGATTCAAATTTTAGTTGAGTTTGATCATTGAGTTGTTACAGAACTCTCAATTTTTTTATATCCAGACTTATAATGGGTAATCCCCATCACTTTATGTCATGTTTAAGCTTCCGCGCAATATGATTTATTTTTCAGAAAATCTTTAAGTATGCTTCTGATATGCGAGTAGGGTTAGCTTGGTGTCACTTATGATCTTAGGTCCCGTGTTACGTCAAGGGGTAGCCTCGGTGCGTGAGAAACATGGTATTAGATAACTGTGTTCAAGAGCCCTAGGATGTTTGTAAAGCCGCACTAAGTATAGTCCCTTTCATGAGTGTGAAGCACGCCACACCTCTTATGGGTAGGCGACGAAGTGTTTTAGGAAAAAAATTGCTTTCTTTATATTCTTATCGTGTATGGGTACGATCTCCTTTTTCTAAAATGACGTTATGCATCTTAAAATCACGCCTCCTCGTAGATCTTACAAAATGAGTGTTAATGCCTGCAATTCTAACACAACTCTTAAGTCCCAAATCATGAAGATTCAAACGTAGAGTTCCAGAATTCAAATGTTGGCCAACAGTGTAGCAAACTGCACCAATTAGCATGTTCCAGTTTCTGCAAATGCTAGTGGTGGACTAGTGGCAGCTAGGGTCCGTAAATTTGTTAGGATGAACCCATCTGAATTTCTAGGGTCGCAAGTTGGTGAAGATCCCTAGAATTTTGTTGATGAGGTCAAGAATATCTTTTGAGTGATACAAATTATTCAAAATGATAGGGTAGAGTTAGCGTCCTTCAAACATAAGGACGTCGCTCACATTTGGTTCACATAATGGAAGGAAAAGAGAGGCGAGATGTCGATACTCTAACATGAGAGTGTTTTATCGGGGATTTTCTTGATAGGTTCTTTCCCATGAGAGTTGAGCGAGGCAAAGGCCCAGGAATTCATGAATTTGAGACATTGTTCTGTGATGGTTCAAGAGTAAGGAATCAAGGTCTCCTAGTTCTTTAGGTATGTTCCACATATGGTTGACTATTACAGGGCGCAGAGAAATAAGTTTCTAATTAGGGTATCTAATTGTGTAAGAACAGAGTGCATAAATTTCATGTTACTAAAAGATATGAACATGTGTAGGCTCGTGACAGATACTCAACAAGTTGAGGGATATAGCTTAGGGAGCAAGCTAAGGATAACCAAGATGCTAGGATAAGAAACTGTGAGTATTCTCACCAAAAACAGGGTGGTGGAAATCTCTCGCAGTTTCACAAAAAATCTTTAGCCCCAACACTTTCGTCAACTAGTGTTCCATCCATCAGTTATCGACGGGATCAGAAAGGTAGGGTATCAGGCTCTATATCTTAGGGGAATGTTTCTGTTACACGAACCTACCCAAGTTGTCCAAAGACCCAAGTTGTCCAAAGTGTGGTAAGAATAATCTGAGCATGTGTCTGTCATGGATGTTTATGGTGTTGTTAGATTAGGTAAAGAATGATGTATTGCCCTTCTTCTAAATAGGTACAAGGAGGTAATGATATTAAGGCCTCGTCTATAGCTTTAGCAGAACCAACATGTCGTCAGACTCTGCAGGATACTTCATTTGGTACATGTGTCGTTAAGTGCCAACATAGGTGTATGCTCTCCAAGGTCATAAGGATCAAGAAGATTCTCCATATGTGGTTACTTGTACGTTGCGAGTTTTTCATTTAGATATTTATTCTTTGTTAGATACAGGGCCTACTGTTTCTTCAATAACTCCATATATAGCAGTAAACTTTGGTATATCTCCAAAAACTCTCTCCGAAACCTTCTTAGTCTCTGCTCTAGTTGGTGACTCAGTTATAGCTAGAATGGTATACACAAATTGCCCTGTCATAGTCTCCCAGAAATTTACCTAAGTAGATCTTGTAGAGTTAGAAATTATAAACTTTGATATCATTCTAGGAATGGATTGGATACATTCTTGTTCTTCTTTATCACATAGTAGAACTAGGATTTTTGGTTTTTAGTTTCAAAATGAGCCAATCCTTGAATGGAAGGGTAGTGTCTCAATGCATATGGGTCAATTTATTTTTTATCATAAGGCCAAGAAAATTATCTCTAAGGGGTATATCTATCATCTTATTTGCGTTAAGGATTCAAGCTTGGAAGCCCAAACTCTTGAGTCAGCTCTAGTAGTAAATGAGTTCCCTGAAGTGTTTCCATATTATCTTCTCGGAGTTCCTCCCAAAAGAGAAATCGACTTCGGAATTGATCTCATTCTAGATTCCCGATCTTTTTCTATTACTCCTTACAGAATGGCTCCATCTAAGCTTAAACCTGCTAGATAAAAGCTTCATCAGACCTAGTATTTCTCTATGGGGTGTAACATTGGTTTTCGTGAAAAAAAAGATGGTTCTCTCAGGATGTGCATTGACTATCAGTAGTTGAAAAAAGTCTCAATAAATAATAAATATCCTATCCCTAGGATTGATGGCTTGTTTGACCAACGTATAGGTGTGAGTCATTTCTCAAAGATATACCTCAAATTCGGTTATCATCAGCTCTGTGTAAGAGATAGTGACATTCCAAAAACCAATGCTCTTGCATGTTTCATGTATTTGATGAACATGGTGTTCAAGCAGTATTTGGACTTGATTTTTAATATTCTTTGTTGATGATATCCTCATTTACTCGAGGAATGAGGAAGAACATGAGACTCGTTTGAGGGTTGTCCTCCAAACTCTCACAAATCACCAGTTATTTGCTTAGTTTAGCAAATGTGAGTTTTGGATGCAATTTGTTTCTTTCCTTGGGCATATAGTATATAGCGAAGGGATATGAGAGGATCCTAAGAAAATGGAGGCAGTGAAACAATGTCCTAGACCAACATAACCAATGCATGTGTCCTAACGTAAGTCACACATATCTCATATATAGACCATCAAGTACAAAGGTAACAACATCACCAATCCATAATCTCCTAACATAGTCATAATGCACATATAGACTAGTAAAATACATAGTACACATGCATAATAAATTATGAAGTTCACAACATCATAGTAAGACACCCACATGATTAACCATATGCTTCTACTTGTGCAATGAATATGCAGGGTCTATAGTACTACCTACAGTAAGTACCACCATTAGGCCACCATGATCTTACTTAACATAAGTTCATACTAACACATAAGAAATCCAATCATCATGCATATATTATATTTGACTCATTTATAACCATCATGTATAAGAACATATAAATCATAAACATTAGCCCATATGAAGGAAAGACAACCATAAAGCTAATTCAGTTAAAGCATGCATCACTCACAAACCTCATAATAAGAATGTAACTAAGACTATAGATACTTTTAGAAGTCATTAGTCATAGTCCATGCAACACCTTTATATTACATATCTTAATCATGTTTCATATAGTTCACATCATAAGAAAACATCCCTATAACCCCTTTACAAGTTCACTTATGCAATGTACGTGTGAAGTCCCTTAACATCGCATATACTAAGCAAACCTTTCAAGAAGTCATAAGGATGATCATTTATTTCATGCACCCTTATAACAAGTAAAACCAACATCATTCATAATAAGTCATACCAACTTCATTCATAACAAGGGATACCAAGATCATAATACCATTCATAACATTTATACCTCAAGAACCCACCCATGAACCCCTCTCAAGACCCACTTGTGCAATGTATACGTAAAGTCCCAAACACTTACCCACACTAAGTCGCATACCTTAAGTAGTCCTAGTTAGTGTTGGTCTTATTACTTTCATTCATTCTTTTAAATATTAGAGAAACATTGTCATAACCGACATAAACCATGCGAGCTATGTGGAATTTGGTGTCGACCACTCACACCGAAAGGAGTCAACTTGCAAGGGTAAGACATAAATATTCGTAATAGATTCTAGGTACATCCACTAGGTAAGATTCCTATAGGGGCACATAGTTAAAGAAGTATGACGTTGTTAAGAGAAACCCTCTTTAGGATAATTAGCATTGTAGTTTCCACCTCATGAGATAATTGTGTGAACCTTCCTTCCTTTGTGAAGGAACACCTCTCATTGTCAAGTTCACTCCGTTCTAAACTAAATTTCCTTTTGAACTGTATTTAAGTCTTTCTAAAACATTAATTCACAACGTAGGTCTTAGGGGGTTAACCTCTCATATAACATGTACATAACTTATAGGTTGTATGATGAGAATGTCCTTTCATCAAAACCAACATCATGTTAGAATATTACTTTATCACATAGCCATATAGTGTACATAAGAATAACCTTCAATTCTACACAACAACATGCTCATCATTATCTCACCTTATCATGTTCATATCATCCTATTAATTTACATGTCATGCATAGTATTGTGTAAAGGTGCATATAATATGAGAATTATCCTTTCAAGTAATAGCCTAGATACATCATATCCATATTTATGCATGTAGTGTGTGTGCGTGCATAATTTCCCTTACAATGCATCACAACAATAATATTATCATTTTAGGCACTTCCCTTTAAAAGGGATCACCTCAAATCTCCATTATAACAAACCCAATGCACCATTCACATGTATTTCTTTCAAGGACCTTATGTCATATAGGTCAACATATCTAAGGTTCATTTCAATTGACATCAATACATTTATCATTCAAGTAAGTCATTTAAGGCACGTATAGAGTCATACATTCATACATACGGTGGATTATGTGTGTAGGTTCCTTCAACCATATTATCTTGTCCAACTCAACATATACATCTCCCCATGTTCATAATACATCACCCTTAGTCGCAACATATCATACATATCCATATTAGGGTTGTAGGAAAAAAGGACATCACTACAATACTATATTTTATACTACCAAGTGGCACCTCCACCATAAGTGGACCTAACCAACCAACCTATGACTACACAATAAGTAATTACTTTCACCAAAAGTGGATAATCAATTCAAGATATAGAGTACTTATAATTGAATACCTTCATTCTTAGCCTTCAATTCCTTCAAGTTTCACCCTTACTTCTTGATATTCATACATTTAATAGAATAATACAAAAATACAATCATGAATTATACAAGAACATTCTAAACTACATAACCTCCAATCATCATTCGATTCTAGTTAAGGTTTAGGGTTAAGAAAAGAGGAATATATATGGGTCTTTAAAGAATTAAATAAAAAACATAATCAATACTTATGTTTTTCCATAAACATTCATATTCAATCATAATTAATCAATTTTGGATCAAAGAAGTCATGTTTGAAAAAGACCCACGAATTGGATGAAAACCTAGAATTTGGGGAAGTTGGAAAACACATTTGAAAGGGATCCTTGATGCTATATAGTCAATTGATAAAGAACTCTCATACCTAAGCTTTAGATTTCCCATGAATTTTGTGTGAAAGTCTCGCATCTTCAAGTCTTTGTTGAGCTCCACCCATGTTCTTCAATGGAGGTTTAAGAGAGAAGATTTTTGGGAGGGAAAAGGAGTTGGGTCTTTTGATTTGGGTTATTTAAGAATAATGAGTTAAAAATGGGTGTTCAAGAGTTTAAAGCTATCATATCATATCATATTATATCATATATTTATGTAAAAGATGACCTCAGGCACGCCTACAAGACGTTACCACAAGAAAGGATTTTCATTTAAATTTATTTATTACCAAAACTAGCATTCTACATTCATGAAATGATGTGATTTTTATGAAAAGTTGTGACTTAAATGGAAAGTTGCGACATTTATCAAAAGTTGTGACTTTTATGAAAATTAGTGACTTTAATGAAAAGTTACGACTTTTATGAAAAGTTGTGACATTTAAACAATTTTTATATAATCAAGAGTTGCGACTTTATGAAAATTTGTGACTTTTATGAAAGGTTGTGAACTTTCTGAAGGGTTGCAAATTTTTCAGAATAGTTGTAACCTATTTTATAAGACATAATAAACATTAGTTCACACTACCCTTTGTTTTCTATAAAATAAAGGGTTTTCCTCTATTTTTTAAACAATAAAAACTCTGATCTCCGTCTTCTACTTCCGCAAACAAGAATTCCCTTTTAATTTATTTATTTCCAAAACTAGCCTTCCCTTTTCATGAAAAGTTGTGACTTTATAAGAGTTTTCGACTTTTAAATCAAATGTTGTACTTTTCTGAAAAGATGTGACATTTATTAAGAGTTGCGACTTTTATGAAAGGTTGTGACCTTTCGAAGGATTGTAACTTTTCCAAAGAGTTGTGAACTTTATGCATAATAAGCATTTATGCATACTATCTTTTGTTTTCTATAAATAGAGGGATTTCATGCCAATATTATTTGTAGTTTTTTTCCGTTGTAGGGTAGTTGAATCCAAATACAATAATTAAGCATCTTATGAATTTTGTTCATTGCCCAGCCTTTTCAGCCTCCTATTTGATGGAACTTAATTTTTACTATAAATCATAGAGAATCATATAATTATTACAATTCATTTTTCTATTTTGGTGACTTTTTTAACTCTATTTAAGTTTCATTAAAGATGACTGAAACTTGATGTTCTCTTTTATCCTTTTCTATAGGTAACTTTGTATAATAAAAGAATTTTTTTTTTGATTGCAATGGGACATTACTAATCTTGGACCTCTCATTCCACAACTCATAACTTTGTTGAAATTGTTGAATTCATTATATTTTTTTATTTTAGTAAACAAAAAACTTTCGTTTCTGCCACTATTATATGTAGTTTTTTTTGTTGTAGGGTAGTCAAATTAAAATACATAAATTAAACTTGTGTGAAGTGTTTCATTTCTCATATATCATGAAGATTAATCTTTACCGTAAATTATAGTGATTTATGAATCTATTGGAATTTCTATTTTCTATTTTGTTGACTTTTTTTTAAGCTCTGTTAAATATTTCGGTGAGGATGATTGAAAATTCATCTTTTCTTTTGTCCCTTTGTACATCTTTTTCATATAGTTTTTGGAAAAATTGCTTGTGAGTTGTACTATATTTCATAGCACACAAGAATAAATATGTCATAACTAATATGGAACCAATGATGAAGTTTATTAAATGAACCAACCATATTGCTATCTTGCTTGCCCTAATTAGTATATTATTTTGATTGTATTTTGTTAGGTACAAACAATTCGTATGTTATTGCAATCTTCCTAGAATATTAGTATAGACACAATTAGCCCACTTCTTTTGTCGCAAGGTAGAAATCTATCATATTTCTTCGTCTCTTTTCTTTTGACATAATAAGAGATCAATTTTTCGTGAAAGTAACAAATGTCCAAAATAAACTATAACAAAAATAAATTTTTAATCGACAATATATATGCGCATTAACGAAGAGTGCTAGAGCCTTAACCGACATTAATTAATTGTCATTAGATTCAATGTTGCTCTAAAATTGAACATTTAAAGAGAGTACCAATTTTCTCTTCAAATACATATTTAGCGTCAATTAAGCTATCAATTGTCATTCAAGATCATTTTTACTGTATTGATTACTCTTTATTTTGATAAAGTTTTCTGGTTTTTATAAAGAAGTAACAACTCTTTCTTTTGAATTATTTCAATTAATTTTGTGAACAATAAACTAGGATTTATCCCAATAGACTGTCTTTTTGAAAAATATGCTAAGCAACATATCTTTTCTCCCTTGATTTCTAGGAAAGTGAGGTTGTATGATTTGTGGATATTCTTGAGTTCAAGTGATCAGAAATTATGTTGTGAGATTTTAATATGTTATGTGTCAAAAATTTTGTTTAGAATATCCAACTATGAACAGTTTCATTCAAATGAAACCTACAGTTTGGTTGATAAATGCATTAATTCTTTGTAACAACATGCTATAATCATAACAATAACTAGAGTTCAATTCCAAATAAGTTGGGGTCGGTGATATGAAACCTAAACAATAATAATGAATAAAATTAACAAAGATTGAACGATTTAACGATGGTGGTTCAAGCAACAAAAAGGCAATCCCAAGGCTGCAGCGTATGTTGAATTTCATGCATTATATTATTGTCTTAGAACAAATGTTGGTTTTCAAGTTACTTTTTATAGGGTTAATTATATGAGTTGGATTCCACACCTCTCGTCGCCTACCCCAATTAGCTACCTAATTACATCGCTGAGCGGGGATAAGTAAGCTAATTGGCGAGCATTCATATTTCGTACTAGTTCATTACCAAGCAAGTTGTTCGTCCGGGTGTCTCTCCTGACCACAAAGCACCTCAATCTAATGGGTCGATCGAGCTCTCTATATCCTCTGGTCTATCTAATTCCTCCTCTCTCAATTTTAAGATTAAACACTAAATTTATCTTATGGTGATCAATCATAAAATAGTAAAACAAGAATATAGAAGTAACTTGTGTTTACAACCAAGAATTAACTCAAAAGAAAATAAAATTCAACATTTAATTTATAGATGCAGCCCAAAAATTAGGACGTTTAGCTATTCATACTATTCAATAACCACAAACGACGATTGCTAATATGATTTCTGAAAAATAAGAGAGTTAGAAGATTCAAACCTATTAAAACTTGAATTCTTGTTCTTGCTCACCAATCAAAAAGTCGAACCCTAAAAATGAGGACCTAAGGGTCTATTTTATAGTAAATAGGAAAAGAAAGTCGAATTCTACTTCAACTAGGAGTCCTTTTAAATTCAACTTTCTTCACAAACTCCGCACAGGTTTGGGCACGTTGCGCAAGTATCGCACCACACAGGCTGGAGTGCCGCACTGCCAATTCTCCTGAAACCACCCTCAATCAATCTTTGCCTTGCGCGTCACGCCTTTGCTGGGCCAAGGTGGCTGGGGAGCCGCACCAGTGTCACACCTGGCTTCTTCTTGTCGGTTTCAACTTCTTCGCCTTCCAATACTTGATCATTTCCCGTAGTAACCTAAAAAAATCACTAATCATGTCTTTTAGTGTGCAATCATTATAATTTTGAGATAAAATATGCTAGTTAGCTTAGATAATGTTCTAAACGAACGTTAAAGATGGGTAATTTGTTGTAATTGGGCATATAAATATGCTCAAGATCAGTTGTATTATATATAATAGGTATTGCATACTTTTAAAAAAAAGTTGTTTGTTTACAGAAGCACCCTCCACTTTATTTAAGTTCTATACATTATTTTATAGAGCTATTGCTATATGCTATATGCGTTGCAATATTTTACTCAAACAATATTGGTGAAATAATATTTTATTGCCCACAAAAAATTAATTATTTTCTATAATTTACTTTTAACCTTAGCCAAAATGTGCAAAACTTTATATGTACATTATATAATATGATAAAACTTTAATGTTTTCCACTTGGTGGATGATGCACTATTTATAGGGTAAAACCAACATGACTATTTTGATACATGAGGAAAAACATTTATGATACTAATAATTTTAGGGTAATTTTAACAATATCCATGATACGTCATACTACAATAAATAGATTGAAGGAGGTTCATTAGAAAGGAGTTGAAGGTCTTCAATTTGAGGTTAGTTAAATATGTTCTTGTATGGTCGTGATGTTTCACTTTTCTTGTGAGTATTGTTGTTCGAGGATTTTTGGTCTCTTCTTTTTAAACTTATTTATTTATAAATTTTTCGCATTAAGCAAATTTCATTACTTCGGACCAACTAATTTTTTGGAGATTTTTGTAGACATATTTCATATACTTAAAATCTCTCTATGACTCTTAATTTTTTATAACAAAAAAAAAAATTAAATAATATAGCACTTCAAAAATTTGGAAGAGCGCTTTGCCTTAGGATAATTTTTTTTGAAATTGTAGTGTATCTATCAATAGTATAAATATTACCGAATGATCATATGTAAGCTTAACAAAATGAGTCAATCCCATGCAAAGCACAGGCAATTTTCCTAGTATATATGTAACTGTCCCTTAGTTGGGGAATTACCTAACTGCCCCTTTTTTAGGAAGCCTTGTCAGGGACCACGACTCACTAGACGGATCATGAAGGGCACCACCACTCATGGTGGTGCCCGTGGTCCTTGAGGCAGTGTGCTCCTAAACTTTGCCAAGCCTTCCTAGGAAAAGGCAAGTTCAAGAAAGGTCCCACGATCCGTGGTTGACAGCACAAGTCGTGGTTGAGCTAGTGGACTTGGCAAAGTATCTAAGCAAGGTTGTCTTGCCTTTCTTGAAGCTAAGCGCGCTTCACAACCTTGTTGACGATCTGTCTTAGGCACCACTAGTCGTGGTGGTACCCTTGGTCTTTGAGGAAGTATCCTTTTCAACTCTTACTCCCTCACAAGGCCAAGGTAACCCCACGAGCCTTCCCATGGCTCGTCGTCTTTACCATGAGTCGTGAATTGGCTTGTGAAGGGGTGCCTTGCCTTCGGACCTTCTCTTCTCACCTTTCCTTACCATGGGTGGAACCATTGATCATGTTGTCCACCACGAGTCGTGAAGAACCTCGTAGTGTGGTGAGGTAGTGTCTAAATGGTGGCTCATGCACCATAGCCTCCCACAATTCCAAGGGAATACCAAGACACTTCCCATGTTTCGTGGTCAAGACCACGAGTCGTGGTGCCAAGGCAGTGACTAGGATTCCTTTCCATGTTTCACACATTCCTAAGGGGACTTCACGATCTCTTCAACAAACCGTGGTCAAGACCACTGCTCATGAAAATTTTTGTGGATCCTTGAGCATATTCTAGCCACATTGGGGAAGCTTGGCTCTTTTGCTAAGCCTTGCCCCTTTTGGCTTGGCCCATGGTCTTGCAACACTAGCTCCCTGAACCTTTCAAAACTCCTTTACACATAGGGTTCTAGTACATGATTTATCATTTAGCAACTAAAACCCTTAAATCATTACGTAACACTCACGTCAATGCTCTAGTTTAACCTATCATTTTGAGCGTCGTAAGAAATATTCCCAAATGGGACATAATGTAACACTCCTTATGCAAGAAATACCAGATCTGAAAAAATCAGAAGTTGTAGGTGCCACCGGTGGGCACTACCCATGGACCGTAGGGTGACCCAAAGATCATAGTTGAGGTCAGTGGTTGCCCACCTGCAGTCTGCCCCAAAAACTTAGACAAAACTCGTCTGGGTTTGACCTACGCCATGACCTATATACTGTAGGTAGGACTACCATATGTGGTCCATGTCGAGGTTCGGACCCTAAGATTCCATCTCTATGAAAGACAAAATTATTGTTGACAGGGTAGACCATAGGCAATTCAAAAGACCGTTGTCGGTCCAGTTGTTTGTCCCGACAACTTTTAATTCAGGGGTTGATTAACCTTTTTACTATGTGTTGGACCCCTAACTTACGTCGTTTAACCTTGAAACTACATCGTTTTAGTCATATTACCTGAGTAACTTAATTAGAACTTACCCTAGTCAACTCATACTCCAAAAATTCACCAAGTAGAACAAAAAAGGACAAAGAGTCGGCCAAGACCTCTCCAAGAACGCAAAAAGATTTCTTGATTTCAAGCCTCGAAATCAAAAGTTTCCTTTTTGTATTTTGTTACCCCATATGTTGGATTTAACTAGTAGATTCCTTTCATTCACTATGTCCCTAGAATTTAGTCTGATTCTTGATTATGTACATTATGTTAGACCTAGGGTTTCTAAAATTTCAGATTTATGTTGCGATTTAGCTATCGGAATAATACAAATCAGATTATAATGATTTTAAGAAATGGTTGCTTAGTGTTTTCCATGAAACTCAAATCCTAGTCGTATAGATTAATTTAGTTCATGAATTACACTTGCTAGGTTAGTTTATTTTCCTCAGTTAAGAATGTTTCATTATCATTACATTATTGTTGCATTTTCAGTTAGCATGTCACTATTTTGAGCTATTAAGTATGATAAAAATTTAGTTATAATGTGTCACGAAATAATAACTAGGGAGTTCATAGTCCCATAACTACGTGCCCCCATAAGATAAATCCCTTCTATGGGAAACATATTTATTTGTCTCACAAGTCATGCCTTTATTTTTTAGTTTTACCTTATCGTACATGCTTAGTACTCATATAGTGACGCATACTCTGCGCTACATCTGTGTTACATCTTCTCGTGATTTATGTTCAGATCCTCAGCATTCTGATCAAATGTGGATCAGTTCCTGATCTCTAGTTCAACAGTATCGGCAGTAACAGGTTATCATTCTATTTTCTATCTTTCGGTTTCAGTTTTCGTACAGTTAGCTGGGGCATATACCAACATCTCTAGTTAGTTAGAGCCTTTTATTAAGACTTTGTTTGGATTGAGTTTTTCATTGAGTTTGATTATTCAATTGTTACTGAACTCTCGGTTTTTTAATATCGACACTTAGAGTGGGTATTCCCTCATTTTCTTTATGCCATGTTTAAGCTTCCGTACAGTATGATTTATTTTTCAGAAAATCTTAAGTACGCTTATCATATACCTACGTGGTTAGCTTGGGGTCACTCATGATCCTACGTCCCGTGTTATGTCAAGGGGTATCCTCGGGGAGTCACAAATTTAATGGATTCCTCGTGTGGGTCCTACTTTCTCATTTTCACTAGATTTTTGGGTCCTTCTCTATGCTATTTTAACTTTTATGTCTTAATGTATATATTGATGTTGTAATTAAAAATATCTTGCATGGCGGTGATCGGAGGTGATTTATATAGTACGGCTAAAGTTTAGTAGTTTTGAAGCGTGCATATTTTACTTTGGTCTAGTTTACACTGTACTTGTTCTTACATTGAGGTTTATTAGATAATATTTCCCTTTTATTGAATCTTATTTGGGATTTTTTTGTTAATATTTACGATTATCTTTCATATTCTTATTTTTTTACTCTCGTTTGCACCTTATAGTAGTTTAGATTTGTGCAATCCTTAGTTTAGACTTATTTTTCTCTTAGGAGTTATTTCCCCCTTACTTTTAGGGTAGTCGGTGCAATTAAAGCCTTTGAATGAGCCTAGGTTGACGCTTAGGTATTAGGGGTTGTTTGGTGTTGTGGATAAGAAAAAATACTCAATGGATTAACTTTTTAGTGTCTCTTAGTCTCTTATTTTCTTACATAAGATGGAATGACTTATTCCACTACTAACAAATAGTACTCGAATAAGTTATCCCTGCCTCTTGGTGGAACAACAATCCCTAGATAACTTATTGTGCTATTAAATCATTCTAATGATAAAAATACCCATTATATCCTTTTCATTAGTGCAGTTCTTTTTCTATTTTTGTTGTTTTAGTGCAAATTTATTCCAAATGTTGCTATTTAAATTCAGTTTCTACTGTTTTGTTACGCGTAGGCTATTTTGGTGCATTTTTGTCAGTTCTTCTAGTGTTGTTTTGCTGCAATTTTTGGTGAGTTTTTGTCTAGTTTTGATCATTTTGATGCAAGTTTTATCCTTCTATACCTTTTTAATGTAAATTAAGATTGTTTAGCAATCAAATCCAATATGTCAAAATGAATATATAAAGATTAAATTATTCCAAAAATAGTGCATCATCCACCAAGTGGAAAACATTAAAGTTTTATCATATTATATAATGTACATATAATATTTTGCACATTTTCGCTAAGGTTAAAAGTAAATTATAGAAAATAATTAATTTTTTGTGGGCAATAAAATATTATTTCACCAATATTTTTTGAGTAAAATATTGCATCGCAGATAGCATATAACAATAGCTCTATAAAATAATGTATAGAACTTAAATAAAGTGGAGGGTGCTTCTGTAGACAAACAACTTTTTTTTAAAAGTATGCAATACCTATTATATATAATACAACTGATCTTGGGCATATTTATATGCCCAATTACAACAAATTACCCATCTTTAACGTTCGTTTAGAACATTATCTAATCTAAATAGCATGTTTTATCTCAAAATTGTAATGATTGCACACTAATAGACATGATTAGTGATTTTTTCAGGTTACTACGGGAAATGATCAAGTATTGGAAGGAGAAGAAGTTGAAACCTACAAGAAGAAGCCAGGTGTGACACTGGTGCGGCGCCCCAGCCACCTTGGCCCAGCAAAGGCGTGATGCGCAAGGCAAAGATTGATTGAGGGTGGTTTCAGGCGAATTGGCAGCGCGGCGCTCCAGCCTCTGTGGCACGATTCTTGCGCAACGTGCCCAACCCTGTGCGGAGTTTGTGAAGAAAGTTGAATTTAAAAGGACTCCTAGTTGAAGTAGAATTCGACTTTCTTTTCCTATTTACTATTAAATAGACCCTTAGGGCCTCATTGTTAGGGTTCGTCTTTTTGATTGGTGAGCAAGAACAAGAATTCAAGTTTTAATAGGTTTGAATCTTCTAACTTTCTTATTTTTCGGAAATCACATGAGCAATCGTTGTTTGTGGTTATTGAATAGTATGAATAGCTAACGCCTAATTCTGGGGCTGCATCTATGAATTAAATGTTGAATTTTATTTTCTTTTGAATTAATTCTTGGTTGTCAACACAAGTTACTTCTATATTCTTGTTTTACTATTTTATGATTGATCACCATAAGATAAATTTAGTGTCTAATCTTAAAATTGAGAGAGGAGGGATTAGATAGACCAGAGGATATAGAGAGCTCGATAGACCCATTAGATTGAGGTTATTTGTAGTCAGGAGAGACTTCCGGATGAAAAACTTGCTTGGTTATGAAATAGTACGAAATATGAATGCTCGCCAATTAGCTTACTTATCCCCGCTCAGCGATGTAGTTAGGTAGCTAATTGGGGTAGGCGACGATAGGTATGTAATCCAACTCATATAATTAACCCTATAAAAAGTAACTTGAAAACCAACATTAGTTCTAAGACAATACTATGATGCATGAAATTCAACATACAGTGTAGCCTTGGGATTGCCTTTTTGTTGCTTGAACCACCATCGTTAAATCGTTAAATCTTTTTTAATTTTATTCATTGCTAAAGTAGTCATAGTTAACTATTAACCATCAACTCTTGAAAAAGGTACTCTTAATTTCTGTTGTAGAATTAAGTTTGAATACAAATTTATCAAAAGTTCCTTGGGAATAATAACTCATTTCTAAAAATAATCTATATTACTTGCGCGACCACGTACACTTACCTATATATTGGGGAGCAACAAGTTTTTGGCACC
This sequence comes from Solanum lycopersicoides, assembly GCA_022817965.1. Classification (NCBI taxonomy): domain Eukaryota; kingdom Viridiplantae; phylum Streptophyta; class Magnoliopsida; order Solanales; family Solanaceae; genus Solanum; species Solanum lycopersicoides. Next base: position 74,681,726 of record CM040618.1, on the reverse strand, counting down.
GCTGCCGAGGACTTAGATATTCATTTATATTCAATTTTCTTAAGTCTACACTTAGAATATACATGTAGTAATTACTTGATCTTAGCTTGTTTATATTTGTAATATGACTTTTAGGTATCACTCGGAAAGGATATCTTGTGGGTCCTCACGACGAAACTGAAAGAGTTCTACATCATCGTAGAAATATGAATCGAGGAGAATTAGGGCTTGGACATCTGGGAAATCATGGTGATGATCACCAAGACAATCCAGAAGATTTGAATGAACCAAGGGTTCTAACAATCTGGAAAATTTTGATAACGAAGGAATACCCCCTCATGTCCCTATCATTCCATCACGACCTGTGCGAGATATCGCAGTCCAGTCATCCCTAATTAGGCATCGAGTATTAGGAATCCTCCATCGAGGGGAAGGTTTGAATTAAAGCAGAAAATGGTTCAAATTCTCCGTACTAGCGGACAATTTACTGGTCTACCCCATGAAGAACCTCAAATCCATATTTGGAACTTCATAGACATCACTTATACCTATATCCCACTTGGATTCTCACCGGATTATGTACGACTAACACTGTTCCCATACTTGTTGATAGGAGTTGCAAGACGATGGTTAAACTCTGAACCACCAAACTCCATTACTACTTGGGATGGTCTCAAAAAGAAGTTTTTAAGTCGATTCTACCCATCCAAGAAAATCGCCAAGTTTAGAGGTGAAATAACAAACATTGCTCAAAAGCATGGGGAAGATATGTACCAAGCTTGGGCATGCTTCAAACAAATGTTGAATGCTTTCCCACACCACATGTAGACTAATGAGGTACTACCTCACACTTTCTTTGAGGGTTTAGAATATAATGCTCGTTCTCTTCTTAATAGTGTAGCAGGTGGGGAAACACTATCCATAACAAGTGAAGGACTCTTCATTTACTTGATAAATTGTCGGAAGCGAACCAAGGGTATGAAAGGGATATTTATCGAACCACAACCCAAAAGGTTTTAGGTATCTAAGATGTAGACCAAACTACTGCTTTAAATTCCAACATTGATGCAATGCAACATAGCATGACCTTACAATTTAAGCCCTTGGCTCTTAATGAAGCAAAGTTAAATGTGGTACAACAAGCAACAAATTTGTGTGTGGTATGTGGTAGTGGAACCCATGACACTGAGCAATGTGAGGCAAACCCAAATTCTGTTAATTATGTGGGTAATTTGCAAAGGTGCCAAGGCCAACAAAATTATGGTAATAGTTATAACCCTAGTTGGAGGAACCATCCTAACTTCTCTTGGGATGGGAACCAAAACCAAAACCAAAATCAGGCACAAGGGGCAAATCAATACCTTACCCAAGGGGCTGGGCAACAATTCCAAAATTCCAACCAAGGTGTAAATCCTAGTGTACCTAAAGTGGGGATGACCAATGAAAAGATATTCCAAAAGCTCATGTCTGAAATGGCGACCAAGTTAAGTTAGAATGGATAAGCAGGATGAGAACATCAGAAACATACAAATGTCCCAAATGAGTTTAGAGAAAAAAGTTGCTCAAGTGGCCAACTCTTTGAACTTGCGTCCCCAAGGTGGGATGCCCGGTGATATGGAGCACAACCCCAAGCAACTGCATGCAGTAAGTACTAGAAGTGGGCTGCAATTGGAGGAACTAGTTCCAAAGAAGAGAGACAATGAAGTAAGTACCAAAGAGAAAAAAGTGGAAGAGGCAGTATAAAGCTCCAATGTTGAGGCAACCGTTCCTCAAAAGAAGTTACCACCTCCATTTCCACAAAGGCTAAAAAAGCAGAAGGAAGATGAATGCTTTGGTAAGTTTATCTCTCTCTTGTTAAGCATGTTGACTTTACACTACCTTTGGTTGATATTTTGCAGGGAATCCGAAAGTATGCGAAGTATGTGAAGGATATTGTGGCTAGCAAGAGGAGGATCACAGAGTATAAAACTATAGCACTTGCTGAAGAGTGCAACTCTAGAATCCAAAATAGATGCTCCTAGAAGTTAAAAGTTCCGGGTAGTTTTATTGTGCATATTACTATTGGGCAAAATGTTCATGCCCGGGGATTGTGTGATTTAGGGGAAAGTATAAATTTGATTCCATTATTTTTTTTATCTTAAACTTGGGTTGGGTAGTCCAAAACGAACCACTGTTATCCTCCAACTCGCAGATAGATCCATTTCTAGTCCTGAAGGGGTAGTAGAAGATGTGTTAGTTCAAGTAGGACCATTGATTTTTCTGGTAAACTTCGTGGTCTTAGACTTTGAACCTGATCTTAAGTCCCATTCATTCTGGGACGTCCTTTCTTTTCCACGGGTAGGGCACTGAATGATGCATCAGCTGGCCAATTGACCACGTGACATATGATAACGTAGAGGTATTTGATGTTTACCGAGCTTTAAAATTACCTTCTATTTATGAAGAGTGGTCTGCCATATATATTGTTGATCAAATAGTAGAGTCACAATTAGTTGTGACTGATGTCCCCTTAGAAAGATTGTTAGTAGGTCATCACAAAATGAAGATAAAGTGGCCCAAGAAATAGAAACATGTCTAAATCTAGCAATATTGGAGCCTCACAAGCGAAGAGTGTAACCATTAGAGTGTGAGTTAGGGCGACCACCCAGACCCTCCATCGAGGAGTCCCCAAATCTGAATTGAAAATACTGTCGGCTCATCTTAGGTACGCATTTTTGGGCGCTAATGAAACTTTACATGTTATACTTTCTGCAAAGTTATCTGTAATACAGGTTGATGCGGCATTGAGGATCCTAAAGCGTAGAAAGAAGTTGATTGGATGGCAAATGGCTGAAATTCACGGGATTAGTTTGGGATTGTGTATGCACAGAATCTAAATGGAATAAGTACACAAACCTAGTGCACAACTTCAACGTTGACTGAATCCTTTGATGAAAGAAGTGGTGAGAAAAGAGGTAATAAAGTGGTTATATGTGGAATTGTGTACTCAATTTGTGATAGTAAGTGGGTAAGTCTGGTGCAATGTATTCCGAAGAATAGAGGTATTACTGTGGTAAGGAATGAAAAGAATGAGTTGATTCCTACTACAACATTGACCGGATGGAGAATTCGTACGGATTACCGAAAATTAAATGATGCTACCTGGAAAGATCACTACCCTGTTCCCTTCAATGATAAGATGCTTGATCGCCTAGCAAGACATGAGTACTATTGTTTCTTAGATGGTTATTTAGGTTACAACCAGATCTTGATTGCACCTCATGTTTAGGAAAAGAACACGTTCACTTTTCCTTACGACACATATGCTTTCAAATGCATTCCATTTTGACTTTGCAATGCACTGGCGACTTTTCAAAGGTGTATGGTGGCCATTTTTCATGACATGGTGGATGACTTTGTAGAGTTTTTCATGGATTATTTCTCATTCTTTGGGATGTCTTATGAGGTATTTCTATGGAATCAGGATAAAGTACTTGCTAGAGGTGAAGACACTAACTTAGTTTTGAACTGGGAGAAGTGTCATTTTTTGGTTAGAGAGGGGATAGTGTTGAGACATAAGGTGTCTAAATCTGGGTTAGAGGTTGATAAGGCGAAGGTAGAAGTCATTGAGAAATTGCCCCCTCTCATTTCTATAAAAGGGGTGCGTAGTTTCCTTGTCCATGCAAGTTTTTACCGGCGATTCATCAAGGATTTCTCCAAGATGGAAAGACCTATGTGCAGTATTTTGGAGAAGGAGGTGAAGTTTGACTTTGATATAATGTGTTTGAGAGCATTTGATATGTTGAAAAAGAAATTAATTGAGGCTCCCATTCTAATTTCTCTCGGTTGCGAATTACCATTTGAACTTATGTCTGATGCGAGTGATGTAGTAGTGGGTGCAGTGTTGGGACAAAAAAAGAGTAAAGTGTTCCACTCCATTTATTATGCAAGCAAGACCCTTGACGCAACACAAGAAAATAACACAATGACTGAGAAGGAGATACTAGCGCTAGTGTTCACATTCGACAAGTTCATATCGTATTTGGTAGGCATCAAGGTCATTGTTTTCACTAACCATGCAGCTATTAGGTACCTATTCAATAAGAAGGATGCTAAAAGAAGGCTGATTCATTGGATATTTCTTCTCCAAGAGTTTGACCTTGAGATCAACGATAGAAAAGGTACTGAAAACAAAATAGTTGATCACTTATCTAGGTTGGAGAACTTATCACATGTTAATAAGGGTGAGAAAATCCGGGAAGAGTTTCAGGATGAACAATTGATGGCGCTGGATATCTCCCAAGTGCCATGGTTTTCGAATATTTTGAACTTCATAGTGAGTGGCGAGCATCCTCCGGGTGCAACTAATCAACCCAAGAATAAATTCAACCATGAGGCCAAGTTCTACATATGGGATGAACCATTATTAATCAATAAATGTGTCGACCAGGTAGTGAGAAGATACGTTCTAGAGTCTGAGATTAACAAAGTCCTAGAGAGTTGTTATTCCAGCCCATATGGAGGTCACCATGAAGGAGAGCGCATTGCGCATAAGGTATTACAATCTAGTTTCTTTTGGCCCTCGCTATTTAATGATTCTATTGTTTTTGTGAAGGGTTGCGACAATTGAAAGAGGTTGGGTACTATCTCAAGACGACATGAGATGTCGCTAAACAACATTTTGGAGGTGGAAATCTTTGATGTGTGGAGTATTGCCTTCATGTGTCCCTTCCTACCATCTAGTGGAAACCAATACATTCTGGTGGGTGTGGATTATGTGAATTAATGGGTTGAGGCTGTCACTCTTCCCTCCAATGACTCAAAGGTGGTTATCAAGTTCATCAAGAAACACATCTTCACTCACTTTGTCCCTCCAAGGGAAATTATAAGCGATGGAGGTAAGAATTTCATTAACAATTTTGTGAAGAACCTTCTTGCTAAGTAAGATATTCATCATATGGTTGATACAACTTAGAACCCATAAACAAGTGGCCAAGTGAAGGTGTCGAATATAGAAGTAAAGCAAATCTTGCAGAAGACAGTGAATGTGCAAAGGAAAGATTGGTCAGAGAAATTAGATGACACTTTGTGGGAATATAGGACTTGTTACAAGACACCAATAGGGACTTCTCTCTATCATATAGTATTTGGGAAAGCATTTCATCTTCCAGCAGAATTAGTACACCAAGATTATTGGGAAATTAAGAAGTTGAACTTGGACCATGAGCTAGCCGGTAGAAAGAGAGTGGATCAGTTGCATGAACTTGAAGAGTTTAGACGTCACGCACATGAGAATGCCAAGTTGTATAAAGAAAAGACTAAGAGGTAGCATGATAATCACATAGTGGCTCGTACCTTCAGTTCGGGAGAAAAGGTACTACTCTTTAACTCTAGACTTAGGATATTCCCCGGAAAACTAAAGTCTAAATGGAGTGATCCTTTCGAAGTGGTAAGAATGACACCACATGGGGCTGTGGAACTGCAAGAAGAGACTGGCTGATGTTCTTGGTGAATGGGCAAAGAGTGAAACACTACTTTGGTGTTATTGGGATCGTGATCAGGAGGCTCTTGAGCTGAATGAGGAATGATCGAAGTTGTGTGTCGCGGCATTAAATCAAGCGCAACATGGGTGTCACATCAGGGGAGAACCCCCTAGACGTAACCGGCATCGTCTTCCTATTTGAGGACTAAGACTACCCTCTTAGCATACATCATTACATTCATAGGTTAAAAATACGGAAAATTTAGAACTTTTCATTAAATCTGCATTGAGGTTTACATAGACGTCTACATACACATAATATATTCACATCGAGTATACATAGACCATTCATATGGGAAGATTACATAGTCTTCTACTTTTATTCCACATAAGTATATGTAAGACATAACATAGTCTTTAAAGAGTGTCTCATCTCATAACCATCCAACAAGATCATAACAATATGGGCATAGCCCCTAAATCAATGTAAAAGATCCACATATAGGCTATACAAATCAGTACTCAAATGAAAAGAGAAAGAATATAAGAGTCTTAAAACTAAAACAACTTCATAAGCTTGATATTGGCATCACCCTCGGAAAGTGAGGACCTACCCAGTTGGATGATTGAGAAATTCCAAGTATTCTTCAAAGTCGTCTCAAAGAGCCTTCAACGACCGGAACCTAAAATGTTAGGGAAAAGGTAGAAAATGGGGTTAGTACACCACTTGTACTAACTATGATACCATATGCACATATAAGATCAAATCATGCTAAAAAGGAACATTTCATTAAAACATGCTATTTTAACTTTAGAGAGCATTATGCATATCAAAGATAACAATACGAATTAATAAAGCATATTCATTTAGTCAAGGCAAGTAACATGCATATCAACATCTTGAACCCATAACATAATACAACCCTATCATCAAGTAATAACATCACAAGCATGAATAAGAATTCATCATATCATAAATAATCAAGACAACTACTCATGAATCCTCATAAAGTCAACAAGTGCATTGACCAAGCATAGCCCCATAACCCTACTTAATCAAGTAACCCAACAAGAACCATGACTAATATCCAACTTCATATACCATAACTTTTAAGGATACATAATCATACTTTAGCAATATAGACCAAAAACATGTTTCATAAGAATAACCCTCACCACATAATGTCATTTACATGTAAGATCTTCACATTATCATCATTTGCATTCATTAGCGTATACATACATAAAATGAACCTTCTAAGGCTTCCTTTAAGGAAAACTAGTTCAAGGCATAGGTAGAGTCCCATACCCCTACCTAAGCTAAGTCAAACCTCTCAAGTCACCCTAGTTGGTTATACTTCATTACTTCATTTTAGTTTAGGGAACACTTACCTCAACCGACATAGACAACAAGAGCTAAGTGTGGAATCCGGTGTTGTAAGACCTTACACCGATGGAAGGTGGTCTACTGGCGAAAGTAGAAACTAACATAAACATAGCTTTCTAGGTGGATCCACTAGCTAGTCTTCCTATGGGGGCAACATAGTTTAGGGAAATAAGAGATACATATTTTCTCTCTACATGCCACTTGTCATTTGGATCCTCCTCTCATGAGAAGTCGTAGGGTGAGTATCCCTCATAGGGGAGTCAACACCTCATAATGAACTATAGGGTGAATCTTCCTCTATGGAAAGTCAACACCTCTCAATGTCAAGTTCTCTCGGTGCTAAGGTAGAGTCCCTTTTGAAATATCCTAAATATCTTTATTAATGAATCATAACTTATTGTAGGTCATAGGGTCTTACCCTTGTATAATCATCATCATCATAGCTCAATAATAATTTTCTTAAGTATAAGTCCTTTCATTGCATTTCATATAAGTGAGGTTAACACATTTACATAATCATTTATGATAAGGCACATTGGTAGTCACCACCATCCTTATAGCATTTACATCTTAATCAACCTCACAACCATTGTCAAGACATTTCAATTCAACATTATACCAACCCTATCAATCGTAATATAAGATATACTTCAATGCAACATCATCACTCAATCTCAAGTAACCACAATTGAAGTAAAGAATAGGGATCACAAGACTTACCAAGTCTCCTTCATAATTCATCTGAAAGGTCTTACCATTAACCCTTCACTCAACCCAATTGGGGAGTAACATCACCACACAACAATAACCAATATGATAACAAGTCCAATTAAATCACTATATCACAATTCACCACTAGTTCATAGCTCAAGATACATGACTTAGGTCAAATTCACAACCTACTTCATAACCTAGATCAACTTCTCAAAAACTAGCATTATAGGACTATAATTCATCCTAATAGATTCATCATTGATACAATAACATCATATAGTAGCAATCAACCAGTAACCAAGTCAACTGAACCAACAATACACAATTCATATTAATATCGTAACCTAGGGTTAAGGGGAATGGACCATCTTCTACAATTTAGACAAATCCATCAAGAGACAACATAATTAAGTTATAATACATGTTAATATAACCAAACTATCCAAAATAAATCATGAACAAGGTAATTCACACAATCAATTTCGAGATTGAGAAAGACCCACATGAAAACTTCACCTTTGAAATCACTTTGAAGGAACCCTTTGGGGAAAGGAGTCCCAAAGGTGAATTAGATCCCATACCTTAATGTTTGATGAAGAATTCATGGAGAAATTTGTCTCTTTACAGACCTTAAACCCTCCCCTAGCTTGGTCTTCAATGGAGTTCTTCAACTAGAGAGAGAAAGAAGAGAAAATGAAGAGAATTTGGGTTTGTGAGTTATGGAGCTTAGGTTAGTCTAATGGGGTTGGGGTCATTATATGGGTTGTTAAATAACTTAATAAGACTTGCCTTAACCCCCAAATAACGTCCTAACCCCTTAATTAATTAATTGGAACCACACAAAACGTGCAGTAAAATAACGCCCTCATAGACGAGACCTCGACCAACGGTCCGTCTGTGAGTCGACGACCCCTACCCCGTTCCGTGCTGCACATCCCTAGGTAAGTTCAGAGACTGGTCCAAAAGGACCATTTGCCAAAATGTCTAATTGTTGGTCCACGGATGGTATCGACGCCCTGTCGACTCCCTTTGTGGTTGCACACTGCCCAGGCAGTGCTTTTGACCCCAAAACGAAAGGGTCCTCCTCAAGGGACCTTTGTTGGTCCTTGGGGAGTCTTACTCGGAATTTCGACTATGAATAAACCCTAACACAAGTTTTACACCATTCCACCAAATTTCATGAATTTCCAACTTCTAAAAGCTAGTCAAATAGACTAAGTCACTCTAGTACCTCATTGAACTAATTTTCCGGACGTCACGGACGTTCTTTAACATTTTGGTTTCTAATCCTCCTAAATGACTTATATACTTTAAAATATACCTTAAAACATTGTCTAAACCTTTTGACACCTATGTTAGGCTCTAGAACACATCTTAGATTTTTGAAGTGTTACAATGGGAGACAACCCGTGAATTCTATAAAATAGGTAGTAGTATTGCTTAATTTTTGTAATATTAGCTTATTTTTAAATCCTTAGGTATAGAGTTTTATTCTTTCTAATTGTTAGTAGATAGGACTTCAGAATTGTTTTTGCAAAAGATGAGTCGTGCCAGGACCAAAACTAAGGCGCTGGGTGTGAGGAAACCCACTATTATCATGTCATGTTATTTGGTTGATGCGCAAATCATGGGAGGAAAAACAAATTAGAAAAAGGATAAATACGCAAAACAAATGGGTGTTGGGTTCAGACCAGGCGCGCCACGCCAAAGGCTGAGTTCAGAGACCCATTTTTGGCGTACTGCAGTGCGCCGCGCCCAAGACTCACCTCAACCGAATTGAAGTAAGGGAATTGGAGACTTCCCCAAACGGAGCGAAGAGGAGTGCCATAATCACTTAAGAAGAATCGAAACCATAGAATTCCATCTTCTCCTTCCTTACCTTCAATCCAATATGATTCTGATTCCGTGGAAAGTCTTTCAAGTTCGGATACGATCACCCAATATAACCCTTCTTAACTGCCCTAGCTTATTGCCCATCGGGCATGGTGTCACATCCTTCTTTATTGGGCATCTTTCAGAGAGGAAACTGCATATGAATCAGGCACACTCTAACCCCTTCCCTCCTAAAGGCGGGTGCTTTAATTTCTGCTCTTTATCCATTCGGAGAATAGGGCATCCACTGAAATCATCAATAAACCTTGACCTTGACTCTGACTACGTACTCCAACTCTATTTATTAAGGAATACGCTTTATGTAATGAATGAGGAAGAAGACTAGGAAAGTAATCAAACAGAAAAGGAAGAGCTAATTGGAGGACGCCTGAAACGACGAGCGAGGAGTATGAGACGCGATTTCGAAGGATAAATCGGGTTGGTTGGTAAAGGCACAACTCCAATTCTAGACGCAGGAAGGGTGCATCGTGCCACCAAGGATGCCGCACACCAAGCACGCCGCACCAAGGGATGATTGACTACGACCCATTTTGGGCGCACTAGTAGCGCGTCGCACCAAGGGAAAATGACTGCAGCCTATTTCACACACTACAAGTACGGAGCACTAGCCTTCCAAGCGCGAAGATGGCGCGTCGCCCCAACCTTGGAATGAGAAAATTCTTAAAAAATTGTTTTTCCCGGTGGGACCCACAAAATATCCTACCATTTCCACCGCCCCACCTACCCATTAATTCACCAAATTCCCATAAATCACCCTCTATAACCGTTCCACCCCTCTTGATTCACGTCATCTTCCCCCAAAAAACACTTTCATGTTCCCCAAAGCTCTTTCTTCTCCGTTTTCACTCGATATTATCCCCAAATTCCTCCATTCATTCTTACAAAAACTTTCTACCTTTTACCGTTTCTTCAACATTCTACCACCACAACCCCCCCCCCTCCCCCAATAAACAAAATTTCAAAAACCCAGTAACCACACCCACCCCATTGCCAACCCGACCCCTCATTTTTCCCTAATATTTTTTCTTATTCTATTTTTTTCATTGTTTTTCTACTATTGGGGTATTGTAATGGCTTCTAAAGGTAAAAATGTCGACGGTGGTTCGAGTTTCAAGAGGAGTTGAAAAAGAGTTGCTATCGAAAATTATAGTGGGGAACCCACCGATTTACCACCTAAAAAGTTTGGTAAGGAAGCATTAATGCCATATGCGGATGATTGGTATGATTCTCAACTTAAATCTAAGTATCTCGGCGATAAGTATGTCAACGAAGGGATGTTGCGCCAAGAATTTCTGCATATTCACGCCCAAATCCGTACTTTGGACCTATAATATGTCTGCATGGACCAAGATGAGTGCAATTGAAGTCTAATCCGTGAGTTTTATACTAATTGGAATGCAGGACCTGTTGAGATTAATAATGTATTTATTCGTGAAAAATGGGTGCAATTCCCTATTGAGGTGTTGAATGATTTTTTGGGTACCTCTAATTGCGATAATGCTGATTTTCTCACAATTAGTACTTGCTTACGAATAAATCGATAGTCATGAGATATTATTCCTCTATGAATTAGAGTAAAAGAGGATGTGGATATGTTAGGGATGATAGAATAGTTCTATATCTTTCAAGTGTAAGCTTTATGCCTAAGAGGGATATAACAAGATGAGAAATCAACTCAAGTGTTTGAAATTAAGATAGATCCGAGCACCAAAAAGCTTGGTCGATATCTTTTAGAGGTCCTTTTATTAATGGAGTGGTGTTAGAAAGAGAAGATTAATGATTTTATCTTGATAATGATGGTGTGGTTTATTCCGTCTAAGGTTATGAATGAGAAGGAAGAAGAAGATGAGATTTTTCTATGACAAATATCTAAATGAGAGCCATTAGTTGGTTCCAAATAGTAATGCAATCAAATTCAAGTTGGTATGGTAAATATGATAAGACTATCCCAGTTCCATACCAAATCCAGTTGTCTTTCGAGGACGAAAGATCCCAAGGGAGAGATATTGTAACACCCTAGAAAAAATTTTAAACTAAGACTTGAACCAGCCTTCATTGTAAATATAATTGTACCAATAAATTTAAAAATTCTTGAGTGTTAAGGTTACTATGTGTAGCACCTCGAGATCCAAGAAAACTAAAGAGAGAATCATTCAAGTCATTCCTAAGTTCTTTTAAGTTTTGGGTCAACTTCGACGACCGTAACTCTTAGTTCAAGATAAATTAAAGTGGCTAAAAGGTATTAAATTAGATGTCTTTATATATCATTTCCAACTCCACCGAGTTTGCTAAGTTTCGACTTCAGATGAATGATATATGCCCTTTTGAAGTCAAATTATCCAATTAAGAAAAATACCCAAAAATAGTTAGGGGTATTTTGGTATATTCCTTACCTAATCACATTTAATTTGTTCTAGTAAGGTTTTAGGGGTCTAATATGATTAGGATCTGTTTTTAATCCTAAAATATTCCAAGGGTTTTCGTTGAGAATTCAAGAAGACAAAATAAAGAGAAATGCGGAGAAATGAGGGGAGGATAAAAGCGTTTGATCTTAGGCATGTCTTATATGCCTAAGTGGTCAATATTTGCCCATTAAGTGCTTGAATTGAAGAATGATCTTTACTTTAGTATCTTGAGTTTGTTGTACTTGCTATGATTCTGCACGAAAATAGTTGATTAGAAGTTTCTATGAACTCTCAAGAAGAATGGAGTTTAAAGGAAATAAAAGAGTTGCAAAGGATTGCTGAAATTGGATAAGTATGGAGGCCCTAGGGAGAGGTGCACTGATGGGAGCGAGGCGCCAAGGGCCAACTGATTAAGGCGCACTATTGGGCGTGACGTGCTAAGGCCTGAAGTTTAGAGGCGCTTTTTTAATGGCTCTGTTGGGCGCAGCGCGCCAACATCAAAAAAACTTGAGAATGTTCTTGGCGCGATTATAGGCGCGACATGCCACCAATGTGCCGAGTTTTCAAGTCAAAGTTGTGTTAAAAAAGATACGTAGCAAGTTACATTTGTCTCCTATTTTCTTAAGCTTATAAATAGACCTCTTGGGCTACATTATTAGGGATGTACGTTTTGTTTAGTGTGCAAGAGAAAGAATTTAAGTTTGTAATAGGTTTTATTTCTTTAACTCTTCTATTTTTCGGAATCGCATGAACAATCATATGTTTTGGTTTTATAATAACATGAGTAGCTAAACGCTCTAGTCTTGGGGTTGTATCTACAAATTGAATGTTCAGTATTTGACGTTTTTTTAATTACTTTTTGTTTTCAATACAAGCTACTTCTATATTCTTGTTTTACTATTTTATGCTTGCGCACCATAGATAAATCTATTGTCGAATCTTAAAATTGGGAGAGGAAAGGTCATATAGGCTAGAAAATATAGAGGAGTATAACCCGACTCATACCATCAACACTATAAAATAGTAACCTGACAATTGAAAGTAGTTCTAAGCCAATAAAATGATGCATCATATTCATTATATGCTGCAGCCTCGGGGTTGCTTTTAAACTTTCTTGAAACATTATATCAAAGTCATACACAATTAGTGACTTCCGTTTAGTGCATAATTTTTAGTAGACAAATAACAAATTTTCAACTCTTGAGAAGGTTACCTTTTACATTCAGTTGTTGAATTAAGTGAATATAAATTGATCATAAGTCCCTTGAGAAAGATAACTCGTTACTTAAAGAATCTATATTACTTGCGCAGCCACATACACTTGTGTGTATTTTGGGTATCAACAAGTGTTTGGCGGCGCCACAACCGTGGTCTTAGAAATTTATTTATATTCAATCTTCTTATGTCTACAATTAGAATATTCAGTTATTAATTACTTGATCTTAGCTTGTTTATTGCAGGAACTTGTTCTATAGGTTTGGCTCGGAAAGGAGATCTTTTCGAACCTTACAACGGCCTGAACGAGTCTTAAGCCAGTGCAGGAAAATAGATAACTTGGGACGACAAGGAGAATTAGGGTTAGTTCATACGGGAAATGTTGATAATCTAGGAAAATTGAATAACCCGAAATATGTGGACAACCAAAGGAACCGGAATGATGGAGGGACTTGAATAACTAAGAAACACCCCATGTTGTTCCGATCATCCCTACAAGGTTGTACGTAATGTGAAAGCCCCACTCAAAGCCATTTTGGAATCAAGAATTAGGAAACCTCCACCGGGGATAGATTTGAACTAAAGAAAAGTATGGTACAGATTCTACATTCTAATGGGCAAGTTCATTGGTCTCCCTAATGAAGATCCTCTGAAATACCTTAGGACATTAATACAAATTACCAATACAAACATCTCAATTGGAGTCTCATCAGACTATGTGAGGCTTACCTTGTTCCCACACTCATTGTTAGGAACTGCATGGCATTAGTTGGATTCTAAACCACCAAACTCCATCACTACTTGGGATAATCTAGCAATGAAATTCTTCAGACGATTTTTACCATCCAATGCTAAGCTGAGGGGTGAGATAATAAACATTGCTCAAAAGCAAGTGGAAGAAATGTACCAAGCATGGGCGCATTTCAAACAAATGTTGAATGCTTTCCCACACCATATGCAAACCAGTGAGGTACTTGGTCACACTTTCTTTAATGGTTTAGAATATAATTCCTATGGCTAACTATGTCCCTCAGTTGTGTCTTTTCCTTAATTTGTTGACGGGCTAGAGCGTTCATGTTCATCCCTAAATTCCTTCATCTATTTTCCTTTACTATATGTTCCTTGTTTTAGTTGTTTCTTATTATGATATTCTTGTGTTTCCTCAAGTTATCTATGATATATGCTCCTTCCTTACATGTTGTTTATGCTTACCTTAATTGGGACCTCAATCAGCCTATGCCTACTGAGGGGCTATTGTTGGTACTCATTCTACACTTCAGTAACCTACTGGTCATAGTACCATTTATCACCGCTGACTTGGGTGAGCTCCTGAGTTTAGAGTTGTTTCTCTCTCCCTCTGCCTTGGGGGCCCTAGGACAAGTCATTAGTTTGCCTCTGAGCTCTATATTTTTGTATTATTACTGTTATTGTAGTCGTGTTTTTAATAGTTGCTCAAATACATCTTATCTCGGGTCATGTTTTTTTTTTTTATGTATTGTTTTATTCTCCCTCTTTATTTTGTTCTTATTATTATTGTTTATATTCTGCAACTTTTTCGTTTCCTGCAATAGCCCTGTACTTCCAGTTCTAGAGAATGAGTTCGGCTTACTTACTAATGGGACGTAGTAGGTGCCATCATGACCTGAGTTTTTGGGTCGGGGAAATTAAACACCTCCCTGCTAATGTGGATTGTGTTCTTTTGGATCAATCAAAAGATAGAATAAGTAATGTGATGCTTCATAAATTTATTGAAAATACGAGCTATTGCCTTTTTTAAGGCATGAGTTTCAAATTATCCCCCCATACTTTGTCATTCGCTTGAGTCTATGATATGAATTCGAGCTACAGTGTCAAGCTTTGAGTTGGTAATCATGTTATCGTTTTCCATGATTAGGATGATTTTTGTGGCGATTTTTCTCTTAGTTTTTAGCTGATTTAGCTGATTTAGCTATAGAATGGTTACTCTTCCTTGGTGAGTTATGCTTTGAGACATACGCAATAAATGCTTTTCATTTTATTATTATCTATATATGTTGCATACTACAATCTTTGTTTAGAGGAAAGGTAGTGCTAAAGTAACAATGGATTTTTTGAAATGCCTATAGAAGAATATATTTATTCATGTATTACATAATAATTTGTTATATACTTCTTATGCTAACTGTTTTTTTTTTTCAAATGTATGTTGAATTAATTTAGGATGATAACTAAATCTTCTTAGAAGACAAGTAGTTTGGAAAGAAAAATAAGTGATTCGAGCCATTATGCATCTAACTCTGTGACATTTATTAGTGTCCCACTGTAATTTCCTTTATTTTGGTGTTGCATGGTCCCAAAGAAATATCTTATCGACCAATATAAACATGGATTGAAGTTTTTAATCATTCAGAGAGTTATATTTATTAATTATAATATTGATATGATGGTTGCAAGGCATAAAAAGTGATTTTATATCTAAAAGTCCCAGTCACATGTATGGATGTCTAGCTAATACAAATTTTGGAAGAGTAAATGTAAGAATGGACCTTTTTTAAAAAAAGTAGTGAAAATCAACGTGTTTAATGGAATCTTACCATAAAACACGTGAAAATTACTGTTGATTCAATGCATATCATCACCAACATCCATACAATAGCAACTAAACATCTCGATGTACCTTACCAATTCTACCTAGCTCCCGAAGCATAGAAGTCTAACCTTAAATCCAGTAGGTCTTCGACCTAGGCCTTAAGCCAAACAATATGCCAACATAGTCAATAGTAACAACATAAGATGATCACTATAACTCAGGAAACAAGGGAATTTATAATGACTCATATTACTACCCATAACCACCGGAAAGGGTCATTAAAATTTAGTTATAACTTTTTTTAAAACTCTTATGGAATGGAAAGCAAACCATCTGTCTTGTAATCCTCTACTTTGTATCATTTTCACCCAATTATTTGTGGAATTCAATCTCAAAATTATTTGTTCTAATATATTTAATATACCATTATTATGCATTCTTTTATATTTATTTCCTAGTTATTGATCCTAATGAATAATCACAAGACAATGGAAATCTTCACTATTATATATTAAGTAACAATTTAATTTTAAAATTATACTCATTTTATTAATGAGAAAACTGAACTATCAGAAACTTCATAGCCTCTACTAGAAATTAAAGGTAATATTGTGTACAATTAACCCTTTCAAGGTTGTTTCCCATAATCCACTCATCATATATTATTTTATGTGAGAAGCTCCAAAGTAAAAAGTTGAATTACCATTTTTCCCTTTTACTAAATAAAATTGAATTAATCATTTAATTAAATACAAATATTTTAATCACATAATGATAGAATTAAGTCCTTAAGTCCTTTAATAACTAAATTATTTTTTTCTTGATAAATGAGTACATTGATATTGTTTTTAATCATATCATAATTCTCTTAACGGAATAATTTGAAAAGTTATGATAGATTAAAACAATGTATAAGCATCATATCATATCATTCATATATTATATTATTAGTATTATTTTATTTTTTATTGTCATATAATATAATATAATTATTTTTATATTTATATGTTATATTATAAGTGGGAAGAGACTTAGTCTAAAGTAGGATTACGAAAAGGCCCTTCAACTTTTTTAATTATCATTATCATTAATAATTAAGTATTATTCTATAAGTGTGAATTATTAAAGTTGAATGACTTTTAACTCTTCAAAAAATCACTATTAAAGATAATAACATTTAATTCTTCAACAAATCACCATTAAAGTTGAATGACTTTTTAACTCTTCAAGAAATCACTATAAATAAGTCTCTTAAACGTTGAAAATATTGTACATTAATTCGGTTTAGAGAGCATAAAGCTTTTATCATATTATGTTTCTCTGAGCGTTTCTTTACATTTAGATTTTTTATTTTTCGCTATCATTCAAATTATATTCTTAAATTGATATTCAAGGTTTGAACTCTCACATGAAAATATACTACTAATATTTTGTTTGATGAACTTATAATGTAATTTTTTTTCAGGTATAAACTAGAGGTGATTTTTTTGCAGACCATTGAATAGAACTTTTAGTAGAAATTGCGTCAATACAAATGAGGTATGTGACATGTCTCAATTGCATTTTTTTGCATGAGTACTTTTTAATAAATTTGATTCACATATTATTATTGTATTTTTAATTAGATTTTAATAACTGAATGAATGTGCATTTAACAAAGTAGAGCCTCATTGATAACTTTAGTTTGAAAATGACTTATTGAAATATATTTTTCATCAATCTCCTAGCTTCCGAGGTAAAAAGAATGACTAATGTTTCTCCCTCAACAACATAGAGCAAAAGAAATCGAGAAAATCTCTAAAGAAGACATATTCTAACAAATGAGGTAATTTAATTTAATATGAAGGAGTACTTAAAAGTCAAATATGAACAAGATTAAAATGCATGTTTCTAAATATGAAAAAGGAATAACAATCTTAAAGAGAAAAACATATCATAGAAATTATATTCGAATATAATATATAAGCAGTAAAATATATTATTAGTTAGTAGATAACACTTTTCACTACTAATATGTTGCCAATTCTCAAAAAAAATAATCACTCCTCACTTCATCAATATTTTTATTTTATAACTCAACTATTATCTTTAAAAAATTTATTATAATAATAATAAAGAACAAACGTGCAATGCACGTTACCGGAAACTACTTAAACTAGTAGATATAAATGCAGAGAAGCAGAATGAAATTGTACGTTTATTAATGAGCCCCCAATGGAGTTTTTATACAGCGTTAACAAAATCGATTGTGCTAACCTAACTCCTATAGAATTGGAACTGATAAACTTACGTGGCGTAGCTTCAATAATTTTTGAACCTCATGCTTTTTTTCATTGTGTACAACTAAATTATCTAGTGAAATAATCAACAAAGAGAAAATAGTATCGCTTTTTATGAATAGAGAGAACAGGGGATGGGCCCCACAGATAACTATAAATTATTTCTAATGAAAAGTTGCTGGACAGATTGTTGGAAAAAATGGAAATTTGTGCGCTTTATTTCAACAATAAGAATTACAGAAACTTAACTTGTCTTTAAAAGAATACGAAAGATACATATTATGTAAAATTGAAAATAAAACTCGAGAATGGAGGTTGACCAATCTTTGATGTAACGGATGTAGGGAAGGTCCCTAAATGGTGATGTTTATGTTTGATCGAGATAGTGAAGGCCATTCATAGAATCCTGATTTATTCGGGCCGCACATTTGAGGGGTTCCTGTAGTCAGATACTTCACAAGAAATTGAAAAAGATTTTTTTTTATTTAGGTTAGAATATCTTTGACAAGCTGATGCACAGAAACAAGTTGCGCTTGATAGTGGGAGAACACAAAATATTAATGAGTTTGGAAGCAGTATTTGAAGCATTTAAATGAGTTTTACTCATTTGAGTAATTGGAATCACAATATCGTTACCCGTTGTCACTTCCTCGATCCTTTAGAGTCCTAAATATTGCAAAGAGTGTTTGTCTTATTGGTTATATGGTGAGACAAACCTTAATTGAGAATCCAGGGTTGTTTGGCGTTGTCTGTGCAACAAAATTTGCTTTTGGTTCAAAGAAGTTATGGGACCGGGAGCGGCAAACACTTGTTGTATGTCCAAATTTGTCACAAAGTTGACAACAGACTCGTGAAGATTGGTATGGTAATTTGCACCACTGATAATTATCAACGTGATGCTTGGAAGTGTTGCTTCGAGTGGGCTGCCTATTTTGGGGACGTCAATTATTAATGTTGGTTGGAAACCATTTGTGGCGTGGGGCAGATGGAGGATTGGTCACACATGAGCAACATTTGCAGTGACCTGGGTTTTACTCTTCTTTAGATCCTCGTGTGAGATGAATAGTTCATGATCCAGAAGCTTATCAAAGAGTTCCTCATAACTTATTGAAGAGTCCTGTTCTCGTATGGCCTTTGAGATCTCACAATACTCTGGCCCAAGGCAACTCAATATTTAAACCACTAGTTCTTCATTAATGACGGGTAAATTTCATTGAGTAGAGAGAAAATTTCTCCCGTATACTCATCAATTTATTTGTGATATTTTTAAATTAATTGAGATGGTGATGAAGGCATAAGATGCAGGTTTGCGATTTGTTGGCTTAGAAAGTGTGGTGAGCGCAGAACCTACAGTGGATGCAATTGTGGCATCAACAGAAACCATGAGAGCATTTTAAATTAGTTTATCCTTACAAAACTAATCATTTTACTCGGGGTTGGTAGTCTAAAGGACATTAGTAGTGACTACTTCAGGTGGGCACAATTTTGAGCCGTCAAGATGATCGTAGAGGTCATGACCATGAAGCAACATGGAAATCTTGTCCTTCAAGATGGTAAAATTGTGGCTGCCAGACAATTTAATGGGCAGCTGAAAAAGGGTTCATAGAATCAGAGTTTTGAGGATTGGAGCTGTGCCGGCATGAAGCACAGAGATGGAAATGCCAATTTGTGCACATTTTTTTTAAAGTATCTTGGATGGCGTACTAGTTGGAGTATATTGGCGCTGATACCAAATAAATGCACATAAGTAGAATGAAATTGTATTTTATTAATGAGCCTCCAATGGATTTTTAATACAGAAGTAACAAAATAGATCGTGCTAACCTAACTCCTAGAAAATAAGAACTGATAAACTTACGTGACCTACAATAACTTAATAATAAACTTTACAAACTTAAAGCCTAAATTTACTGAACATGACATATCCATACTTACCACAATGGTACGTGCACTGTTAATAGAGAGCTTAGTCCAATGCGCTTTCTTTTATCATCAACCGGAAAATTTCTTATTAAATTACTACTACAATAAGATTTGTTGAACACCACTATGTTGCAAATGATTTTTTTATACCGAATAAAAACTTCACGAGTGTAGCATTTTTAGACATGTTATTCTATGGTTTTTGTAAAAAACAAAAAAGAAATGAGATGCATGAATGTGCATATTCGCATTTGGTTTATGATGAAAGCAAATAAGAGTTTTCATCACCCATTGGATGTTGTTGTTACTATAAAATAATTGCTTGATTATGTGGGGTTCGAACCCAACCTTGTTTGATTACTATATTATCTTCGACAAATTGTGCATCATATTGTTGGGACACAAGATTGATGCTTTAATATTATAAGTTTGTAGCTCTTAGTTATATTGTGAATCCTAGTTTTAGTTATACAAATTCTTTTCAGCTCTAAATGAATAAAATCAAACCATCAATTATTCCTCTAATTTTTATCATTTTTTCACACTATTATTTGTGGACTTTACCTAAGCCTTTTTGGGATTACTATATTTGCATATTCTTACGGTGTAATTTTGAGAGTATCAGGAATCATAGATGTCTGTTATCTACAAGGGTAATTCAAGGTTGAAGGTTGATATGTGATATGATCAGTTCATTGAATGTGACAAGAAAGCGACAAAAAATCCTCACTCGAGAAATAACATTACGGAGGCGATACGTCAAATGAAAAAAGGACAAATTTTAAAAGAATATTATTTTAGCATAGATGGAAGACCTGGAAATTGTTGCGTACACAAAGATTTTTGTGAAAACATCACGAGATATATTCTTTCCTTTTTTTAAAACCACAAATCTTTTGGTCAAAACACAATCCAACTCTTAAACTCCAAAACCCTCTCTCTTTTGGTTATGGAGGGCACACATCTAAAATAATGCTTCTTTTACAGTTATAGGAATGCAGACTTGGAAAAGGAAATGATTCATTAGACAAAGCTTGCAAGAACAAAATGATCAAAATAATGTTGAAACAAGAATAATCCTTGATCACATCCTTTAAGTCCACTCTCTTTCCCGAAAATATAATACTTTGATAAACTTTAGAGTCATTATCTCTATCATTTTCACGTTGATCTGTTACAGGACCGCAGTCCAATTTTGACATTAACATGTTTTATTGTAGTTTGTCAGATAGGTGATTATCTAGTAAACTAGGCTTCAAGTGTTTATTCTCTTTTGTCATATAGATGAATATATAATGGAAGACTCCAAGCCTTGACCTAGTTATTACATGTTAAAAGACTTTTGAAAAATTAACCTCCTGCTAAATTATTGATGTAACATAACAATGTTGGATAATCACATTAACCTAATACTTCCTATTCTTACTGTCCACAACAATATCTTTCCTGTTAGGACATAAATTCATTTCTCTCCTCAAACCCGATGACTCAACTTCACAACCAAATTCTAAGCCAACACATCTTGATCCTCTATCTCTGGATCCACAGCATCTCATTGCAGCTACGGTACAAGAGCAGATCCGCGCCACAAATGTCTTCCAATAATACACCTTGTCTAGCCAATTTCATTGAATATACACAATAAAAAAACTCATGATTTGTACATCATATGGTAAGGACAACACATTCATCCTACAAAAGAACCATAATTACTTAAGGTGTAACAGTTTCACTTCAGATGTTGCGGAAAGCGCAAATGGTACCAGATATTGAATATGGAAAAATACTTTACATGGAAAATATTTCCCTTTAAAGAAAAAAGCAAAAGTAGTGTTTGGTATGAAGGAAAATATTTTCTATGTAAAATATTTTTTCATATGTAATATCTCCTACAATTTTTGCGTGCTGCAACATCTTAACTGAATCTGTTGTACCTTGAGTTTTTTTGGTTCTCAGGTAGGATGAGTGCATTGGCCTTAGCATGTGATGTACAAATCATAGATATTTTTTATCGCTTATTTTCTTGCAATCGGCAAAAAAGGTTTAGTATTGGAAGACATTAGGGACACAGATCCGTTCTTAAACAGTAGGTCCAAGGAGATACTGAATATGGATGCAGAGATAGTGGATCAAGATGTGTTAGGCTTGGCATTTGTTTGTGAAGTTAACTCATTGGGTTTAAGGAGAGAAATGGATTTCCATCAAATAAAGGCATCGATGTGGATAGTAAGAACAATGAGTATTATGTTAATCTTCTTATCCAACATCATTATCCGACATCAATAGAATAAGAGGTGACGTATTTTTCAAAAGGATTTTTCAGTTGAAATGACAAGGTCAAGGCTTGAAACCTCCTATTATATATATTCATCAAGATGACAAAAGAGTGAAAATACTTGGAGCCTAATTTACTAGGTATTCATCTAGATGACGAACAAGAGGAAGACACGTTAATGTGAATCTTGGACTCTGATTTTTATGAAAGCATTAGATTTTCATTATATATAGTGGACTTAAAGGACTTAATTAAGAAATATTTTTCTTTCAACAATATTCTTAATGGACTAATCATGGACTCAATGGTTCTTGCAATCTTTTGGACCAAAGACTATGATCTTTATTGGACCCCAAATTAATTTATGCATGACCATAGACAAGGTGGTTTACATGTCAACCTAGATACTGGAATTATTAGTAAAATTTTGGATCTATTAAAGCTTTCAACATTTCTACCCTTAGAGATCATCTTGAAATTTGGGACAATTTGTTGAAAGCTAGAGTGTTTTCGCGTGGGATTTAGATTTATAAGCGCAAGGCTTAGTAAGCTCGTTTAATTTTCATGTGCATAAATGAATATTATATTGTTGAATCAAATAAAGTTGAGCCAGCCAAAGCAAAATAAGTAATGTTTTAATTTAAATGAATTTTTTTTTAAAGCAAAGCAAGTTTGACATCTAAAACTAAGATTTTTACAAAGGAAGATGAAATCTTGAACTCAATTTTAAGGCCGTAGCATAATTCTCCATGGTAAAATTTGTTTATCAAAAACATGTTCTCATTAGTAGTCTAATTACCTCCTAGTTGCAGGCTTCCTTAAAATGATATATGCTATTTTTTGTGAGGTTACATATTTCATTATCTTATTCTATCTTATGGGAATTTTAATATTTATTTGTATGAGATGTTCACCTACAAGTTTATAACAATTCAATTTTATAACATGTCACATGAGCTTTGTCTTTTATTTATTCATCTCATTCCAAACAAATTATTCTCTAAAATCTTTGTTCTTAAACTTCCAAGAATTGGGATTTTTATTATGAACAATGTTCAACAAACAAGAGTTTTTTATACGTACCTCACAAAATAATGCAGGCGAAAAAAAGTTTTTAGTTCGTTTGGCAAAAAATACTTTATAATTTATTCTTGAATTACGTATAATATATATTCAATATTTTTCCTTACAAGATACTAGTCTTACCATGATAATATAATGAAGGGAAATAAAGAAATAAATGTGTTCTTTCAATCATATAAGTAAAAAAATAAACTAGACAAAATGAAATAAAAAATGAATGTTTGTAATAATATGGTAAAACAATTAAATTAAACAAAAGTGAAATAAAAATGAATGTTCTTAATATTATGACCAAGAAATTTAAGGATAAATTATGAAAGGAAAAGACGGTGAAAACCATGTTTGTCCAAATGAAGAAGAATAACATAGAACATGAAAAACAAGAAGAATACAAGTTATTTTTTGTTAAAAAATTGTCAGTATAATTAGTTGTTGAATCTACAAGTTGTAGTGATTTATCCTGATTTTTTCATCTTTCACATTTCTTTCATTATGTTATACATTTGAAACAAAAGTTTTCATATTTAATTAAGATATTTTATCTAAAAGAAATTATATTCATACGAAATGTTGTTTTGTCGTCTGACTGGTTTTATCATCTCTCTGAAAATGCGTTTGATTCTTCATTTAACCTGAACTTAAAATAAGGGATAGAAACAGATCTTTGATGAAGCAAACTGATCAGCCCAACTACATGCCAATAAATATCAATTTGCTTTATCGGTTTCCTAGTTTTCTCAAATATATGCTCTCTTTGCGAATTAGGGGGGGGGGTTGGGTTGGGTTGGGTTGGGTTGGGTTGATAAGTTTAATTACTTCTTGATAGAATTAGATTTATTTTGGTACCATATATTTTAGATTTTCATATCAATATTTTGATACATTAGAGTTTTCAGAGAATCTTTTTTTGTTCTTATTTGTTAAAACATAATGACAGAATTATTTTTTAGGATGAACATGAAGAAGAAATTTCCATCGGATACCTAATTGATAAAAATATCTTGTGTGGTGGTTGAAAAGTTTCTCCATTGCCTGTGAATTTAAGGCAACATATTCGAAGTGCTTAAATCCAAGTCATTTTGTTAGTGATAGAGTTTTTCTTATTTGATTAATGTTCAATGCATTCGTATTGTAAATGATTGTTGCATGACATAGAGATACTATAAGGAACAATGATATAATTAATTCAGTAGGAGTGGGCCCTATTGTGGACAAAAAGAAGGAAGCGAGATTAAAATTGGTCTGGTATGTGATGAGGAGAATCGTAGATTCCTTTGTCATTGGATATACTATTCATATTGCTTATCCTCTGAACAAACCACTGTTAACACCGAAAATAAGATGGTGTAAATGTGGATGCTAACAGAGCAAACCTCGAAAAACCACGAGTAAGAAGACAAATGCAAAATACACCAAAAAACACAGAGATTTAACGTGGTTCGGCCAATCAACCTACGTCCACATAGGCGATGAACAATACACTATAAATATGAGAGCACAAAATATAGGGAGAAACAACCTCAAAAAATTCACTTATGATACATCGGAGGCTTACATAAGTGATAACGTATCAAACTTGTGACCCACAAATTCTCCCCCTAACTTAAACTCTCAAAGCCCTTAAGACTACATTGTGAATGTTAATTAAGTTAGAAGGAACATGCCACTATTTATAGAGTTCTAAACCTTTTCCTAGAAGAAAAAGATTAGTCAATCCAAAACCTTTTCCTAAAAAAGAAAACCTTTTTATGGTAAGAAATCAGGGCAAATAAACCCAACAAATCTTTTCTTTGGCCTAAATTACTGACAAATAAATTTGTCGACCTTCTTCACTCAACGTTCAACAACTTGCTTCTCCTCTCCATAATATCCATTGCAAAATTATGTCTCAACACAGAGAACCTCTCTGAAACAATTTCTCCAACAAAAAATCTTCATTACTTTAAAATAGGTTTCGGCTAGAACTACACCCGCCAAGATGAATACCTTTTTCTAACCTGGTTCATTCATCGATTAGCAAACCATTGAACCTGACTTCATCATTGAATCTGACTCTGATACCACTTGTTAGGGTAAAAAATAAGCAGGTATAAATGTGGAAGCTAGAAGAACAAACCTCCAAAGACCAAGAGTAAGATGCAAACAAGAAATACACCAAAAGACACAGCGATTTAACGTGCTTTGGTCAATTTAACTACGTCCACAAAGGAGATGAGCAATCCACTATAAATATAAGAGTAAAAAATATAGAGAGAAAAAACCTCAACCAATTCACTCAGAATACATGGGAGGTTTACACGAGTGATAACGTATCAAACTTGTGACCCACAAATTCACCCCCTAACCGAAACTCTCAAATCCCTTAAGACTACATTGTGAATGCTAATTAAGTTAGAAGGAACAAGGCTCTATTTATAGTGTTCTAAACCTTTTCCAACAAGAAAAATAATTTGTCAACCCAAAACCTTTTCGTAAAAGGAAAAGATGTTTACTGTAAGAAATCAGGGCAAGTAAAACCCAACAAATCTCTCCCTTGGCCTGAATTTCAGACAAAATATATTTGTCCACCTTCTTCAGATAATGTTAAACAAATTGCATATCCTCTCCATAATCTCCTCCATTAAATCTACGTCTCACACAGAGAACCACTCTAAATCAATTTCTCCAACAAAATCATTATCAGTTTCAAAAAGGGTGAAACTAGAACTACACCAGCCAAGATGAACACCCATCTCTAACTTGGTTCCATCATTGAACCATGAATATTATACCACTTGTCAGGACCTGACTCCATCATTGAATCTAGTTATGATACCACTTGTTAGGACCGAAAATAAGTAGATGTAAACGTGAAAGCTAGCAGAGTATACTTTGAATAACCACGAATAAGAGGACAAACGAGCAATACACCAAAATACACAGAGAAGTATTGTGGTTCGATAAATCAACCTACGTCCACAAAGGATATGAGAAATCCACTATAAATATGAGAGTACAAAATTCAGAGAGAAACAACATCAACCAATTCACTCAGAAAACATGGGAGGTTCACACAAGTGATAACGTATCAGACTTGTGACCCAGAAATTTCGCCTTAACTAAAACTCTCAAAGACCTTAAGACTATATTGAGAATGCTAATTAAGTTAGAAGGAACATGCCTCTATTTATAGAGTTCTAAATGTTTTTCTACAATAAAAAGGATTAGTCAATCGAAAACCTTTTTCTAAACAGAAAACATGTTTATAGTAAGAGATTAGGGCAAATAAAACCTAACAACCAAAACCATCCCAAACTCAATTTTCTTATCTTGTACACGCCGAGGAAAACTCCTACCTTATTGAATATATCATAGTTCTTCAAGACTAAGGCCAAACATGAAATAAACCACAAATATAATCAAGTACAAAACATTCCACAATACTGGAATAATCGCGAACAAGAAGAACAACATGGCAGAACCCAAAAAAAAATGGAAAAAGTTAAAAACTTGATATTGACTAACAAAGCATGTTAAACTTTCTACCAAACCCAAATTCATGCAAATCAACATTCATTTAAATTCTCGAGCACATTCTTTAAGGGAAGTAAGCCATAACCTACCTCAAAGCAAATCACATGTGCTTCAACTTCATAATTCCAATGCTTATCCCTTCCGAATGCTACCACACTATATCATATTGAATCACAATATTAACACGGTTGTTTAGACACCAATTATATTAATTAGAGATAGAAAAAAAATTGATTCAATATGGGAATATGGGAACCAATTTTGTAATCTTATAATTGATTCTATCAAAAGGCAAATTTAACCTCCCCGGACTGGTATCCCAAAATAAGAAACAATTAAGCGCACGAAACATACCAAAACACCAACATGCAACAATTAAACACTTAAGCACGGTCAAAAGGGGTTGAAGGACCTTCGAAGCAGATTATACTGCAAAAAATCTTTCCCCAGTAATCCGAATGCATAGTTGCAACCTTCCCGGACACACTAAACTCAAAATCGCCCAAATCGGATACAAACAACTCTCACAATTGTAGAACGAAATGATAAAATAAAAAGAAATCTTAGTATGCTATTTTATTCAAATGACAAGTCACAAATACACATCCCGATAGCAGCAGAAGGTCACCCCTTAAATGACCTTTGCGATCACAAAAGTCAAACCTCGCGAACAAGATGACTAAGGGTGGTAAACGCCACATGACAACTAATCTCGAGATAACAATGGTTAATAACAACCTTGCATAATTCTGAAGGCACACATGCAACCTTGCTGAAGGTGTCACAAACATAAGATGTTGTTGCATCAATTGAAAAAAACTAACAGGGTTCTCAAGATTCATTTGAAAACTTGTGCACGGAGATTAAATATTTTACCCCACCAAATTGTATTCCATACTCAATAGAGCCATCAAAAATTCCAACTAAGGTCATCTCGAAAAAAATAGGTCCATCATCAAAACTTCATTTTAACCCAAATTCCACAAGGGGGCTCGAAATTAGCCCAAAGACACATGATCCGTATGAAAGGTCCTGGGAAAAAATTTAAATTCCAAACCGTACAAAATCGTCAAAATTGAATTCTAAGGTTGGCTTCATGATATTTCATCAAATTGTTTATGTTTTGGACGTTTTAAAAAAGAGAAATGCGAAATAAATCCAAATAAACTACTATGTTACTCAACTATCATTCTTAGTAAGTGATAAATTACTTTGGTCACTATAAGAATTCTCTAAGAATAATAACTAAGCCAATAATCCATGAATTATCTAGAGGGTCATTGTAGTGTTTCCTCAATTAAATCCTACTCCTCTTCATGCTGACAATACACATACTATTTATATTTTTATTAGTAAAGTTTGACATGAGAGTACTAAATACTACATCGTAGATTGCCACTATAAGGAGAAGTTGTATTGAAAGGAGTCACTAATCTCCCATATGTGGTTAATGATTTTCAAATAGCTTATGCTTTACAAAATTCATGGCATACCAATCCCATTAATTTGTTATAGGACTGCATATAGATTAGATGTGCACACATTCTGGACATTCAAGAGGGACAACTTAGCATTTACGTGAACATTTCCGTTTGCGAATGATAATCGTGATGACATTCTAATAATATAGGTCAACTGATGAATTTTGTCATGTGATAACTTAACAACACTCTACTCTTAAAATTAAGGATAAATATACTCGTCGTTCAAGTAAATGTTGATGACACTATCTTTTGAGAAACATTGGATTTACTTTGTGAAACATTAACAAATATAATGGGGGAGCTAAGATTCTTTTCAAGTTTAAATTTTAAGAAGTTATAAACATGCACTTTGATCAATAAACAAAAGTATATTGGTGATCTGCTAAAAAGCATCCACATGGAAAGTGCCATGCCCATTAGTACATCAATTAAGAACGCTGGAAAACTAAATATTGACAAACCAAGTTCATCCGTAGTTGAGACAATGTATTCAGGAAATATTGGATCTTTACGATATATCAAAACAAGCTGACTAGATGTAGTCTTCAATGTTTTAATGTGTTCGAGACTTTAGACCTGTCCTAAGGAGTTCTACTCAAAAGATGCAAAAATGATTCGAAGTAATGGAGACTCCATATATAATATATGTAAACTACTGAATTAACCTATATGGTAGGATTTAAGAACAAAAATATTGTGTTTAGACTCTTTCATGTATTGGACTTAGTCAACTATCATCTATCTGTGGGAATTAATTATAACTATTTCAATCAAATGTAAACTACCTTACAAAAACAGTAACACAAATAAATAATATATTAGTACCCAAATTTGATTTAAAAAGAGATACACAAGTTGTTAGCAAGATAGAGAATGGAATAAGTGGTGCTCCTCCCTCCGTTTATTTATGTTTGAGTGAGTTTCAAAGGAGTCAAAGGTAGAAATAAATATGTATATGCATATTTATATGTTGCAGTGACATTGAGTCTTAAATTGCAATTCTTCGCTCTGATTTCTCTATATAAATTAAAGGGTAATATAAATAAGAATGATAAAAATATTAACAGTAAACAACAGGAAAGCAACAATAATAGGAGTTTTATTTGATGTGCGCATACTAACTCACCAAAAGTACAAAGATTAATCTAAAGTCATGAGCATGTATGAATTCTATTATTGGTTTCTTTTTGAAAGAGATAGTAACCTATTTATTATACTTCATGATACAGAAGATCCATAAAACAAATGAAAATGAAATCGCAAACAACATAAAGATCTATGCTAAATCATTGATTTATATATTAATGTAGTTAAATAGAGAACAGACGAAGTGGAATCAGGATTTACCTCTTGCTGTGCAGTGAATTTTTCATTATTATAGGTCTCGAATCTACACTCATTCTTCAAATAATGTCAAGACAGACAAAAAAGGGAATAAATATATTTTGTGATACAATATGTAGATTAATTAAGAGAGTAGTATTCATGTGAGTGTAAAATCTTCTTTGTACTTGAAGATTTGATATGACTTGGAGCATGAAATGAAAGAGTCATCTCTCTAGAGAGGCACATCTAAGAAGGATTAGGGAAAAGGACTATAGAGAGGCACATCTAAGAAGGATTAGGAAAAAAGACTATATTTCTCTCAAGCAAAAGGGAAAATCTTAACGCATCCTTGGATGATGAAAGTACCAAATTAGCATTAAAATTGCAAGAGATAGAGGGAGAGAGAAAGTGTGGCTGATGAGAATAAAATAAATTTCGCGTCTGGGCTATAAAAAATATTTGTCTGTGTGCTTAATCGAAAAGGTACATATATGCAAATAATTTACACACCATGACAACCTATAGATTATTCCATACATTTTTCGTGATTTTTCTTTCTCTATTTCTTGTCAAAGAAAAAAAAAATATTATTTTATTATTCTTTATTTTTTTTCTACTTCCTTTAAAAGGAAAATTTATTATTTTATTGTTCTTTTTTCCTCTCCTTTACTGTTTGTCAACTATTTTAAAATAGGGTTATCTCTTTAATTTTTATTGTGTCTTTTCCTCTCTTTCTAAATTCTTTTTTCATATACGTATATTTGCTTCTCTACCAAATTTTCTCTTCTTTTCCGCAATTCAATCGATTTACGGAATTCTTCCTTTCCCTTAAAACCACTCCATAATTAGAAATTCTTAGTTCTCATTAATTTAGGATTATTATTATTTCTTTTCTTATCTAAAAAAACTCACCCATGTATTTATCTCTATTTCTTCATTCTTTACTTTATTTTTACTATATTTTTCACTCAAAAATCTTCTCCCCCCCCCCCCCCAAAAAAAAAGAAGTTAAAAGTGTAATAATTTCACAGACTAAAATATGTGTCATTATAATACCTACTAACAAAAGCAGTAGGCAAGCCAAACACATGGCCCGTTACCATATTCAACAAGCTATTACACTGAAAGAAACACATACAAAGTAAGAAAATAAAATCAAATCAAATAAACGGAAATATAATATTATGTTTGTTTCATGAAAAACATTATTTAAAGAAAATCTTTGTTTCATGCAAAACTATGTTTTAATAAAACATTGTTTCATGCAATACTACTTTTTTAATTAAAAAAACATTTTTTCATGAAAGAAACATATAGAAAGTAAGGACACTACACCGAGTGGAAAGACTTTTTAAAAAAAAAATTAATAGTCACTTAGATGAAAGAAAAATAGTGTTTCATTAAAAAAAATGTTACTTCACATACATACGACCTTCTTCATGTAACTTGGGCCTCCTTGTCCTCAATCCTAGAGATTGACATTCATACGTATTTATCATTTTCATCTTCTTTTTCTCCATACTTACAACCTATCTTTTTTTTTTTGGTTCTCTAATTTCCCTTTTCACTTCTTTCTGCACTTTTAAAAGGTAAGCTTTTGCAATTCAAGAATCAGTAAATCATTGGCCGTCAAATTAAAATTCAAAGATAAATATAAAATTTAACGAACCTCGAGGTTGTGTCTTTATTTTTTTCATACTTCAACTATTTTCCCCTTCACATAGATTAGATATAGCTCTTGTGTGGGTGGTATTGCATTGGATAGAACATTTCCTTATGTGTTTTGGGGTTCTTTGAGGTATATTTTTGATTTTGGAACCTTTGAAGTAAATAAGAGTTGACATTAGTAAACATCTAGAAAGTCTAATATTGAATGAGGACTCTATAAGTTCAATTATCTTCAAAATGTATTTTTAGTCTGTAGTGTGGTTGGTTAGAGTAGTGAAGCTTTCATTTTAAGTTTGTATTATAATATCTTAAGCCTTAAATTTTGTCATAGGCTTGAGTAGTGTTAACAATCTTGTTAAACCTCTCAGATGGAAATTATATCAGCGTAGTTAGCTCCAAAATGTTGAGTTTTATCAAGAACGATCTATAGTTTTATTCCCAAGGTGTTTGTGGATTAGTTTGTGGCTTTTCTGTTTCGTTATATGTGTTGATTTGGATTAACATTTTTATGATCTCAGATTGTGACCATTCTTTGGGTAAAAGTTCTTTTAGCTATTCATGACCTTTTGGCCTAGTCATTTTTGTAAACCTCCGTATGCTAGAAATAGTAGATTAGTAAAAATTACAAGTTGCAGATGCCACCGACGAGCATTACACAGGGAAAGTAGGGTGACCCACGAACCATAGGTTGGGACCATGGTTTGCAACATTCAGCCCTCCCAAAAACTCAGAAAAAATCATTCTAAGGGTCGACCTATGCGAGGACCTACGGAATGAAGGTTGACCATAGTCCGTGGTCCAGGCCGTCGTTCAGACCCCTAGGTTCCATCGCTCTGAAAAACAAATGATAGTTCACACAACGGACCATAGGCCAGTCGACGTTCTTTCGGTTGGCCCCAAAATGTTTAAGTCAGGAGTCGTTTAACTCTTTTTATCCTTCTTTTCGTTCAACTTGATGAATTTTTGAACCAATAAACTCGTCATTCATGACCTAAACTATGTCGTATCAGTCAGTATTGACTTAGTAACTTGATTAGAACTTACTGTAGTCAACTCATTCTCCAAAAAATCATCAAGTTGAACGAAAAGAAGGATAAAGAGTCGACCAAGCCCTCTCCAAGAACACAACAAGTTTTTTTTTAGTTCCAGCCCCAAATCAAAAGTTTTCTCCCGTGAATTTTGTAACCAGGTATGTGGGATTTCACTAGTGGATTCTTTCATCCTACTAGATCCTTATATTTTAGTCCTGTTATTAATTCTCTATAGAATTTCTATTTATGTTGTGATTTAGTTGTGAGACTAATCGAAATCACATTATCCTGTTTTAAGGAATTTTTGCTTAAGGCTTTGCATGAAACTCCGAACCTTAGTTGTGTAGATTTGTTTAGTACATGAATTACACTTGCTAGGTTAGTTTATTCATATATAAATTCCTCAGTAAGAATGTTTCCTTATAAGTACATTAATGTTGCATTTTCAATTACAATGTGTGTATTTTGAGTTATTCAGTATTACACAAAAATAGTTTACAATGTATTACTTACATAATCAGTTGGGATTAGGCTTAACACTCAGTGGACTAAGGGTCAATTACGCTAATAATCACAAACTATGTGTTCCCGTAGGATAAGTTCCTTCGGTGGGAAACATATTCAATGATCATGCAAGTCATGCCATTATACCCTTGGCAAGGTATGTTGGGTCCTTTGGATGGGGCGATACATCGGACACCACGGATACCTCCTATGGTTTTGTGTCAGATAATAGTAGGTCCAAAGTAAGATTCTAGTGCATTGACCATGTTATCAATTATTGTTCAATATTCAATCTCAACATGTTTATACTTTGTCATTGCATTAGGTTAGCTCACTATTTAACATATATTTGTATTTTCGCTAATGATCAGATTATATCATTGATTTCATTGCGTTTTTCAATTATGTATATAATTGATTAGTTTTATCCAATCTTGCATACTTTGTACCTTTCAAATACTGATGCGAACTATTTGTTGAATTTTCTTGTGATGTAGGTTTTGGTCCTCAACATTCAGATCACACATATATCTGTTCCCAATCTATAATTCCGATTTATAAGCGTTGAGTCTTCATTTTTCGAGGACGATTTAAAATCTATTTTCAATATTTTAGTTTATGTTTTTATAGAGTAAGCTGGGCCATATTTCAACATCTCTAGTCATGTCACGCCCCGAGCTACCCCCTGAGACGCAGACACAGAACCTAGGACCACAAGTGATCCCAAGCTAACCCTGCTGGCATGATCATGATCATACTAAAGATAATAAACTGAATGCGGAAGCTAAATCATAATTTAAACTGAAAAGATGGGGAATACCCATATTATATATTTTAGGTATTTGAAAACAATGAGTTTAATACAGAGGAAATATTAACTCAATACTAAGCTGAAACTAAATATGTCTGAAAATAGCCTCTAAACTGGACTAGAAATACTTGGACAAGCCCCAGCTAAATACAACAAAAACATAAACTAAATTACTAAAAGACTGAAATGAAACTCATGACTGTTGTCCTCGGAGAATGAGGACTCACCACTGAATTTGCTGAATTGGAGATCGGAAATCGATCTATGCGTGATCTGGATGCTGAGAATCTGAACCTACATCACGAGAAGATGTAGCGCACGTATGCGTCAGTACTTGAAGGGCACTGAGTATGTAGGATAGAATAAAGCTGAAATAAAACATAACTGAACAAGCACAAAAGCAAGTATGGAAATCGGAGCATGATATACTGAATGCTGAGTTAACTAAATCCAAAGACCAATTTATAACATGCTGAAATTGAATACTGAATATACTTATAAATGGTCAACGCAAGAAAGTCTAACTGAACTGTGGAAGCTACTAATAACCGATAATAAAACCACATGAGCTAAATATGGAGTCCGATGTATACGCCTCATCGGGAGGACCCAATTCACCCTGTCAAAGGTATAAAGGCATGATGACGTGATCACTAAACTGATTGCCCATTGAGGGGACTTACAACCTACTTGGCTAGTAGTTCTGAGACTAATTGGGTACGCTGAACCCTAGTCCAACTCGGTATTATGCTACTCCCATTGATTTATGTAGTTAATTGAATATGTCTGAAATTCTGTAAAATACTGGATAGCTCAAAACTGAACATGAAAACTGAGAATGCAACATTTAATCTGATAATGATGCATTAATAACTAAGGCATGTATAATTGATTAACTAAAATATCTGACCTAGCATGTGTAATTCAAGAATTAAAGAAATACGTAGCTAGGGTTCTGATATTCATGCGATAAACTGAGTAATAACATGATGATCTGATTTGGAACATATATTTTAACTAAGTCATGAAGTCCTGCTGTTATTCTAGAAACCCTAGGTTAAATCATGATAAGAGAATCAAGAACTGACTGAAAACTAGGGATCCAATGGGTGAAAGAAACCCAGTAGTGAAATCCAACAAACCTGGTGATGAAATTCACGGAAAAACACTTAGGTTTCGGGGCTAGAACTGCTAGAACCTTGATGCGTTCTTGAACTAGGGTTCTTGACCTTTTTCTTCTTTCTTGCTTCTAATTTTTCTAAGTTTTTATTAATGATTTGACTTAGGTAAGTTTTAGTTATGTTTCTAAGCTTAAACTGACTAAAATCTGATGATTTAGGATAAAAAAGACGTATCTTATAGTTTAAACGAAGTGGAAAAAGACCAAAATACCCCTGAGTAAGGTGCTGTCGGACCAAACAACGACTTGGATAGACGGTCCGTCGTTCAATCGAAGGTCCGTCGTTTGGTCCGTAGATTGGGTCTGTTCGAAAGTACTTTACTAAAACGGGCATAACTTTTTACTCGAAGCTCTTGTTTTAGCAAGATTGACAGCTATGGAAAGCTAATTCAATATCGATCTTTTTGTATGTCATGGCACACCTAATTAATTTTGTGCTAAGAGTTATGATCATTTGAAGTTGACCCAACTGCATTTCCCCCCTAACTATCTTCTAATTCCCACCCACGGTAAGAGCTACGGACCGTGGGTCCACCTACAGACCATGCTGGTCAATCTTGGTTCTTGTCAGAGAGTGGGTGAATGTGGTGTCGATCGACGGTCACAGACTACAAACAATGGTCTGACCTACGGACAGTAGGTCCGTCGGTCGGTCAGGACTTAACTAAATTTTCCTGGGCTTAGACTTTGGGGTTTTATTACCCCATTGACGGATGTGTAGGACGGACC
This sequence comes from Solanum lycopersicoides, assembly GCA_022817965.1. Classification (NCBI taxonomy): domain Eukaryota; kingdom Viridiplantae; phylum Streptophyta; class Magnoliopsida; order Solanales; family Solanaceae; genus Solanum; species Solanum lycopersicoides. Next base: position 74,646,297 of record CM040618.1, on the reverse strand, counting down.
GTGGGTCAGGCTACTGTCCATCGATCGCCACTTTGGTTGCACCTACAGGTTTTTTTAAAAACTGCTTTTTGGTCTATTTTGGATACGGGGTGTTGCATTATCTCCCCCTTGGGAACATTCGTCCTCGAATGAAGACTAAACTACCTAAAATAGAGGGAGAGAGCTGCAAAATCTACTAGTAAACAGTGAGAACTGAGTTTCTGACTAAATTGAGTTCCGAGAACATGCAAATAAGCTGAAAATGCAAGTACAAACTGAGGGAACATGATTCTAAGACTGAATTCACGCATGAATGACTGGAGAACTAAAGAGGAACTATTAAATCAAGCTAGAGTGGAATCGGAAGGGAAGAGGTGAGGATACTTGTCTTTCATGGCTGCTTCCGCTTCCCAAGTAGCTCCCTCTACGGACTGACTCCTCCACAAAACCTTGACTGAAGCGAATTCTTTGTTCCTCAACATTCTTACCTGACGGTCAAGAATCTCAACTGGTACAACCTCATAAGAAAGACTATATTTCACCACCACACTCTTTAATGGCACTATAGAGGCTTGATCACCCACACACTTATTCAAGAGGGAGATGTGGAAGACCGGATGCACTGTTGCTAAGTCTACTGGTAATTCTAACTCATATGCCACCTTGCCAACCCTTTTCAAGATCTTGTAAGGGCCTACATATGTAGGACTGAGCTTCATTTTCTTGCCAAATCTCATCACCCCTTTCATAGGTGACACTTTTAGGTAAACCCAATCATCAACTTGGAATTCGAGTTCCCTTTTTCTTACATATGCATAAGATTTCTGACGACTGTACGCTGTCTTAAGTCTATATCTAATGAGTTGAACTTTCTCCATAGCATAAAGGACTGAATCTGGCCCTATGAAAGCTTCTTCACCTACTTCAAACCAACCAACAAGAAATCTACATCTTCGTCCATACAAAGCCTCATAAGGGGCCATCTGAATGCTGGAATGATATCTATTGTTGTAAGAGAATTCAATAAGAGGAAGGTGATCATCCCAACTACCTTTGAAATAGATCACACAAGCTATCAACATATCCTCTAAGGTTAACTTGAGTACCAAGACCCTTCTGAAATGACTTCCAGAAATGAAAGGTAAACTGAGGACCTCTATCTGAGATAATAGACAAAGTAACCCCATGCAACTTCACAATTTCATTAATGTAAATCTTGGCATAGTCCTCTGCGAATATGTAGTTTTGACTGCCAAAAAGCGAGAAATCTTAGTCATCCTATCGAATATCACCCAAATGGAGTCATATTGTTACCGAGTACGCGGTAACCCTGTGATGAAATCCATATTGATCACTTCCCACTTTCAAGTAGGAATGTCTATCTGTTGAGTCATACCCCCTGGTTTCTGATGTTGTACCTTGAATTGTTGGCAATTAGGGCACTTACTCACAAAATCTGCTATATCCCTCTTCATGCCATTCCACTAATACACTTCCCGCAGATCGCGGTACATCTTAGTGGCACCTGGATGAATAGAATACCTGGAGTTATGGGCTTCTGAAACAATATGCTGTCTGTACTCGCCCACATCAGGAACACACAATATACCCTGGTAGCGAAGTACACCATCTCCCCCCTTGGGATAAAACCTCCACTCTCTGATTGTGGAATGCACCCTTAAGTTCTAGCAAGATTAGATAACTGTCTTTATTTTCCTTAACCTCCACTACCAAAGAATATTCTGCCCCATTCTGAACTGTTACACCTTTTTCTGATATGCTCATAAGGCAAACTCCTAAGCGAGCAAGCCTGTGAACATCCTTCACTAACTTCTTCTTTTCTTCCTCAACATGGGCTACACTACCCATAGATAATCTGCTAAGAGTATCTGCTACAACATTCACCTTAGCAGGATGATAATGCACACTCATATCATAATCCTTAAGAAACTCAAGACATCTCATCTGGCGAAGATTCAACTCTTTATGGGTGAACACATACTGAAGGCACTCATGATCAGTGAACACATCTACATGAACTCCATACAAGTAGTGTCTCTAGATCTTGAGTGCAAACACCACTGCTGCAAGCTTGAGGTCATGGATTGGATAGTTCTTCTCATGCACCTTAAGCTGTCTAAAAGCATACGCTATAACCTTATCTCGCTGCATCAAAACACAACCTAGGCCCACTATGGATGTATCACAATAGATCACATAACCATATGAACCCTCTTGTAGAGTCAACACAGGAGCTGTAGGCAATCTAGTTTTAAATTCTGCAAAGCTTTTCTCACAATCATCTGACCATTGAAACTTGACCGTCTGGTGATTTAACCTTGTAAATAGTGAGGCTATGGATGAAAATCCTTCAACGAACCTTCTGTAATAACCCTCTAGACCTAGGAAACTTTTGATATCTGTAGCAGAGATAAGTATGGGCCATAGTTTCACTGCTTCTATCTTTTGTGAATCCACTCGGATCCCTTCGCTAGATACAATGTGACCAAGGAAAGCAACAGATTGCAACCAAAACTCACATTTGCTAAAGTTAGCAAATAATTGGCGATCTTTGAGAGTCTGCAGAACAGCTTGAAAATGACTTGCATGTTCTTCCTCATTCCTAGAGTAAATGAGGATATCATCAATAAAGACAATAACAAACAAGTCAAAGTACTGTTTGAACACCCTGTTCATCAAATCCACGAACGCTGCAAGAGCATTGGTTAGTCCAAACGACATAACTACAAATTCATAATGACCATACAGAGTTCTGAATGCTGTTTTCGGAATGTCACTATCTCTGACTCTAAGATGATGATAACCCGATCTGAGGTCTATATTTGAGAAATGACTAGCACCCTGAAGTTGGTCAAACAAGTCATCAATCCTTGGGATGGCATACTTATACTTTATTGTGACCTTGTTCAACTGTCTATAGTCAAACATTCTGAGAAAACTATCTTTCTTCTTTACGAACAATATTGGTGCACCCCATGGAGAAATACTAGGTCTGATGAAACCCTTATATAGAAGGTCTTTCAATTGCTCTTTCAATTTCTTAAGCTCTGATGGAGCCATTATGTAAGGAGGAATAAAAATAGGCTGGGTATCTAGAAGGAGATCAATTCCAAAGTCGATTTCCCTTTCGGGAGGGACTCCGAGAAGATATTCTAGAAATACTTCTGCAAACTCACAAACTACTGGAACTGACTCAAGAGTTGGGGTTTCAGAGCTAGAATCCTTAACTCGAACTAGATGATAGAGATAACCCTTAGAGATTATCATTCTTTCCTTAAGGTGAGAAATAAATAGACCCATAGGCGCTAAGCTACTACCCTTCCATTCAAAGATTGGTTCGTCTGGAAACTGGAAAAAAATATCCTAGTTCTACAATCGACTGAGGAATAACATAAATGTAACCAATCCATGCCTATAATGACATCGAAGTCTACCATTTCTAACTCTACAAGATATGCTGAGGTGACTTTCTGAGAGACTGTGACAGGGTAATTTCTGTATACCCGTCTAGCTATAACTGGGTCACCGACTGGAGTAGAGACGGATAAGGGTTGTGAGAGAGTTTCTGTACTAACACTGAATTGGACTGTTATGTAAGGAGTTACAAAAGAAAGAGTAGCCCCTGGATCTAACAATGCATAAACATCAAGGTCAAAGACTCGTAAGATACCAGTAACAACATCAGGAGTACATTCTTGATCCTGGCGAGGCTGAAGAGCATACAACCTATTCTGGCGCTGACCGCCACCTGTACCAGATGAGTTACCCTGATGAGTCGGGCGACTTGCTGGTGCTGCTGTGTAGACTGAGCTCTACCATTACAACCTCCTTGACCCTGTCTAGAAGGACAATCCCTCAACCTGTGACCAGACTGACCGCACCAAAATCATCCTTCTTTTCCTGCAAGACACTCGCCCGGATTGCTCTTACACACATAGGGAAGTTGGGGTAAGTCTTGGGGCCTGAAACACCTCCCTGAGACTTAGAGCCTGGTGCTGTACCCTTCTGGTCATACCTGTTCTTGGAGTATGGAACAATAGTTGATGAAGGGGATGGAGCTGAAACTTTTGCTGACTCTGCGAGTGATTTCCACCACCTGATTTCTGCTGATAATAGTCATAGTTCCTAGTCCTAGCCTTCTTATTCTTTTTATCCTGTTCCCTAAGCTTATCACCCTCAACCTGCTGAGCATGGGTCAGAAGCCTGGAGATGTTCATATCTCCCACTAACATAGCATTTTTGCACTTTGTTTTCACCAAATCGGACACTCCAGACAAGAACATACTCATCTGAGCCCTGGAGTCAGCGACCATGGAAAGAGCATATCTGGAGATTTGGTTAAACTTCAGCCAATACTCTTGGACTGTCATGTGACCTTGCCTCAAGTTCATGAATTCCTGAGCCTTTACCTCTCTCAACTCTATTGGGAAAAACATGTCGAGAAAAGTCTCACTAAAACAATCCCAAGTGATAGGAGGTGCATTTGCATCCATATTCTCCTTCCACTAAGTGTACCAGATATGAGCAACATCCTTCAACTAGTATGATTCCAACTAAACCTAATCATTCCTAGTGATTTGCATTACCTCAAAGATCTTCTTGATCTCAACCAGGAAATTTTGTGGATCCTCATTAGTATGTGATCCTAAGAACTCAAGAGGATTCATCCTATCAAAGTCACGGACCCTTGCTGCTACTGATCCACCATTTCAATTCACAGGAGCATGAACCTAATTGTTATGGTTGGTCATACTCTGAGCCAACACTTGTATGGCATTCCAATACTCAGCATTGAAGACTTCTTGATTTGGGACTGGAGGATCTGCGTTTGCGTTCCTGGCATTTGCATTCCTAGTGTTAGATCTACGAGGAGGCATGATATGAAATGTAGAACGTTAAGTTAGAATGGAATTAGATCAAACCTTACGCACGATAAGAGTAACAACAAAGTGTAGTTTTCCTAAAACACTTCATAGCCTCCCTCTCATTAGTTGTGGTGCACTTCACACCCATGAAAAGGACTCTACTTAGTGCGGATTTTCAGACCTCCTAGGACTCTTAAACCTAAGGATATGATACAAAGTTTGTCAAACCCCGAGCTACCCCCGAGACGCGGACACGGAATCTAGGACCACAAATGATCCCAAGCTAACCATGCTGGCATGATCACGAGCATACTAAATATAATAAAGTGAATGCGAAAGCTAAAGCATAATTTAAACAAAAAGATGGGGAATACCCATATTCTATGACTGAGATATTTGAAAACAATGAGTTTAATACAAAGGAAATATTAACTCAATACTAAGATGAAACTAACTGTCTGAAAATATACTCTAAACTGGACTAGAAATTCTGGGACAAGTCCAGCTAAATCTAGCAAAAACACAAACTAAATGACTAAAAGACTGAAATGAAACTCATGACTGTTGTCCTCGGAGAATGAGGACTCACCACTGAATCTACTGAACCGGAGATCGGAAATCGATCTATGCGTGATCTGGATGCTGAGAATCTCAACCTACATCACGAGAAGATGTAGCATATGTATGCTTCAGTACTTGAAGGGTACTGAGCACGTCGGATAGAATAAAGCTGAAATAAAACATAACTAAACAAGCACATAAGCAAGTATGGAAATCTGAACATGATATAGTGAATGCTGAGATAACTGAATGCAATGACCAATTTATAACATGCTGAAATTGAATACTGAAAATACTAATAAATGGTCAATGCAAGAGAGTCTAACTGAACTTTGGCAGCAACTAATAACCGATAATAAAACCACATGAGCTAAACGTGGAGTCCGATGTATACGCCCTATCGAGAGGACCCAATATACCCTGCCAAAGGTATATAGACATGCTGGCGTGATCACTAAGCTGATTTCCCACAGAGGGGACTTACAACCTACTTGGCTAGTAGTTCTGGGACTAATTGGGTACGCTGAACCCTAGTCCAACTAGGTATTATGCTACTCCCATTGATTTATGTAGTTAACTGATTATGTCAGAATTTCTGTAAAATACTGGATAGCTATAAATTGAACATGCAAATTGAGAATGCTACATTTTAATCCGATAATGATGCATTAATAACTGAGGCATGTATAACTGAATAACTGAAATATCTGACCTAGCATGTGTAATTCATGAATTAAAGAAATACGTAGCTAGGGTTCTGAAATTCATGCGATAAACTGAGTAATAACATAATGATCTAATTTGGAACATATATTTTAATTAAGTCATGAAGTCCTGCTATAATTCTAGAAACCCTAGGTTAAATCATCATAAGAGAATCAAGAACTGACTGAATACTAGGGATCCAATGGGTGAAAGAAACACAGTAGTGAAATCCCACATACATGGTGATGAAATTCACGGAAAAACACTTAGGTTTTGGGGCTGGAACTGCTGGACCTTGATGCGTTATTGAACTAAGGTTCTTGACCTTTTTCTTCTTTCTTGCTTCTAATTTTTCTAAGTTTTGATTATTGATTTGACTTAGGTAAGTTTTAGTTATGTTTCTACGCTTAAGCGACTAAAATCTGATGATTTAGGGTCAAAATTACGTATCTTAGAGTTTAAAAGATGTGGAAAAGACCGAAAGACCCTTGAGTAAGTTGCTGTCAGACAAAACGACGACCTGGACAGATGGTCCATCGTTCAATCGACGGTTCGTCGTTCAATTGGCGGTCCGTCGTTTGGTCCGTAGATTGGGTCTATTCGACAAGCCTTTACTAAAACGAGCATAACTTTTTACTCGGATATCTGATTTTAGCAAGGTCGATGGCAATGAAAAGCTAATTCAATTATATATCTTTTGGTAGGTCATGGGACACCTAATTCATTTTTGTTAAGAGTGATGATCATTTGAAGTTGACCCAACTGCATTTCCCCCTAACTGTCTGCTAATTCCCACCTACGGTCAGACCTATGGACCGTGGGTCCACCTACTGACTGTGTTGTTCAATCATGGTTCTTGTGAGAGAGTGGGTGAATGGGGTGTCGATTAACGGTCATAGACTACGGATCATACTCTAACCTAAGGACCGTAGGTCTGTCTGTCGATGAGGACTTAACCAAATTTTCCTGGGTTGAGACTTGGGGGATTTCTGACCCCATTGACGGATGCGAAAGACGGACCGTGGGTCAGGCTGCGGTCCTTCGATGGCAATGTTGGTTGCACATGCAGGTTTTTCTTAAAAACTGGTTTTTGGTCTGTTTTGGATTCAGGGTGTTACATTATCTCCCCCTTGAAACACTCGTCCTCTAATAAAGACTTAACAAGCTGAAATAGAGGGAGAGAGCTGCAAACCGTACTACTAAAAACTGAGAACTGAGATTCAGACTTAATTGAGTTCCGAAAACATGCAAATACGCTGAAAATGCAAGTACAAACTGAGGGAACATGATTCTAAGACTGTATTCACGCATGCATGACAAGAAAACTGAAGAGGGACTATTAACTCAAGCTGGAGTGGAATCGGAAGGGAAGAGGTGAGGATACGTTGCTTTCATGGCTGCTTCTATTTCCCAAGTAGCTTTCTCTACCGACTGACTTCTCCACAAAACCTTGACTGAAGCGACTTCTTTGTTCCTCAACCTTCTAACCTGACGGTCAAGAATCTCAACTGGTACATCCTCATAAGAAAGACTATATTTCACCGCCACACTCTTTAATGGCACTATAGATGCTGGATCACCCACACACTTCTTCAAGAGCGAGATGTGGAAGATCGGATGCAGTGCTGCTAAGTATGCTCGTAATTCTAACTCATATGCCACCTTGCCAACCCTTTTCAAGATCTTGTAAGGGCCTACATTATCTAGGACTGAGCTTTCCTTTCTTGCGAAATCTCATCAACCCTTTCATAGGTGACACTTTTAGGTAAACCCAATCATCAACATGGAACTCGAGTTCCCTTCTTCTTACATATGCATAAGATTTCTGACGACTCTGCGTTGTCTTAAGTCTACCTCTAATGAGTTGAACTTTCTCCATAGCATAAATGACTGAATCTGGCCCTATGAAAGCTGCTTCACCTACTTCAAACCAACCAACAAGAAATCTACATCTACGTCCATACAAAGCCTCATAAGGGGCCATCTGAATGCTGGAATGGTATCTATTGTTGTAGGAGAACTCAATAAGAGGAAGGTGATCATCCCAACTACCTTTGAAATAGATCACACAAGCTCTCAACATATCCTCTAGGGTCTGAATAGTACTCTTTGCCTTTCCATCCGTCTGCAAATGAAATGTTGTGCTAAGGTTAACTTGAGTACCAAGACCCTTCTGAAATGACTTCCAGAAATGAAAGGTAAACTGAGGACCTCTATCTGAGATGATAGAGAAAGGAACCCCATGCAACCTCACAATTTCATTAATGTAAATCTTGGCATAGTCCTCTGCCGAATATGTAGTTTTGACCGCCAAAAAGCGAGAAATCTTAGTCATCCTATCGACTATCACCCAAATGGAGTCATGTTGTTTGCGAGTACGCGGTAACCCTGTGATGAAATCCATATTGATCACTTCCCACTTCCAAGTAGGAATGTCTATCTCTTGAGTCATACCCCCTGGTTTCAGATGTTGTACCTTGACTTGTTGGCAATTGGGGCAATTACTCACAAAATCTGCTATATCCCTCTTCATGCCATTCAACTAATAGACTTCCGACAGATCGCGGTACATCTTAGTGGCACCTGGATGAATAGAATACCAGGAGTTATGGGCTTCTGAAACAATATGCTGTATGTACTTGCCCACATCAGGAACACACAATCTACCCTTGTAGCGAAGTACACCATCTCCCCCCTTGGGAGAAAACCTCCACTTTCTGATTGTGGACTGCACCCTTAAGTTCTAGCAAGATTAGATCACTGTCATGATTTTCCTTAACCTCCACTACCAAAGAATATTCTGCCCCATTCTGAACTGTTACACCTTTTTCCGATATGCTCATAAGGCAAACTCCTAAGCGAGCAAGCCTGTGAACATCCTTCACTAACTCCTTTTTTTCTTCCTCAACATGGGCTACACTACCCATAGATAATCTGCTAAGAGTATCTGCTACAACATTCGCCTTAGCAGGATGATAATGCACAATCATATCATAATCCTTAAGGAACTCAAGCCATCTCCTCTGGCGAAAATTCAGCTCTTTATGGGTGAACACATACTGAAGGCACTCATGATCAGTGAACACATCTACATGAACTCCATACAAGTAGTGTCTCCAGATCATGAGTGCAAACTCCACTGCTGCAAGCTCGAGGTCATGAGTTGGATAGTTCTTCTCATGCACCTAAATCTGTCTAGAAGCATAGGCTATAACCTTATCTCGCTGCATCAACACAAAACCTAGGCCCACTCTGGATGCATCACAATAGATCACATAACCATATGAACCCTCTGGTATAGTCAAGACATGAGCTGTAGTCAATCTAGTTTTCAATTCTGCAAAGCTTTTCTCACAATCATCTGACCATTGAAACTTGACCATCTTCTGAATCAACCTAGTCAATGGTGAGGTTATGGATGAAAATCATTCCACGAACCTTCTGTAATAACACTCTAGACCTAGGAAACTTCTGATATCTGTAGCAGATGTAGGTCTGGGCCATTGTTTCATTGCTTCTATCTTCTGTGAATCCACTTAGATCTTTTCGCCAGATACAATGTGGCCAAGGAAAGCAACAGATTGCAACTTGAACTCACATTTGCTAAACTTAGCGAATAACTGGCGATCATTGAGAGTCTGCAAAATAGCTCTCAAATGACTTGCATGTTCTTCCACATTCCTAGAGTAAATGTGGATATCATCAATAAAGATGAAAACAAACAAGTCCAAGTACTGTTTGAACACTCTGTTCATCAAATCCATGAAAGATGCATGAGCATTGGTTATTCCAAACAACATAACTACAAATTCTTAATGACCATACCGATTTCTGAAGCCTATTTTCGCAATGTCACTATCTCTAACTCTAAGCTGATGATAACTCGATCTGAGGTCTATCTTTGAGAAATGACTAGCACCCTGAAGTTGGTCAAACAAGTCATCAATCCTTGGGATGGGATACTTATTCTTGATTGGGACCTTGTTCAACTGTCTATAGTCAATGCACATTCTGAGAGAACCATCTTTCTTCTTTACGAACAACACTGGTGCACCCCATGGAGAAATACTAGGTCTGATGAAACCCTTATCTAGAAGGTCTTTCAACTGCTCTTTGAATTCCTTAAGCGCTGCTAGAGCCATTATGTAAGGAGGAATAGAAATAGGCTGGGTATCTTGAAGGAGATTAATTCCAAAGTCGATTTCCCTTTCGGGAGGGACTCCGGGAAGATCTTCTGGAAATACTTCTGTAAACTCACAAACTACTGTAAGTAACATAAGAGTTGGGATTTCATACCTACAATCCTTAACTCGAACTAGATGATAGAGATAACCCTTAGAGATAATTTTTCTTGCCTTAAGGTAAGAAATAAATTGACCCATAGGCGCTAAGCTACTACCCTTTCATTCTAAGATTGGTTCATCTGGAAACTGAAAACGAACAATTCTAGTTCTACAATCGACTGAGGGATAACATGAATGTAACTAATCCATGCCTAAAATGACATCGAAGTCTACCATTTCTAACTCTACAAGATCTGCTGAGGTGACATTCTGAGAGACTGTGATAGGAAATTTTAGTATACCCGTCTAGCTATAACTGGGTCACCCACTGGAGCAGAGATGGAGAAAGGTTCTGAGAGAGTTTCTAGATTAACACTGAATTGGACTGCTATGTAAGGAGTTAAAAAAGAAAGAGTAGCCCCTGGACCTAACAATGCATAAACATCAAGGTCAAAGACTCGTAACGTACCAATAACTACATCACGAGAACCTTCTTGATCCTGGCAAGCCTGAAGAGCATACAACCTGTTCTGGCGCTGACCTACACCTGTACCAGATGAGTTACCCTGCTGAGTCGGGCGAATTGTTGGTGCTGCTGAAGTTGTAGACTTAGCTCTACCATTACCACCTCCTTGACCCTGTCTAGAATAATAATCCCTCAACCTGTGACCAGACTGACTGCACCCAAAACATCCTTCATTTCCAGCAAGACACTCGCCCGGATGGTTCTTAGCACACTTCGGGAAAGTGGGGTAAGTCTTGGAGCCTGAAACACTTCCATGAGACTTAGAGCCTGGTGCTTTACCCTTCTCGTCATACCTGTTCTTGGAGGATGGAACACTAGATGATGAAGGGGCTGGAGATGAAAACTTTTGCTGACTCTGCGAGTGATTTCCACCACCCAATTTCTGCAGAGAATAGTCATACTTCCCAGTCCTAGACTTCTTATTATCCTTAGCATGTTCCTTAAGCTTATCACCCTCAACCTGTTAAGCATGGGTCATAAGCCTAGAGATGTTCATATCTCCGAGTAACATAGCATTTCTGCACTTTTTTTTACACCAAATTGGACACTCCATACAAGAACTTATTCATTTGAGCCCTGGAGTCAGCGAAAATGTGAGGAGCACACCTGGAGAGTTGGTTAAACTTCAGCTCATACTCTTGGACTGTCATGTTACCCTGCCTCAAGTTCATGAATTCCTGAGCCTTTGCTTTTCTAAACTCTATTGGGAAAAACTTGTCGAGAAAAGTCTCACTAAAACAATCCCGAGTGATAGGAGCTGCATTTGCATCCCTATTCTCCTTCCACTGAGTTTACCAGATATGAGCAACATCCTTCTACTGGTATGATGCCAACTCAACCCGATCATTCCCAGTGACTAACATTACCTCAAAGATCATCTTGATCTCATCCAAGAAATTCTGAGGATTATCATTAGTCTATGATCCTAAGAACTCAGGCGGATGCATCCTAACAAATTCACATACCCTTGCTGCTGCTGATCCACCATTTTCATTCACAGGAGCATGAACCCGATTGTTCTGGTTGGTCATACTCTGAGCCAACATGTGTATTTCATTCCTGAACTCAGCATTGGAGACTTCTTGATTTGGGACTCGAGGAGCTGCGTTTGCGTTCCTGGCATTCACATTTCTAGAGTTAGCTCTACGAGGAGGCATGATCTAAAACGTAAAATGCCAAGTTAGAATGGAATTAGATCATACCTTACACACGATAAGAGTAACAACAAAGTGAAGTTTTCCTAAAACACTTCATAGCCTCCATTTCATTAGATGTGGTGCACTTCACACCCATGAAAAGGACTCTACTTAGTGCGGCTTTTCAGACATCCTAGGACTCTGAAACCTAAGGCTCTGATACCAAGTTTGTCACGCCCTGATATACCCCCGAGACGCGGACACGGAACCTACGATCACAAGTGATCCCAAGCTAACCCTGCTGTCATGATCACGAGCATACTAAATTGAATGCGGAAGCTAAATCATAATTTAAACTGAAAAGATGGGGAATACCCACATTCTATAACTGAGATATTTGAAAACAATGAGCTTAATACAAAGGAACTATTAACTCAATACTAAACTAAAACTAACTATGTCTTAAAATAGCCTGTAAACTGGACTAGAAATACTGGGACAAGCCCCAGCTAAATCTAGCAAAAACATAAACTAAATGACTAAAAGACTAAAATGAAACTCATGACTGTTGTCCTTTAAGAATGAGGACTCACCACAGAATCTGCTGAACTGGAGATCGGAAATCGATCTATGCATGACGCGTCAGTACTTGAAGGGTACTGAGCATGTAGGATAGAATAAAGGTGAAATAAGACATAACTGAACAAGCACAAAGGCAATTATGGAAATCAGAACATGATATACTGAATGCTGAGATAACTGAATGCAATGACCAATTTATAACATGATGAAACTGAATACTTAATATACTGATAAATGGTCAATGCAAGAGAGTCTAAATGAACTGTGGAAGCTACTAATAACTCATAATAAAACCAATTGAGCTAAATATAGAGTCTAATGTATACGCCCCATCGAGAGGACCCAATATACCCTGCCAAAGATATAAAGGCATGCTAGCGTGATCACTAAACTGATTGCCCATAGAGGGGACTTACAACCTACTTGGCTAATAGTTCTGGGACAAATTGGGTACGCTGAACCCTAGTCCAACTCATTATTATGCTACTCCAATTGATTTATGTAGTTAACTAATTGTGTTTGAATTTCTGTAAAATACTGGATAACTCAAAACTGAACATGCAAACTGAAAATGCAACATTTAATCTAATAATGATGCCTTAATAACTGAGGCATGTATAACTGAATAACTGAAATATCTGACCTAGCATGTGTAATTCAAGAATTAAAGAAATACGTAGCTAGGGTTCTGAAATTCATGCTATAAACTGAGTAATAACATGATGATATGATTTGGAACATATATTTTAACTAAGTGATGAAGACTTGCAGTAATTCTAGAAAGCCTAGGTTATATCATGATAAGAGAATCAAGAACTGACTGAAAACTAGGAATCCAATGGGTGAAAGGAACCCACTAGTGAAATCTCACATATTTGGTGATGAAATTCATGTAAAAACAATTAGGTTTCGGGGCTGGACCTGCTGGAACCTTGCTGCGTTCTTGAACTAGGGTTCTTGACCTTTTTCTCCTTTCTTGCTTCTAATTTTTTTATGTTTTAATTAATGATTTGACTTAGGTAAGTTTTAGTTATGTTTCTAGGCTTAAAATGACTATAATATGATTATTTAGGGTCAAAACGACGTATCTTAGAGTTTAAACGAAGTGGGAAAAGTCCAAAAGACCCCTAAGAAGTTGTTGTCGGACCAAACGACGACCTGGACAGATGGTCCATTGTTCAATCGACTGTCTGTCGTTTGGTCAGTAAATTAGGTCTGTTTGACACCACTTTACTAAAGCAGGCATAACTTTTTACTCGGAGCTATTATTTTAGCAAGGTTGGTGGATTTGGAAAGCTTATTAAATTATCTGTCTTTTGGTATGTCATGGGACACCTAATTCATTTTGTGCTAAGAGTTATGATTATTTGAAGTTGACCCAACTCCATTTCCTGCTAACTGTCTGCTAATTCCCACCTACGGTCAGACCTATTGACCGTGGGTCCACCTACGGACCGTGCTAGTCAATTGTGGTTCTTGTCAGAGAGTGGGTGAATGGGGCGTCGATCGACGGTCACAGACTACAGACCATATTCTGACCTACAAATCGTAGGTCTGTCCGTCGATCAGGACTTAACAAAATTTTCCTGGGCTGAGACTTTGGGGGTTTCTGACCCCATTGATGGATGTGCAGGACGGACCGTGGGTGAGGCTGCGGTCCGTTGATGGCCACATTGGTTGCACCTGCAGGTTTTTTCTGAAAAACTTGTTTTTTATCAGTTTTGGATACGAGGTTTTACAAGTCAGTTTAAGGATTATATTCAAGCATAGTTTAGATTCAGTTTTTAGTTGAGTTTGATCATTAAGTTGTTACTGAACTCTAAATTTTTGTATATCTAGACTTACCATTTTTAAGCTTTCGCGCAATATTATTTATTTTTCTAAAAATCTTTAAGTATTCTTATGATATGCGAGTAGGGTTAGCTTGGTCTCACTCAGGATCTTAAGTCCCGTGTTACGTCAAGGGGTGGCCTCGGTGTGTGACAAACTTGGTATTAGAGAACTGTTTTCAAGAGTCCTAGGATGTTTGTAAAGCCATAATAAGTACAGTCTCTTTATTGAGTGTGAAGCGCGCCACACCTATGAGGGCTAGGCTACGATGTGTTTTAGGAAAAACTTTGCTTTCTTTATATTCTTATACTGTGTAGGTATGATCTCTTTTTTCTAATATGACGTTAAGCATCTTCATTCCATGCCTCCTCATAGAGCTTACCAAAAGAATGTTCATGCCTGCAATGCTAACACTACTCTTAAGTCCCAAATCATGAAGATTCAAATGTATAGTTTCGAAATTCAAATGTTGGCCAACACTCTAGCTAACTGCAACAATTAGCATGTTCTAGTTTCTTCAAATTCAAGTGGTGGACTAGTGGCAGCTAGGGCTCGTAACTTTGTTAGGATGAACCCATCTGAATTTCTAGGATTTCCAGTTGGTGAAGATCCCTAGAATTTTATTGATGAGGTCAAAATATCTTTTGAGTGATAGAAGTGATTCGTAATGATAGGTAGAGTTAGCGTCCTACCATCTTAAGGACGTAGCTCACATTTGGTTGACACAATGGAAGGAAAATAGTAGCAAATATTTCACTCTTCTGACGTGAGAGTGTTTTACCGGGGATTTTCTGGATAGGTTCTTCCCATGAGAGTTGAGTGAGGCTAAGGCCCAGGAATTCATGAATTTGAGACATGGTTCTATGACGGTTCAAGAGTGTGGAATCAAGGTCTCATAGCTCTTTAGGTATGTTCCAAATATCTTTAACAAGTTTCTAATTAGGGTATCTAACTTGGTGAGAACAGGGTACATAAATGTCATGTTACTAGAAGGTATGAACATCTCTAGGATCCTAAATCATGCTCAGCAAGTTGAGGGAGATTTCTTAGGGAGCAAGCTAAGGATAACAAAGAGGCTAGGATAAGAACTATGAGTATTTTTACCAAAAATTGGGTGGTGGAAATCTCTCAGAGTTTCAGCAATAATCTTTAGCCCCAACACCTTCATCAACTAGTGTTCCATCCATAAGGTATTGACTGCATTGATGAACAGGGTGTTCAAGCAGTATTTGGACTTGTTTGTTATCTTCTTTATTAATGATATCCTCTTTTACTCTAGGAATGAGGAAGAACATGATACTTATTTGAGGGTTGTCCTCCAAACTCTCACAGATCACCAGTTATTTTCTTAGTTTAGCAAATGTGAGATTCAGTTGCAACTTGTTGTTTTTCCTTGGGTATATAGTATCTAACGAAGGGATCCGAGAGGATCCTAAGAAAATAGAGACAATGAGACAATGTCCTAGACCAACTTGTCCTACACCTATAAGAAATTTCTTAGGTTTCGCTTATTATAACAGAGGGTTCATGGATGGATATTCATCTATAACTTCTCCATTTACTATGTTGAGTCAAAAAAATGTTAAGTTCCAGTGGCCAGATGATTGTGAGAAGAGTTTCTCAGAATTGAAAATTATTTTGCTTATAACTCACTTTCTGACTCCACCAGATAGGTCAAATAGTTGTGTGGTCTATTGTGATGTATCTAGAGTCGGCCTCGATTGTGTGTTGATGCATCGAGGTAAAATTATGATATATGTTTCTAGACAACTTAAGGTTCTTGAGAAGAAATATCTGAATTATGGCCTCGATCTTCCAGCAGTAGTATTTGCATTATGTTCACGTAGAGGTATTCGCAGACAATGACAACCTTCTGTATGTGTTCACCCATAAAGAGTTGAATTTTCACCAGAGAAGAGAGCTTGAGTTCCTCAAAGGATGTGATATGAAGTGCTTTGCCATTCTTGTAAGGCTAATGTGGTAGCATATGCTCTTTGAAGACTATCTATGGGAAATGTAAAACATGTTTAGAAAGAAAGGAAAGAACTAGCAAAAGATGTTCACCAACTTGCTCGTTTGAGAGTTTGCCTTAAAAGAATAGCACATGGTGGTGTGGCTGTCTAGAATTGGTCAGAATATTCATTGATAGTGTAGGTTATAGAGAAAAAATAAACTGACCCTATATTGCTTCAACTGAAGGGGGCAGTTAATCAACAGAGAGCCGAGGTTTTCTCCCAAGGGGAATATAGTCTGCAAAGCTACCAGGGTCGTTATTGTTCTAAGGTGGGTGAGTTGAGACAACAAATCCTTGAAGAATCCCAAACTCTAGGAATTTTAATCATCCAGGCGCCACTAAGATGTACCGTGATGTGCGTGAAGTATTTTGGTGGAATGGCATGAAAAGGGAAGTAGATATTATGGCAAAGTGTCATAATTGTCAGCACGTGAAAGTAGAACATCAGAAAACTAAGAGGTATTACTCAAGAGATCAATATTCCTTCATGGAAATGGGAAGTGACCAACATGTACTTTATTACGGGTTCATTTCTTACTCGTAAACAACATGACACCATTTGGGTTATAATAGATCGAGTTACTATGTCCACTCACTTTTTGGCTATCAAGACTACAGATTCGGCGGAGGACTACACCATGTTTTAGATTAATGAGATAGACTGGTTGCATTTTGTTCCTTTGTCTATCATCTTAGATAGAGCTCCTCAGTTTACCTCTCACATCTTGAAGTCATTCTATAAGGGTTTGGTAATCATGTTAATCTCAACATATTATATCATGCACAAATGGATGGTCAGGCAGAACGTACAATTCATACCTTCAAAGAAATGTTGAGAGCTTGCATGATCAAATTCAAGGGTAGTTGGGATGATCACCTTCCTCTTATAGAGTTCGACAACAATAGTAACTACCATTAAAGAATTCATATGGACCTTTATGAGGCATTGTATGGGCGTACATAGAGATCTCCAGTTAGTTGCTTTCAAGTAGGCTAAGCATCCTATATAAGGCAAGATTCCGTTCATGATTATATGGAGAAAGTTTAGCTCATCAGGGATACAATTAAGACAAACACGATTCACCAAAACTCCTATGCAGATGTAAAAAGAAGGGAATTGGAGTTCCAAATTGATGATTGGGTTTTCGTTAAAGTGTCACCTATGAAGGGGTGATGAGATTTGGAATGAAAGGGAAGGTCTGAATTAGCTATGTAAGACCTTATAGGATTTTGAAAAGAATTGGTAAAGTGGACTATGAGTTAGAGTTTCCAACAAAACTAGAAGCAATGCATCCTGTCATTCACATTTCCTTGTTGAAGAAGTGTATGGGTGATCCACCATCCATAGTACCATTAGAAAGTGTGGATGTGAAGGATAGTCTCACTTATGAGGATGTTCTCGTTGAGGTTCTTAATCCGCGGGTCCGAAGGTTGAGAAACAAGGAAGTCGCTTCACTGAAGGTTTTGTGGAGGAGTTAGTCCTTCAAGGGATCTACTTGGGATGTAGAATCAGACATAAAGGCCAAGTATCCCCATCTCTTTCTTTCTGATTCCATTCCATCTTGAGGTAATAGTTCCTCTCTAGTTTCTTCAGCCATTCATGCATAGATTTATTCTTAGTATCTTGTTCCTTCAGTTATACTTACATTTTCAGCTTGTTTGAATGACCTTGGAACTTAGTTCAGACATATTTCAATTTCCAATATTTAGTGGTAGGGCTTTCCGTTTATTCCTTCCATATAAAGTTTATTAGTCTCATTCAAGGACAAATATTGTCACGACCCGAGATCACCCCCTAGTAATAAATGGCGTAATTGACCTTGATTAGTTCTTATACAAGCCATTAGCATTTCATGAACATTAAAGCATATGAAAATAACGGAAAATTCAAAACTTTTCTTTAACAAACGAATACATTATAAAATAAGAGTATCCATGACTCATTGGGTCAAAAAACATATATATAAGATTTGGACTTTAACTTCATCTTAATACAACATAGGCACACGACCTTTACATAATCTAATATCAAATAAAGACATAAGTGGACATAGTAGGTTTATCAATGAAACTATAAGGATTCCCAAAGTGTTCATTCCCGAGCTCCTTAGAAACCTATCTTCAAATTAAATCTCCAAACCCTAGTCTTTGTATGAATGTTGAAGAAGGGATTAGAAAAATCACTATGTATGGAAGCCATATATAAAAACCATTGGAACATGCTTTAAAAGGGACATTTAGTTTAAACCATGCTTTATGCATTTTGAACATCATAATTTCAAAGGAGTTGGAGAACATAAGTCACACATATCTCATATATAGACCATCAAGTACGAGGGTAACAATATCACTCATGCATATCTCCTAACATATTCATAATGCACATATAATCTAGTAAAATACATAGTACGCATGCATATTAAAATATGAAGTTCACAGCATCATAGTAAGACAACCACATGAGTAACAATAAGCTTCTACTTGTGCAATGAATAGGCAGGGTACATAGTCCTACCTACACTAAGTAACCCTTTTAGGCCACCATGATCATACTTAACATAAGTTCATACTAACACATAAGAAATACAATCATCATGCATATCTCATATTTGACTCATTTATAACCATCATAGATAAAAAAGATATAAATCATAAACATTAGCCCATATTAAGGAAATACAACCATAAAGCTAAATCATTTAAAGTATGCATCATTCACAAACCTCATAATAAGAATGTAACTAAGACTATAGATACTTTTAGAAGTCATTAGTCATAGTTCATGCAACACCTTCATAATACGTATCTTAATCATGCTTCATATAGTTCACATCATAAGAAACCATCCCTATAATCCCTTTACATGTTCACTTATGCAATGTACATGTGAAGTCCCATAACCCCACATATACTAAGCAAACCTATCAAGAATTCATAAGCATGATCAGTTATTTCATACACCCTTATAAAAAGTGAAACCAACATCATTCATAATAAGTAATACCAACTTCATTCATAACAACGGATACCAACATCATAATACTATTCATAACATGTATACCTCAAGAACCCACCCTAGAATACCTCTCAAGACCTACCTGTGCAATATATAGATAAAGTCCCAAACCCTTAGCCACACTAAGTAGCATACCTTAAGTAGTCCTAGTTAGTGTTTGTCTTATTACTTTCATTCATTCTTTTTAACATTCGGGAAACTTTTCCATAGCCGACTAATGTACCGTGGTTTCACTGTACTTTCAATATTCTTTCCTTAAGATTGGTGTGTGTCTAGAGCCTTTTTGTAGTAGTTTTAACATGTTTTAATCTTTGTTTTGCAGGAAAGGTGTCCAAACCCAAAGCGCAGATGGAAGATAAGATTAAGTGCAGAGGTGACCCACAAAGGCCATCGATGGTCTGTCGTTCCATCCACGGAATGTAGATGGTGATTGTCGACAGATAGTTCAAGCATACGAAGAAACTCGGGGAAATCTGACCAAGTGTGGGGATACAAAAGGATCGACAGTCCGTCGATTGATCGACGGACCATCTTGTTGAATTTTCGTTAAGTTCAGAGATAGTACCAGTACCCGAACTTGAAGAAAGTCTAAGTATGGAACGATGGAAGGCATCGACAAATCGTAGAAATATCGATGGACCGTTCTGTTGGTTCATCGATTGATTCGTAGAAGATGTCAGCTGAAGGATGAAAAAAGATGATAAGTTTGGACTGACGAAGGCTGTCGACGGTTCATCATTTCATCGACGGACCGTCTGTGGTGGTCGTCAATTACAGCCGCGTTTTTGCACAACTTTCCTTATTTTAATTTCTTTTGATTTAGGACAATGTTTTCTATAAATAGGGTGTAAAACCTCGTTTTTGGGGTTAGATTCTATTACTATTATTCTTAGTTTGCTTATGGCAATAGGGTTTTGCAACATTATCATTAATTCAAATTTCTGGATTTTGTTTTCAAGTGATTTCCTGTTATTTCAAGTTGAATTTCTTGATTTTCTTCGAATTGTCAAAGTAAGTTCATGATTTATTGTTTATCAACTATGAATTGTGTTCTTATATGTATGGGTAACTAAATCCAAAATTAAGGTTATGGAAACCATGGGTGATTAACAAAGTAGACCTTGCCAAATAACAATTCTCAAATAGGTTATTGCATGTATTGATAATTCATTCGCTTAGAAGTCTTTTTAATGAGTGCACGCGTTACAACTCAACTTATTGCTAGTTGCCGGACCAAGGAGGTAGTTAATAGGAAAGTCTCGATTGGTGAGAAGTAATAACTAATCCATACATCGACTATGATGCTTAATATGAAGTAAAGATAAGGGTTAGTAGCTTATACACACGTAGCCGGACCAAGGTGCGGGGTGAAATTCTCTAAATGCCGGACCAAGGATTTAGAGATACACTTATCACTTTTCATGCAAAACACTAGGGAAGAATTGTTATAGCTAGGAATACGATGTTATGAACCTATGGGGAACACTTACACCCTAGTTTCTCTCACAACTTGATAAATCCAAAACATTAATCCTATTACTTAATGTACTTAGAGATATAAAAAGACTTTTGTTTCACAAAAACCCCATTTAATTACCTATTTTCGAAAAGAACTTGACTAAATAGAAGTAATGGTACATTCAAGTTAAGTCTAAACCATTTTCCTCGTGGGATCAACCCCAACCTAATCGTTGGGTTCTTTACTTGATACGACTGCTTATACTTCTCTAGGAAGGTGTAATTTGAGCGTATCAAATTTTGGCGCCGCTGCCGAGGAAAGTGGATTTTATATTAACCTTAAAAACATTACTTAAGTTTACTCAAAAAATTCCTAATTTTACTTTTTCTTTTGTTTTTGTTTCTCTCAGGTATAGATCTAGTGTATTCCAAGTACACGGAGCCGAGGAGAACCAATACTTCCATTCGATCCTGAACTTAAACGTACATTTCGAAGAATTAATAATCAGCAAAAACTAGCCAATCTAGGCGATGGGATCAATCGTCAGCCTCCACCGCTGGTTTAGGCTCAAAATCAACTAGTTGTGTAAAATGGGGTTGATGATACTTTGAGGAAGCAGCCTCCCGTCCTATGCGCTCAAGAGTTCTATTAAGGCAACTTCAATATCACTAATTCTGATGGGCCTCTTGTCATACCTCCTCTACCCTATGGGCACACGTTCAGTTAACTAGTAGTATGATGTAGATGCTCACCACGAGGGGTTTATTGTCAGGGATACCATCAGAGGATCCCATGCTCACATAGCCAATCTGAGGTCTGTGTGCAAAAGTTGTGTGGGGAGGCCAGACTTACATATAAACATCATCCGGTTGAGAGTATTCCCTCTATCACTTGGGAGAGGCCGCAATTTGGCTTATTGAGTTTCCCTACAATTTTATATATACTTGGGATAGTTGAGGGATGTGATCCTAGCGCGGTCCTACCCGCTGTCCAAAAATCTCAACCACAAAGATTGAGTGAACAACTTTGTGGCACTACCTGGGGAGTCGGTAAGTAGCTCTTGCGACAGATTTAGTGAGTTCGTGAGAGGCGCCCCAAACCACCGATGATAATAATACAGCAGTACTCGATACTATTGAGGTGTGTTCTTATGGTGAGTGCACATATGCCAAGATCGCAGAGAAGTTAGAGAAAATCTCTCGCAACAATAAGGCTTGGAGTACTAGAAAGTCAAACACTGGGAGAAACACCTTTGCAGTGCAAGCTACACACAATCCGGCTGCAGATGAGATTTGTGAGGAGATGGCTCAAATGAGAACTGAGCTTGTGTTGGTATTGAAACATGTCACTGGAGGTGCAAATAAGGTAAATGCGGTGAATTACTTCCTAAACACTACACCAGTTTAGGCCTATGGCCACACTAAATCTGAGCAACGCTTGAAAAGTGTTGCCTAAAATATTTTTGGGAACACTTTTAAAATGTAGACTAAATTTTTAACTTTTGGCAACAATAATATTGGCAACACTTGTAAAGTGTACCATTTATTGATATAGGCCACACTTTATAAGCATTGTCATAGTATGAAATTAATGGCAACAATTATTTATATATATGGCCACACTTTTAAAGGGTCCTATTTTTATAGTTGTAAAAACAACACTTTAGAAGTGTGGCCTAAAAAATTTCACTAAAATATTAGATTCACTCCAACATTTTCTAATCTCCCTCCATATTTTTACTGGCCAAAAAATAATTGATAAAACATTATTTAAAACTTTCCTATCTGAGAATTAGAAAACAAATTGGGGCTATTTCTCTTCTCCAGAATGGTAGTTTCATGTCATTCCTAACTGAAAAATCCACACAATTTCTCTTCTCTAGAACTTCAAATCGACGAGTAGATACTGAAGATCGAAGAGAGGAAGCTGAAAACTGAAGATCTGAGTTGAAAATCTGAGGAGCTGAAAATTGGAGGAGCTAAGATGAGTTAGCTGTTGCTGACAAACTAGGGATCGATAGAGGAACTGAAGAACGTAAGCTGAAGAACCAATTTCTTCAAGCGTAAGTACCAATATCGTACAACTGAAATTCCTTTTTACTCTCTACTAATCATCTTGATTGAATTTTCGTTTTGTGTTTAGAAGTAATTGATTAGTTTGGGGTTGTTATAGATGAAATTCCAAAGTAGTTGAAGTAATGGAAAAAAATCTGAATGTCAAAGTTAGCCTTAGTATATTGAGCAGACAAGATTTTTCTTCCTTAGAGATACAAGTAAATGAAGGCACTATTGTAAACATGGGTAAACCTTAAGAAGTTTGAAGAGAACTTCCGAACATACCTTTATGTATTTTGTAAATGAACGCACTACTGTTAGGGTTCTTTACTTTTTTCTGTTCGCTCCTCGTACTATAGAATGACGCTGCACTATTGACATGTGTAGTTCGGAGGGACAAAATTCCATTTCTTTTATAAACCCGTCATATAAGTTTGGTGGTAGACATTATAAGTATTAGATACACAAATACTGAACTCATGTACCGAATACATGATTATGTGTATATGTGATTATGTATGTTGTTGAAGTAAAGTGCGGCATCGAACGTGAAGACTTTGCGGAACTTGGACATTGACATAGCGGTATTTATCCCAAGGGATTTTTTATTTTATCATTCCAAAAAAATTCTTTTGATTTAGTTGTGCGAAGTAGCCTTCAATTAAATTATCTAGTTTGGTTTCCAAGTCTACAACTAATAACGGTCTGGCTTCATTATCCTTGCTTTTAATTGGAAGTAGTGAACTCTGGTTAATTATTTTGTGGAAAAGATATGAATCTCTAGTTTCTGTGAAAAGAATATCAGACTTTAGTCTTCATACAATACTTCCTAAAAGAAAATCATATAGACAAATAAGAACACTACCAGATGCTCCCAAGGGATGCATTGTAGCATTTGTGAGTATTTTTATCGCACTAAGTTTACATCAAAGCAAGCAATTAAAAGTTAAGGTGGTATTTTACATCAGATAACTTTTTTTCTCAAATAGTTGCAACAGCAAATTTTTATCACAGGCATTTTCCTATCTCTCTTTAGCTCCTGCAATTGTCGCGACTTCCAGATGTGGAAATAAAAGAAAGTTCCCGAAGTAACCTAGATAGCCTAATCAAACCAACAACACAACTACAACACTTGACACTGACAATCCGTCAAGTACCTCCAAATAGTCAATATAGCATAACATTCTTGAGGTTTTTAAAAGTAGAATACAATAGTAAGAGATAAACTTGTATTATGCCGGATGGTTTGTCTGCTAATACTTCTCTGTGTACGCGTTGGAACGGATACGTCTTCACATTCCTCCATAAAGAAATCATCAGATTGGTTATACTGTCCTCCATAGAAAATGATTAAAAAATGTTTTAATAAGTACTGTGCATATGATATGTTGCGTGTAAATCTTTCGGTCCTCTTTAGCTCTGTAAACCCTTTTCTGATACTTATGATAACTAGCTAGAAATTAATTTTCCAATAGGGCATTCTATTGGACCAATTTTTGATACTTATGATGAACCATGCTACAGATGTCTAAGTAGTTTGTTTTGGAGCCTTACCTATAGGTTACATGTGTACTACTAACATGCATCATGTCAATTTATGCTTGCAGGTTGTCAGCGGTATTAATAAGGGTAGCAATTGCGATTTGAAGGTATAAGGTACACAAAGACTTTACTTAACATTCTATGGAAACTAAAAGCCTCATGACTTACATGAGCATCCCCTCTTGCAGTTACTGCCATAAAAGAGTACTAGTTGTGAATAGCAAGTGATATGCAGATAACTTATGGTAATGTTTGAAGTATGTAGGATCTTATGAGGGTGTTAGAGAAGATAGAACAAAGATTATCATGATGGTTTTCTCTTCTCACCAAGGATATAGTAATCAAATTACTGTAAGGGCTTCCCATGTCAAAAAAGCTTCTTAGTGGCTTGATCCTCGTTTTTCTATAGAGTCTTACTAGTATGTTCCTAATGTTATCTTATGTGCTTTAATTCTATCCAACACGTGGGAAAATAAAATTAGATCTGTAGATGGATAACAACTAGCAAGGGTCATATGTCTGCTTTATGACCTTTTCTACTTATTATCTTAAAAGGTCTATTAGTTGTTTATTCTCAACTTGCATAGAGGATATTGACTATAGTTCATATGTTCAATTGCTTTTGTAATATTATTGATTTATTGTTGTGTCCTCTCTTTGTGGGCTTCTATTCCTCAATATGGAACATTTCTTTTAATATGTTGTTTATCTTGGAGTGGCCTAATATTGTAGCCCTTTGCTATGTTATATTCCCATATTATTGTAAATTTGTAATCAATACCCTGTAGTGAGTAACTTGCAAATATTTTTCCTTAATCATCTTATAGCTGACTCGATCTCAATTTAATTACTTCAATAATTCCAGGAATAGAGGCTCGTGGATTTATATTTGGGCACCAATTGCTTTGGCGATAACCCATTGTTTCCCTTTCTCTCTCTCTCATATATATATATATATATATATATATATATATTTGTATACTGTAGAATGCTTCTGAAAACAGTGAGTTCATCATGTACGTTCTGTATGAGTGCATTCTACTGACACCACTTAATACTAATTTGGTCCAAAGCGGACAGTACCTTGTTAATTAGACTTGGACAGTTACAGTTTATGTTATTTACAACATACAATCCATTTTAACAATATATTGTAGTTTTGGTCTTCTAAATAAAGTATTTGAACTTCTTTAAAATGTTGTTTACAACTTGAACCTGCTTCTCCATACAATTTCTTAATCTTGATTAGTTCATTTAATTTTGTCTATCCTATTAGTAACTTTCTTTCTTAATTGTGTCTATCGTATTAATTGTACTTATTTTTTCTTGGTAGTATCATAAAGATTCAAAAACATTTGTGGAGGATTAAAGGTTTGATTTGGCATAGCACAAGTGCAATGACTAGGTAAGAAACTTTTATCATCTCATAGCACATGATTCTGATAACTTATGCGTGACTTCTAAAACTTATTTATGAAGTAGTTAATGATTTAATGATTCTTAATAAAATATTAAATATTTAATATCTTGATCTTCTAGGAATTCAAATATCCGATCAAGTATTGGATGAATTTAGCAAGGTATAGCAAAGAGTATATTGATGGTGTTGAATCCTTCCTAGATTTTGCTTACTCTTATGGAGATCCAATACGAGAAAAATTTAGTATCCATGTGCAAAATATTGTACTATTTGTTGGACACGAAGGAATGTAGTGTTTGATCATCTAATATGCTATGGATTTGTTAAGGGTTATACTAGATGGATCAATCACGGGGAGTGGGATATTAAGTTGAATGGTGACGATGATATGGATTGCTTGCATGATGATATTGATGGTTTGTTGAATGATCAATTTAGAGATGTTGCACTAGGTGAATGAGTTTATGATGGTCCAAATGAAGATGCCAAGAAATTCTATAACTTTATTGACGAGACAAACAAAGAATTATATCCTGGCTGTACAGGATTCTCAAAATTATCATTCACACTTCATTTATTTGTTAAAGGGTCTACATGGATGGAGCAATGAATCATTCACTTCTCTTTTGGAGTTATTAAAAGAGGCGATGCCCGAGTTGAACATTCCTCCGTCTTACAATAAAACCAAGTCTATGGTGAAGAATTTTGGTCTGGATTATGAGAAAATTGATGCATGTCCCAATGATTGCATGTTGTTCAGGAATGATCATAAGGATGATGAATTTTGTCATACTTGTGGAGCTTCACTATATATTAAATCTCCTGAAGTTGATCGTGATCTTGAGCCTTCAAAAAAATAACATCGAGTTTCAACAAAGACATTGAGACACTTTCATTAATTCCTCGACTCAAAAGACTATTTATGTGCTAAAAGACGGCAGATTCTTTGAGGTGGCATGCCGAGGAGTGTTCTAAAGATGGAAAGTTAAGGCATCCCGCTGATGGTCTAGCATGGAAAGATTTTGATAGGTTGCATCCAAATTTCGCACTAGATTCTCGCAATGTGAGACTTAGATTGTCAAATGAAGGGTTCAATCCATTTCGGACCATGAGTATATCACATAGCACATGGCCAGTTATGTTGATGGCATATAATTTGCCGCCTTAGATGTGCATGAAATCTGAGTATTCTTTACTCTCTTTACATATACCTGGGCCGCGTTCACCTGGAAGTGACATTGATATTTACTTGCAACCATTAATAGATGAGTTAAAATTATTGTGGGATTTTCTGGTGTTGAAACATATGATGCTTCAAGAAATCAAATTTTTCAAATGCGGGCAGCTCTTATGTGGACAATCAATGACTTTCCTGCATATGCTATGTTATCTGGATGGAGTACAAAAGGTAAGTTTGCTTGCTCTTGTTGTAACTATGGCACTAATTCTCGCTATCTTAAACATAGTCGGAAAATGTGCTACATGGATCATCGTGTTTTTCTATCCATGGATCATCCATGGAGATCTAACAAAAGATCTTTCAATGGAAAAATGAATTTAGGGCTCCTCCATCTTTATTAAAGGTTACTGATGTGTTTAATAGCTTACAAGACTTTGAAAATGTGTTTGGAAAGAAGAGAAAGAGATCAAATGATGGCCCATGGAAAAAAACGTCAATCTTTTTTGAATTACCTTATTGGAAGCACAACTTGTTACGCCACAACCTTGATGAAATGCACATAGAGAAGAACATAGTTGATAGCATTCTTGGAACTCTTTTGGATATTTCTGGCAAAACAAAGGATCGTGCAAATGCCTGATATGATTTGAAAGATATGGGAATCAGGAAGAACCTTCATCCAAAAGATATAAAAGATAGTAAGAGAACAAAGTTGGCAAAGGCATGTTTCTCAATGACAAATGGAGATAAATCAATTTTTTGTGGAGTCTTAAAGACAGTCAAGCTACCTGATGGTAGTGCCTCCAATATATCTAGGTTTGTGCAATTGGATGAAAGAAAAGTGTCAAATTATAAAATTCATGATGCTCATTTCATGCTGCATTACTTGCTTCAAATACCGATTAAAAGCATTATTCCTGATCATGTGGCTATTCCTTTGATTCGTCTTAGTTCCTTCTTCCATCATTTGTGTAAAAAAATAATCACATTGGAGGAACTTGATTGCTAAAAAGCAGAGATCATAGAAACAATAAATAAGTTGGAGCAAATTTTTCCTCCTTCATTTTTTGATATAATGATTCATTTGCCTATTCATTTGCTAAATGAAGTGAGATTAGGAGGTCCAGTTTAAAATAGATGGATGTATTCCATAGAAAGAGAAATGGGTACATTCAAATCATACATCCGGAATAGACGTTATCTAGAAGGTTGCATAGCTGAGACACGAGTGGGAATAGATTGTATGAATTTATTCTCAAAATATCTACGTGGTGGTGTGCATACAAGATTTAACAGAAGAGACCGGAATAATGATGAATGTGACCCAAGTGATGCAGAAACTATGATTTTGTTTCGTAACAAAGGAGTTCCTTTAGCAGCAAAGAAAATCGATCCATTCATTTTAGATGACAAGTCACTCAGTCAGGCACATGCATACTTATTGGGAAATTGTGACGAGGTTGAAGGATATATTACGTACCTTAATTTGAATATGGTGTTCGTTTTGTATAATTAATTTTTAACTTGTTTTTTTATTGTCTTAACAAAAAACGTTCATGGTGTGTAGAGAGCGTGAGAAAGAGGTAAATAATCAGCCACGAAGATCTAAATGGAGCAAGGCCAAGAGTCATTGTCAAAACATCTCTCAATTGTTTGATACTCGTGCTTTTGCAAGAGGATGTGCCTGATTTGATAAAACAGTTGTCTAGAGGACCAAATTCTATTGCAAAAAGGTATTTTGTATACCTCATCAATGGATATAGATTCCATGTTAGGAAGCGTGATGGAATGTGTAAAACACAAAATAGTGGTGTTAAACTAGTTGCCTCAACTAAAAGTTTTGCAAGCTCAAAGGATAAAAATCCAATTGCTACAGATCTGACTTATTATGGTAGAATAGTTGATATTGTTGAGTTAGACTATTAAGGCCATTTAAAAGTTGTTCTATTCAAGTGTGATTGGTATGAGGTTGAAAATGATACTTATGGCCTTACTTATGTCTATTTTAACAAGAGATGCTCTCAATAAGAG
The DNA here is from genome assembly GCA_022817965.1 of Solanum lycopersicoides. Taxonomy (NCBI): domain Eukaryota; kingdom Viridiplantae; phylum Streptophyta; class Magnoliopsida; order Solanales; family Solanaceae; genus Solanum; species Solanum lycopersicoides. The sequence continues at coordinate 74,617,093 of CM040618.1, read as the reverse complement.
CCTTTTGTGCTTGGATCTCAAGTCCACCAATGCTTCTATGTGCAAGATCCATATGATCAAGATAGACATTATGTTATCAAGACTGTTCTGAGAGATTTGTTTACCATGAGTCATCAAGTTGAATCTAATCTCTCACAAAGTTATGAAAATGAGCCATATGTACATTCAGTGGGACCACCTATACAAAAGGATAATGGTGAAGTTCTCTTAACAAGGACTGATTTACCAGAAACAGTTATTGATGTGCCTTTGGAAGAATTTATTACTCAACAACCTGAAGATGAGTATGAAGAGGAATTCGAAGATGAGTCTGCAGATAAGTTTGAAGACGAGACTGAAAATGAGTATGAAGATGAGTCTGAACATGAGTCTGACGAAGAGTTTGAAGATGACACACCATGAGTTTCCTTATTTTTGTGATGACAATGTGGTGCTCACTTACTGTTTTGTTATTTAATTGTTTTTTTGATACAACACATTAAGATATGTAATATGTGGAATTGAAGATTAGATCGCTACAATATTTAAGTATTCTGTTGGCTTTTTCCCTTGATTTCTGCTATGATATAGATATGTGTAATATTTTCAGTTTTGTACATTAGACAGGGTTCATTGGTGCTTTTTCTCATAGGCTTATGTGACCATTGCAGTTCAAATCTGAGTTTTGGTTGAAGACTCTACTTCTGAAACAACAGTGCAAGTGAATAATGTAATGTTCTTTTCTCCATTTTACTGTAACATTTCACAGTATCTCTTTATCTTTTGTTTCAAATTGACCACAAATCATGGAGTTTACCAAAAGCTTTATTTACTCCTTGTGGGGTTCTTTTGTTTACACCTAAAGCTTGAGATAGTAAAGACATATAATATAGAAGGTTAGCAGCTAGCCGGTATGAGTAATCTACTTTTCAGTTACACTTTCCAGTGTTTATTGTGTTTGTGGGCTGTTGGATGTTATGCTAGGTAAGAGATAAGAGGAAAATCAATGTTATCAGCTAGTGGACTTATTTGTTTCCTATTATTATCAGCTAGTGGACATTACTGGCAGAAGTGTGAGCTCTGTAGTATTTCTGGTATAGTTATCAAACTACTTGGTATTGTCAAGTTAGTTCTATGTTGTTATTGATATTAAGCTAGAAAAGATGTATTGGTTATTGTTGTTTCTTGTTGGCCTCTCTTATTGGTGTTGATGATTGAATGTTCTTTGCTTATGATAAAAGTATTCTTGCATTTCAGAACCTTGTTCGCTTATCTGTATTTGAAGGTTACATTGCTACTTACTCGGAGATGAAAAAGGTATCATTTACTATTAATTGAACCAATTGCCTTATTGGAAGTATCCAATTGCCTGAAACACTGAATTGGCTTCTTTGTCTATGGCAGCAGCCTTGCTTATAACTTTTTTAATTTTTACTGCAGCCTCTAAAAGTTTAACAACTGTTGGAAGACAATATAAAAAAAATAAAATTTCATAATTATGAAACATAAGTAGAGAAATATTTTTGCAATCCTAGGTTAATATTACCTTGAAACAAGAAAATCAAATTTTTTACTTAGGAAAACTGATGCATCATCAGAAGTCTTATCAAAAGAAGCTATGTTTTAAACTTCTACTACCAAAGATAGTGCAACAGCTATAACAATTGCTGGTGTATCCTTATGTATAGCTTATGGTTTTTGAATGAGTATATAAATGAGTGAGGTAAAGAATTATCAAGATATGTAAGGTGAAAGCTGAAAAACATGACATGTAGAAGGAAATTTATGAAAACCATTCTGTAGAAGGGAAGTATGACTGCAAGGATTTCATCTACTAATATGTTTGTATTTGAAACAGAACACTCTTCAATATTTGTAATCTACCACTATGAAGATTCTGGCTCGTGAATTTTTGTGATTATTCTTTGTAGGTCTATTTGATACAAGAAAAAAGCAAGAAGAATGAATCAATCAACAACACTAAAGAAAAAGGGTTCGAATCCTAACAAAGCTCAAAGTCCATTGAATAATTTGGATGCTGATATGCAATACAGCTCAAGTGCTGAATTGGTCAATTAATTTAAGATTAAGAGAGAAATTGTTGCAAACGAACGCAATAATAAACCTAGGAAAGAGCACCTACCAATAGCGCTTAAAAGAAAGAATTCCGTGGATTTCATTCCACAACAAGGAAAAAGTAAATTTGGTGGCCACAAATCATTTATTCAGTCATCTCCCAGGGAAGAACTTAGTACTGCAAATATGATTGTAGGGAAAGGACAGAACAAATCAAGGTCATGTCAATCTGGAGAGTCCATTCAAGAGAAAGGATTTAAAGTGCCTATGCCTAATTTCAGGTTCCAAATGTCGTCCAATGAAAATGTTACTTCTTCTGTACATGTGACTGGAACAACACTAGGTAATGGAGAGGAACAACATGAAATTCAGGATCTATTAAACTTCAAACAGGTGAAGAGAAAGTTGGTCCTACAAGCCACTAGTGTTGAATAGTTTCTGAAAGACCAACAGATACAGAAAGAACATGATATTGATCATGATCTACCAACCAAGAAACACGTAAAGAAGAAGTCAGTCATACCACCTACTAGTTCTTATCAGTTTAAGAAACAACAAGGGATAGTCATTGGAGATGAAAGAAAACAGATCAATCACACAGTTGCTGATGTCGAATATACACCTGCTCCTTCTATTCATCTCCATAATAAAGGATTGGATGCTATTGAGGATGAAGTAGAAATCAAAGAGGATGAGTGTGCAATAGACGAGGAAGTTGATATTGATTGTAGTGCAAAATGTATGTTTTAAATCTTGTAAGATTTATTACTCATTATAGATAAATTTCTTATTCCTGTCTTGTAGGGATATCGGAGCAGCAAAATGTTCGAGCAAAAACAACATGTAAGAATATTCATGCAAGAACTTTGGAAGAAAGGGAGGAAGTGACATTTGATAAAGGACAAGCAGTGGGACCAACCGATAAGATAGTGTAAGAATTAACCCATTTTATCGAAACAATTGCAAGAAATCCTCGATTCATCAGCTTGATGTACATTAGTTGACATGATGTGCAAAAAGATATTAAAAAGCGCATGTGGGAATATATCAATGTAAGACCAATCAATTTTGAAATTGCATTTTTCATTGTTTTTTACTAATGAAGATAAATATATTTTATTTTGCATAGTCCAAATTCCTAATTCCGGTAGAAGGAAAGAAGTGGGTGATGACTGGTCTTCGTGATGCTTAGAGGCGACACAAACAAAAAACTAAAGAGATAATTTTTTAGTACTGTTGAGGAAATGCTAGCGAAACGTCCTAAAGACATTCCAGAAGCTCAATTCTGCCAGTTGATCGAGTATTGGAAACACCCAGTTGTTCAAGTAAAGCTAAAATAGTGCATTTCTATTCTTTGACATATTTTGCATCATATATATTCTTTTCTTTTTTATTTATCGATTTAAACATCTCTTTTTATTTAATTATAGGCCATAGATGAAATGAATACTAAAAACAGGAAATAACAACAGTGGAGGCATCAAATGGGACCAATTAATTTTGCAAGAGTACGCGTGAAATTGGTAATACTTAGCAGACATAAGAATTTAATCTTTACATACTTTTTATAAAAGGCAAATATTTTTTAAATTTCATTTGATATAATTTGTAGCGTTCAACAAAAGAAATTAATGAAGAACCATCACAACCTTAAATGTTTATTGCAACTCGTACAATGACGGGAAAGGAATTCTGACCAATACCCGAATTGCAATAGTATGTTTCTTAAAGAGGATTGTTGGTGAATTTAATTCAGACATATATCTTATTTATTGTGGAGAGTGTAAATATTTCTTACTGTTAGCTATGGATGCTAATTTTATTCAACAGACTGAACTTCAAAATTGTCAAAATTCTGGGGAAACGACGGATGATGCCTTTAGGGCTGTGTTTGGAAAGGAACAACCTGGCCTACTTAGGTGTTATGGCAGATCAGTGACAACAAGTTCTCTAAAAGAAGATGAAGAAATTAACATGCTAAAACAAAAGCATGCTAATGAAATCAGTTCTCTAAAGGAAGAAATGAATAAAAAAATGATTCAAATGAGAGTAAAATGCAACATCTTTTTAGCTAGTTGCTGCAAAACAACCCTGTATTGAATGTTCAAGATATACCAGGGGTTGTTGGATCTAATATTGTTTCACCTTTTGAGGCAAGTAGCGCACAGGCTGTAAGAGGCAAAAATATTCCACATTCTTCAGGGTCAACTCATGATTCAATTCTTCAAAAGGTATTTACTTTGTTCCTTAAGGCTTTTCTCTAACTTTCTCTCCTCTGGAACCTCTCAACTGTATTTTCCTCAACTGATTTGTTTGTGTAGTTGTGGCTCCATCCGGCAGTCCATGATTGGTAGTGATATTTTAGATATCTTTAGCAAAGTTCCCTGTCAAAAAATTGCTATCAATGGTGTCTTTTTCTGGTTTATATTTGCAGAAACAATTGAAATGTTGTTGACAAAAAATGTGAGCTATTTGTGAAGTATATACAGAGCTGTGATTGTTGTTATCCCTAATGGTCCATTCCTGCTAAAATGTTGACTTTAGCTATGTTGCACGTTGATGCAAACATTATTTCTAAGCATACATATTCTTTTATAAGAAATGCAAACTGCACAGTCGCTGTCTATAGAGGTTTAGTCATCCTCCTATATGCATAAATCAGGATTAAATACCAAAGGGTCTTCCCATATAGCTGAGTCCCGGCCAATTTCCCAAACATTAATCAACACTTTTGAACCTTTAGGGACACTGTAGCCAAACACCTCAACATCTTCCTCTATTTTTTGAGGTACCAAAAGAGGAGTTGGAGGGTGCAGCTGAAAAGTTTCTTTCATAATGCACTGTAAGTAAGGAAGTCAGACAATGTCAGCTTCCTCAATCGGGTTCCCTTTTCCGAAGAATCGTACGAGCTAGTCTCAGACTCTCTTCATAACTAACTATGTAAGAATCTCTAATAGAAGTATCAATCACACTAACTATGTAAAGATCTCTAATATTAGCCAAAGTCAAGGTGAAGTTACTAAAGACAAAGCTAAAAGCAAAAGAAGCAACCCAATCTCAAAAAACAAAAGAGAAAGCTAAATCATGTTTTAAGGTAGAAATAAAGTAGAAACTTTTGGGCCCTACTATGTGTCCCTACCTCCTTCTCATCAAACTTTTTAAATACAATTTTGAAATGCTTGTAATATCTCTAAAAACAACTTACTAATCCTGATTTAATCTAGGTATTCAATCTCATCTTGTGTGAAATGTTAAAATGCTCGGATATTGTGAAAATTTAAACACATCAAGTAAAATTATAGAAAATAAAAGGACAAAAGTAAAGTAGTTTTATGACTTTAGGTGAGGATACCAAATGAATTTGGTCCCTTGAAAATAGAACAACAATTCTGCAAAACATAGAAAGTGGAAAGAACTGGGTAAGGGGTCACAAGTTTTTTTAAAAGGCGGGCCTTTGTTTTGAACTAAATAGTAAGTGTAAATAAAAGCAACCTAAAAAAGTGGACAACTTTTTCAAACATGAATCCCACTTACCTATTTAACAGCCTAACTGCCCCAAAACTGCTTCTTATTTCACTTCTTTTTGTATTTTGTCTGTGACTTTGGTTGGACAAAAAATTAGCATTACTGTTAGCTTCTATGTATGTATGAATACAATTGAAAGATTCACATTGATTAGTTAACTCTTAAAAGATTCACATTTCTGTCAACTGCATAGGCCACTGAATATATGGAAACGCGGTGTTGAGCAGGTGATATATGTATTTAACGATCAAATACTTGACCCTGAATGAAGTATGATCCACTGTGTCACACCCTTGTTGACAGTAGCAAACACACTTCACTAAATCCCCTCCAAATGTCACCACTTTTTCATTGGTTGACAATTTATATCTCAATGCTCTCCAGACCACAAAGGACCTTTTGAATGGTAATGTTGGAATCTGGAAATCTAGAAAAGTTTGAATCTGAATATCTGGAAATTGGAAATTTGAAATCTGGAATCTGGAAATCTGGAATCTAGAAATCTGAAAATTTGGAAATCTGGAATTTGGAAATCTGGAAATCTGAAATCTGGAAATTTGGAAATATGGAATTTGGAAATCAATCAGGTTCTGAAATGAAGATGAATATTGAGGATGTATAGTTGTTGTTTTATTAAGGTTCCATGCTTATCTTTAACATCTAGGATTCATATAGCTAAACATCTACTTTTGATGTCTTTTTCAAATTAACTAAACTAGCAGCTGACTCAGCTTTAACATATACTTTTGTTGCAATCTGATTTGTCGGAAATTCTAAATGTGTAGGGAAATGGAGGTGATCCAATTTTAAGGGTCGCTACAAGTAAATTTGATCTCATTGAAGTGTATTATGAAGAGTTTTTGAACTATTGTAAGATTACTTTGTGAATAATTGTGTACAAGTATTTTGAATATTGTTAAATAAGTATGTGTAAGTACACAAGACATACAATGCTTTGAGGTTTATTGAAAATCTATGTATTTGAATTACTTATGATCCAATTTAATGCTTGAGATTAGTTATTGTAAAATACTATTGGTGGTTTTAAATTAGAAATTGTGGCATATATTTTATAGCCAAAATGATATGACCACACTTAAAAGTGTAGCCTTAGGACTGTAAATTGTGGTAATCACATGGGAAAGGACTACACTTCAAAGTATTGTCATACATTAGATTGAAAAGGCAACACTTTAAAATTGTTGTCATACATTAGATAGAAAAGGCACACTTACGAATTGTGGCCAATAAGAAAGCTAAGGCAACACTTAAAAGTGTAGTTGTATGAGATATAAATTTTTCTATTGAGGTACATAAAAGTGTGGACATTTTACCTTTTAGCCTACGCTTTTAACCATAGTTGATAAGGCAACACTTGAAAAGTTTTGCCTAAAATCTAAGGTAACGCTTCATTTGGGCACCCCTGGAAAAGTATTGCCTAATGTCCAAAAGTGTAGCCTTTTATCTAAGGCCACACTTTTTTCTAGTTTAGGCTACACTTTAATAGGGTGGACGGAGGCCTAAAATGGTGTAGTGAAACCACAACCTCCAGCGGATGAGTACTATTATGAAGAGGATACTTATGCAGTGAATGATCAGTCGGGGGGTTTCCGACCAAACACCCAAGACTCCAATCAGGAGAATTGGCGTCACGGTCAAGAAAATCATGGTCGGAACTATGGAAATTACGACAGAGAGGTCTAGTATGTTCGAGATGTAAACTACAACCGCGACAACAACTTCAATCGGGGTAACTATGGTAACAGAAATGATAGAAGTGGGCCCTATGTTCCACCTCAAAATTGGGAAGTTGCTCCTAGGGATGGTGGAGGTAGTATGGCAAGAGTTGAACATACGTTGCAATATGATGGGAGATTTGATTCTAGTAATGAGCACGCCAAGGGAATGAAAGGCGATTTAGCTAACATTAGGCTAAAGGTGGATGCTCATGCGGTCTCGATTAAGCATCTTAAGTAACAAATTGCCCAATTGTCTACTACTGTGAACCCACGCCAACCGGGTACTCTTCCTAGCAATACAATTCAAAATCCTAAAAATGATGGACATTTCATGACAATCACTAATCTATGAGGTAAGAAAACTATTGATCCACCTATGCCGTTTGTGGTAGAAGATAAGATGAGAGAATATAAAGAGGTGGTGGAAACTAGTGGTGTATTGATGGACAAAACGGAGAAAGAAGCACCCCAGAAAGTGGTCCCCATTCCTAGACTGCCACCACCATTCCCTTAGAGATTGGTGAAGAAGACTGGGGATGGTATATACCGGTGTTTTATCACTATGTTGAATCAACATTCCATCAATGTCCCTTTGATAGAAGCTTTGGAGCAAATGCCTGATTGTGGTAAGTTCATGAAGGATATGTTACAAAGAAGAGATCGGTAAGTTTTGAGGATGATGACCGAATGCAGCATTGTAGTTCTATTGCTACAAGTTCTCTTGTGCAAAAGAAGGAAGATCCAGGCGCCTTATTTATTCCATGTACCATCGAATTATTACACTTTGCTAAGGCAATATGTGATCTAGGTGTTATCATAAACCTCATGCCTCTTTCCATTTATAAGAAATTGGATTTGGGTGACCCAAAGCCCACTGCAATGCGGTTACTGATGGCCAATCGAACAATGAAGAGGCCCATTGGGATAATTCATGATGTGCTCGTGAAAATGGAGTCGTTTATATTTCCGACCGATTTTGTGATTCTTAATTGTGAGGTGGACTTTGAGGTTCCTATTATTCTTCGGAGGTTGTTCCTTGCCACTAGTCGCGCTTTGGTTTATATGGAGGAAGGATAGATGAAGTTTAGGTTGAACAATGAAGAAGCAACATTCAATATTTTTAGGTCCATAAAGCAGAGTGGTGAGATCCAAACAATATTTGCTATATCCTACAGGGTTGAGAGTATGTCTGAGGTACAAATCGAAGATCACCTAGGTGTTGTGGCACTAGCGGCATTGATCATGAATTTTAATAGTAATGGTATTGCAGATTATGGGTCTTTGGTTGCGGCACTTGAACAAAACAAATATCGGTCCAAACAAAAGAAATTTGAGTTAGATATAAAGAATCGCGAGTATCCACCAGCGAGACCATCTATTAAGAAGGCTTCAAAATTAGCGCTTAAGGCTCCACCACCTCATCTGCGGTATGTATTCTTGGGTAGAGATGACATTTTGCCGGTAATTATTGCATTGGATTTGAATGTGCAAGAAATAGAGTATCTGGTTGAAGTATTGAAGAGGTTCAAACGAGCCATTAGTTGGACTATTGCGGACATTATTGGGATCCCTCTCGGTATTTGTTCACACAAAATCTAACTCATGCCCGATCAAAAGCCAAGTATTGAGCACCAGAGATGGTTCAATTCACCTATGCAAGAGGTAGTGAATAAGGAGATCATTAAGTGGTTGGATGCCGAGTCATATATCCTATTGTAGAAAGTAGTTAGGTATGCCATGTTCAGTGTGTGCCTGAAAAGGGGGGAATGACAATAGTGCCTAATGAGAGGAACGAGTTTGTTCCAATGAGGCCGGTGACCTGATGGAGAGTTTGCATGGATTATCGGAAGTTGAATGCATGGACTGAAAAGGACCATTTCCCAATACCTTTCATGGACCAGATGTTAGATAGACTCGCAGGAAAATGATGGTATTGTTTTCTTGATGGCTATTTGGGTTACAATCAAATATCTATTGCCCCGGAGGATCAAGAGAAGACCACCTTTACTTGCCCTTATGTGACGTTCGCTTTCAAGAGGATGTCGTTTGGGTTATGTAACACACCGACCACCTTCGAGCGATATAAGATGTCGATATTCTCCGATATGGTGGAGGACACTATTGAGGTATTTATTGATTACTTTTCGCTTGTTGGCGACTCCTTTGATCGGTGTTTGAGTCACTTGGCGGAGGTTCTCAAAAGATATGAAGATTTTAATCTTGTGCTAAATTAGAAAAACTGTCACATTATGGTGAAAGAAGTATAGTATTGGTCCATCACATATCGGAGAAGGGGATAGACGTTGATCGAGCAAAAGTTAAAGCTATAGAGAGACTTCCCCCATCCATCTTTGTAAAAGGTGTTAGAAGTTTTTTGGGACATGCGGGCTTTTACCGGAGGTTAATTAAGGATTTCTCAAAAAATGCATATCCTCTGTGCAAATTACTTGATAAGGAATGTAAATTCTATTTTGATGAATCCTGTCTGAAGGCATTTGGAGAGTTGAAGGAGAAGTTGGTGTCTGTACCCATTATTATTTCCCCAGATTGGAGCAAGCCATTTGAGGTGATCGGTGTTGCTAGTGGGGTCGCTCTTGGTGTGTTATTGGGATAGAGAAGTGATAAAATCATTCACCCCATATATTATTCAAGTTAGGCCCTAAATGAAGCACAAAAGAACTATACGGTGATTGAACAAGAGCTTCTTATAGTGGTATTTGCGTTCGAAAATTTTGATCCTATTTGCTTGGCACGAGAGTCATAATGCATACTGACCACTCCGCTTTGAGGTACTTCATGGCAAAGAAGGATACGAAGACAAGGTTGATTAGATGGGTGTTATTATTGCAGGAGTTAGATTTTGAGATAAAAGATAGAAAAGGGACTGAAAATTAAGTTGCCGATCAATAGTCCAGATTGGAGGATGAAGCTATGCGATAGTTGGGTGAAAAGGTTTAAATTGATGATACCTTCCCTAATGAGCATGTATTGGCTGCTTCTCATGAATTGATTCCATGGTTCGCCAATTTTGCAAATTATCTGGCCAATGATATAGTTCCATCGAACTTGTCCTTCCATTAGAGGAAGAAGTTCATGCATGATCTAAAAAAGTTCTTTTTGGATGAGCCTTATTTATACCAGAGTTGTGCTGATGGGATTATTCGTCGTTGCATGCCATAAGTTGAGATGTTAAGTGTTTTGGAGGCATGGCACTCCTCGCCTGTGGGTGGGCACCGTAGTGGTATCCGGACTACCCACAAGATTTTGCAGTGTAGGTCCTATGGGCTAACCATTCACCAAGATGCTCACGAGCTTACCAAGTCATGTGATAGGTATCAAAGAGATAGAGGAATTTCTAAGAGGCAAGAGCTCCCTTTAAATCTCATTCTAGTGATTGAGTTATTTGATGTATGGCGCATTGATTTTATGGGACCGTTTGTGAGTTCTCATGGGATGAAATATATACTTGTGGCGGTGGACTGCGTGTCAAAATGGGTAGAAGCTATAGCACTTTATAACAATGAAGGGAAGAGTGTCACCACGTTCTTGATAAAGAACATCTTCTCCAAATTTGGCACACTTAGGGCCATTATTAGTGATGGTGGATCTCACTTTTGCAATATATTGTTCAAAGGGCTATTGGAGAAATATGGGGTTCTCCATAATGTGGCCACTCTGTACCATCCACAGACTAGTGGGAAATTGAGGTGTCTAATAGAGAGATCAAGCAAATTCTGTCGAAAATGGTAAATTCAAATAGAACGGATTGGTCAAGGAGGCTTGATGATTCTCTTTGGGCCTACCGGACTGCATACTAGACCCCATCGGTATGTCTCCATACCAACTTATAATTGGGAAGGCTTGTCACTTTCCAGTTAAGTTAAAGAAAAAAGCCATGTGGGCAATGAAGAAACTGAAGATGGATTGGAATGAAGGAGTGGAACAAAAACTTAATGGGTTAAATAAGCTTGATTAGTTTTGCCTAAAAGCGTATGAAAGTTCAGCCATCTACAAAGAGAAGATGAAGAAGTACCATGACCAAAAGATTGAAAAACGAGAATTTGTAGTTGGGGACTTGGTGCTTGTATTAAACTCTAGGCTACACTTGTTTCCACAAAAACTCAAGTACAAGTGGACGGGACCATTCCTAATCACTAAAATGTTTCCACATGGAGCGGTTGAGTTGGAGAACAAGGAGGGTGCAAAGTTCACTATCAACAGGCAAATAATTAAGATCTACGTAGGGCATGCAGAGAGTGTCCATGAAGTGGTTGAGGCATATCACCTTGATGAAGTCTGAGTAATCAAAGATCTTGCGTCGTGCCGCGACGTTAAATCAAGCACTTCTTGGGAGGCAACCCAAGGTGTATCCTCTAGCCAACAATAGGTTTTTCTTTTCTTTGTAGGAATAGTTGCATTCTTTTTTTTAATTTTATTTTACTCATCCTCATGCTTTATTTTTTTAGCTTTGGCTAGATAGAAGTTTAGGGTCCATGTCTCAAAAGTGTCTAGAAAAACACAAAACTAATAGCTTAATGGGTGTTGAATATGCAGGGACCAAAAAACTCGAATTCTGTAGAAAATAGTCTGGTGCACAGATCTATGGACCATATCGATGTCTTTTCATTCAAAGACGGACCGTCGATGGTGTCTGTAGATCCCACGTATGTCTTGAAATTCTGTCTAAGTCATTCTGCAATCGACGATCCGTCGGCTGACTTACGGACTATCGAAGGGGTTTCGTCAGTCCAAAGAGCCAGTGACCCTACCCAACCTAGCCGTTTATATTAATAGAAAAACCGTTCATTAGACTCCAAAAAATTTTCAAATTCTTTTCCCAACAGTTTCCCTTCCCTTATTTCCTTCCTTTCTCATCACAACACCATATTTCTCCCTTCCAAATTCATTAGATATCCCCAACCTCCAAATCCTCCCAAATTCCCTAAAACCTCTTATTCACAAATTCTACTTGGTTCCTATCGCTTTCTCTGGTCGGTGTTCAAGGTCGGGCACGTAGGTTGTTGCAAAGATCACCACTCCTTCACTCCACTACGATTTTTAGGTATTTCGATTCCCTTTGTTTGATGAATTCTCGTTCATTTGTTCCTGGAAACGAAACTTAGTCTTGACATAGGGACAAAATTGTATGTTTGTGCTTGTTAAAATGTGGACAAAATTCCCCTTACATTGCAAGAAAGTGAATGGGTAGTGGTGTAATCTGTTTAAAATGAGTTTATAGACTTTACGACTTACAGTTTGGTAGCTTCTTTGAATCTGAGAATGAACTTTGCGAAATAAAAACCCTAAGGATTAAGAACTTGTATTTTAATGGTTGTTATGTGTTGGGTTAACTTGTGTGGGTATACAAGGTGTCAAAATGTGATTATAGAAACAAGGCCTGAAATCTGTCTCAGGCCAACAACATGAGACCCCGTCGATGGAGTCCGTCGATTGAGCAAACTTAAAATTATTTAACTCAAAGACAAAAACATGAGACCCCATCGACGGACCATTCTGCACGTTCGTAGTTTCCAACTCAGACCCTGTTTTGCGAGAGTTTAAAAATTATTGTAAGTGTCAGATGACGAAAGTGGACTACGGTTCATCGATTGTTCGACGGGCTGTTCTGCACGTCCGTCTTTCCCAACTGAGAGGTCTGTAGAGTGAAAAATCTAAATAATTCCTATGTGTCCAATGAAGGACACTATCGACGGGCCGTCGATAGTGCTCGTCAAGTAGTACTGCAGGTCTGAACTGGAATGTGCCTTGTTTTTCCGTTCTCTGTCTTGTTTGTTTTGTGTGTGTAGTAAGATTGCTATGAGACTAAAAACTACTTTACAGGTACATATGGCCCCCAAACCACACAAGTTTTATTCCAGGGGCAGATCCAAGTCCGTTGCACCATCTCGTCGGATGATTGGCACTTCCGACGATGAGCGGATCCTGAATATGTACCCCCAAGCACCCGTATCCCTACACTTGCTGCACGAGCCACTCGGGGTACCCCCAGAAGGTGGCTTCTTGCGTAGTCACTACCTCCCAGTTTAATGAGGAGCGCACACTGAACGACTCACCGTCTCGGTCAGCCTCGAGTTCTAAAGGAGCGTCTGGATCTAAAGAAGCAACATGTTCAGAGTCGTCCCACTCTACGGGGTCAAATGAGGCAACTACCTCTGGTTGCCGAGCACATGGAACCTCTCACCAAGAGGTACCTGCCCGGCAATCCTCGTCTAATGAGGCTCATTGTTTAGAGTCTCCTCCGGCACCCAATGATGATATCCGTGCACTGGTTCTTGAGGAGCCAATTCAGTGGTGCGTAGATGGTCAATATAATATTTACAGGGACGCACAGGTTCTGAATGACAAGGGGGTGATGACCCATTTCATGACAGTCGAGCGGAGAGTTCTTACAGAGAGCCTTCATACACTCCCTGATGTGCATAGATTGTTCACCCGCCACATGCTCGAGTGGATGGCTAAGATTTTGGGGTCGTATAGCGAGGAGATTGTTCGAGAGTTTTACGCCTCATATATGGCAACTCTCAGAGTTTCTTGGACAAGCGGGGGAGACCTGCCAAACAGGACCCACTCACACACATTCTAGTTCGAGGCTTCCGGGTGGATAATTCTCCTACTATTCTCCGTCGGTTCCTGTGCGGTGTCTCCACTGATGTTACTTGGGACCCCCTACTCCGGAGTTTGATTACATGTGGGGTATGGTCAAGAGTGGCCATTTTTAGAGGACTAGAGATTAGAGAGAGACCACCAAGAGGTGGCTTGCACATTTGCTGTCCATTGACGGTGAGGGAGCAAACTAGGCGTTAGACCCTAAAGGCCTTATCAAAAAGGCAAACTTCACCTTCACAGCCAAGTTCTTCTGGTTGTTAGTCCGCCACCGCCTATCTCCGATGGCAGCAGATAACATTCTTACATGGGATAGAGCAGTATTGGTAAGAGCCTTGGTGGCCGGGTTGGAGATCGACTTTCCAAAATTATTGATCTCCGTGATACATTCGAGGGATTTTAAGACCTCTACTACTTACCCATTTGCCTCTATGATCTTCCATTTATGTAGAGATGTCGGAGTGCCCATTTGGCACGGTGATTGTAAGATCTCGAAAATGACTTCGATGATGCTATAACCTAACATGATTTTTATGATGGTCTAAAGTCTTAAAATGGTCTATAATATCGTATAGAGGCAGTATCTAAGATTTTAGGTGCATTAGAAGTCAAACGTCCATGACGTTCGAAAGAAGTGCCTTGAAATGACCTTGTGTGTCGTGACATGTTTCGTCAAGTTTTACGTGTTCGTTTTGGATAAAATTCATGTGAGAGGTCCTAAACTCGTGTAATAGAATGTTTGGGTTGGAAACATCCGGGAAAACATCCCCAAGGACCTTCCAAGGGTCCTTGAGTAAGGACCCTTTCATTGAGCCACGACTACCCAAGACAGCCCAACCTACGGAGGCAATTAACGCTCAGTGGGTAAGTCGACGCCCCGTATGTGAGCAGTCGTTGGTGTTCACTTAGGCATTGAGAAGGAGAGGCCAAATACCAGCCAGTCCCAAACCACGGACCAACAGGACGGACTGTTGGTCAAGGGACGGGCCGTCGATGGCATTCTGTCTATGAGCCTGTTCTCCTGCACAGGTTCACTGTAAGTTGAGGGGTGAAGTTTTAAATTCACCCCACTTCCGAATAAGAGAAAGGGAGGTTACTTGATGGTCTTTTGGGTATTTTAGACTTGTTTATAAGTCTTTAACATTTAGAAGAATTCATTCTTCTAAATCAAAACCCAAATTCACTTAGAAATTCCATAGAACTCATTGAAGCCAAAACTCAAGGAAGAGCTTGGATTGGAGATTTGAGTGGTAATTATTAATCAAAAAATGGAGGATTAACATCATTAAGGTATGGTTATTTATCCTTGAAACTCTATTCATCAAGGATCCCAAATTCAAAGAAGTTTTCTAAGTTTTCAAATATGAATTGTCCTATTTCATGATCTGCCAATGGGTTCTTGCATTAAAGGTTTTTAAGCATTGCATATTGATTGAATTGCTGTTAATTATATGATTTTAACACAATTGACCTATGAAACCATGTAATTGATGAACCTTAGTTTTTGACTAATTTATAGGTTAAGTGATATTGTCTTAATGCTTATGAATTATTGTATAGTTTTCTATGGGCTATCTAATGATGTAAGAATTGTATTCAATTTATATATAATTGGTATTAGATTGATAAATCTACATTGAATTTACTGAGATTCATTGATTATTATAGTTAATGCATTTAATTGATGTGCATGCCCATGGGTAAGGGCCTTATGGTATTGAATTGGATGATTTAGACATGGATTGAAGTGGAGAGAATGAATTGGTGGTACGCATCCCTATTTATATTTATTTAAAGTATTATATCTTTTGAATTATGTTGTGATTGGTATGGCCCACTTATGGTGGTGGTGGTATGTGATTGATGTGGCCGTGTCGGCGTTATTTAAAGTATTATGATGATCATGGCCTTGTCAGAAACTACTTGAAGTAATATTATGATTTGTGTAGTTGATTATGTGGAGTATGATAATATCTACCTATATGTGAAGTAATGTGAAAGTATGTGTTTCTTCTATTGATGTTATTAAGGTGATCATGTTAGACTATGACTATGTCCTTATGTGTGTCGTCTTAGAGTTGATGCATAATTATTCCTACTTGGTTATATGAGTATATGATGGTTATATTTATGATTATATAGTAGTGTATAGGATGACTTAAAGAAGATAATTATTTTTCCTATGTGCTTCTAGACTGACAAGTAATATGTGCTAAAAGTGAAGTATGTTGTGTCTTGTTTTGGTAGACTTGTGTCCCTTACTTGATGCATGTATGAATGTGAATATGTGATGTCTTGACTTAGGATGATAAATCCTCTTAGTATTGTATGAATGAATGATATGTGAGACCTTGAATGATCATAAGAGGGTCCTTTATGTGAAACCTTGAACCTAGTTTAAATTTGAAGTCGAAAGCCGTAATGGTATCCTTCTTGTAATGAATGATGCACTTAAGGTTGTTTGTCTGGAACAACATCATATCAATCCTTAGAAAGTGATTATGAGATTCTCGTCGCCATTGTAAGGCAGACCTAGGGGACCTCTTTAGTAGGGTAAATGTAATTGGGTTATGAACTTGATATGAAACCCCTTTGTATGAACCTTAATGTGAATTACTCTATGAGAACAAAGGCTAGCACCAAGTGAGTATGGTAAGGGAAATAGTTCTAGTTAAAGGATGAGGCTATAATAAAAAGTAAGTCTTTCATATTTCTTAACTATGTTCCTACATGGGATGTGTCCAAGTTCTACCATTGACAAGTAGAACAACCTCATCGGAGTAGGATAGAACTCAGGATTCCATGTTTTTCTACCATGGTCTATGTAGGTTATTGCCTATTCTGATCATGTGGTATACCTATTAGCATTAGAGAAGTTCTATGAAGTTTAGGTGGTGGTATGTGATGCTATCTAGACATTGGACAATATGATTTGAAGATGTTAGTAAGAATCCCTAGGTCTTCTCCAAGACCATTACTTGAATGTCCTCTATGTGATGAATGTTTCTTAATGAATTAGTGAAATAATTACTTATGATAGAAAGTATGTGAATGAGTGAGTACCTAAACTAGAGTGACTTAAGGATTCCTTAGTTAAAGTGTCAATGGGGCATAAGGGATGATCTCTTTATGTCTTTTATATGGAAGTCTTGAGAATGACTCTAGTTAGGGAAGTTGGTTGATTCTTCAGGAATGATCTAAACTAAGGAAGTCTTAAGGATTATTTAGGTAACCTTAAAAAGGGTGTATGGGCGTTCTCTTCTAGTAGTACTTAAGTAAGTCTTTAGATAGCCTTGGTAAGAAAAATGTCATATCTTATATGTTCATATGTTTGATGTATTGTAAGTGTATGAGTCTCATTATTAGTAGTCTTGAGGATCGTCTAGGCATGCTTAGAGAGGGTGTATGGGTGTTCTCTCTTTGTGTTGCTTAAGTGAGTCTTAAGATAGCTTTTAGTGAGGGAATTACATGCTAGAAGGTGTCTAAGGTGAAGTTAAAGCACTTCACTGTAACAGTGAAGAACTTCATTGTAACAGTGAAGAACTTCATTGTACAGTGAATGGAGGTTACTATAAAGTTTCCTTTAAAATGCTATAAATTGACTAAGCGATTTCTTATGTGTTTCTAAGGTGTTAAATGTTGTTGTTATAATTATATTATGATATTTAAATGAAAAGATGCATATTTCCAATAAATGTTTGTTTTCATGATTTTTATGCATTATGTCATACTTAGTACATGTGGTTGTACTACTTCCATGCTTTTATCTATCTTTATAGTGGTTGGTAGGTGAGGAGCATTTGGGAAGCAAGACATGGATCGTAGCATCATTCAAGTGAAGTTGAAGTATGTCCTCATTTGACTCGAGGGCATAGATGTCATTTATTGTTCTTATTGAAGTATTGTAATAGACTTAGTAATACTATATTTTCTATTGTGTATGGGACGTGACCCAAGTACTCTTGTGTCTAAGATTTGATGGGATTGAGACTTAGTATTTCCTATTACTTTTATATGAAAGAGTTTTTGAAGACTATGAAAGTATTTGTGAATAGTTTTAATTTCGCACTACTTTTCACTATGTAAATGTGATGAACGATACGGAAGGGCTTGTATAAGACCTCTGAGAGGTCGAGTACGCCGGTTCACGGCCTAAGGAATGCCTTAAATTCTAGGGTATAGGTGCAGGTCATGAAAAGCTTGGTATCAGAGCATAGGAAGTGAAAGTAGTCTTAGGAATCAAAAAGTCTCATCAAGTCACGTCTAGTAGAGCCTCGACCATTGGTGTGAGTCGCGACACATCTATGGGCGAGAGACTTTAGGACGATAGATTTTCCCTTCTTTTCTACTCCAATATCGTACGATAGAGTAAATGTTATGAGTATTCTTCTTAATGTGTTTACTTGTGTTTCTAGGAGATGAATACTAGAAGGATGGCTGCTAGAAGGTTGGAAGAGGAAATGGTGAATGAGGAATTTCCTCCTCAAGTTGAGGAAGTTCTTCAAGATAGGCAAGGAGTCCAAGGAGCTCAAGGTGCTCAAGTGCCTCCCCAAGATGATCAAGTCCCTATTGTGGAAGGAGGTAATGAGGTTCCGGTGGTTCCCCCGGAATTGAGTAATAGAGACATTAGAGAGGCTTTGCTTACTTTAGCTGGATCCATGATTACTCAAGTGAATTTGAGTATGGATCCTAGGGTGAATATTGTGGTGAGCACTGTGACCTATAGGTTTAAAGACTTTGTGATGATGAATCCTCCTATCTTTCTTGTCTCTAAGGTGGGAGAGGATCCCCAAGAGTTCCTAGATGATGTGTACAAGGTGTTAGGTTCTATGGGGTTAGATCTAGGGAGAAGGCAGAGTTGGCTTCGTATAAATTGAGGGATGTTTCTCAAGTATGGTACACTCAATGGAAGGATAATAGGCCTGGTTAAGTCGGATACTATTGAGTGGAAAGAATTTAAGGAGGCTTTTCTAGGTAAGTACTTTCCCCGTGAGAGGAGGGAGGTTAAGGTAGAGGAGATTATCAATCTCAAGCAAGGCAATATGAGTGTTGAGGAGTACTCTTTGAAGTTCTCAATGTTGTCTAGATTTGTACCGTCCTTAGTGTCAAATTCTAGGGATCAGATGAGTCTTTTTGTGATCGGGTTCGCCGGCTTAGTGAAGGAAGAATGTCGTACGGCTATGCTACATGATGATATGACCTTAGCTAGACTTATGTTTAATGCACAATGAATTGAAGAGTCTAAACTTTGTAGGATTGCTAGAAGCATGAAAAGAAGTAGTGAAAGTGATTAAGGGTAACCTAGGTTCAAAAAGAGGGCTCAAACTCAAGATGGACCTAGTGCTCCTAAGGTGAAATTTCAGAAAGGAGGTGCTTTTCAAAATGGTAAGCCTACATGTGTCACCTGTGGAAAGAGTATAAGAGCCCCAAAATGAGATACGGTGTCTAGATACTAACATGTTTGTCTTAAAGTTCTAAAGTCCTAAAATGGCTCATAATATGGTTTTGAGGCACTGTGTAAAGTTTGAGGTGATTTGGAAGTCAAACGTCAAGGGACGACCAAGACGTTCGACGATTGGTCACCTATATGCGTCATGTGTCTATGCGTGCTTATAATTTTTTGTCATGAGATTATGAAGTATTAAAATGAGTTACAATGATGTTTAAATATATGGAGTTTCTTGAAGTTTGTATATCAAACGTCCAAGAACTTCTAAGACGTTCGAAAGATAGCCATGAGACATGCATGTGTATGTATTGATGGGGCCTAGACTGTTTGGACGTTTTACGTGTATTTGTTTTGCATGAAGGTGATGTGGGAGGTATAAAACTTGTTTAGGTTGTATTTACGTTTGGAATGTCCGGGTACGACTTCTAAAGGGCCCCCTAAAAGGTCCCACAAGAAGGACCCAAGGCTGATCAAGACACTGCCTTGGCAGTGTCAATCGACTGAACCAAACGACGCCCAGTTGGTTGAAGAACGGCCCATAGGTGAGTTCTCGTCGTTGGAAACTTATCCTGGGCAAGTCTCAACCCAAAAATTGGCCAAGGTCCAATCGATACAGAACGGCCCGTCGATGCACCAACGCCCAGTCGATTGGGTCCGTCGATGGTGGCCCGCAACTGCTGCCTTGCTCACTGTTTTATTAAGGGGTGAATGGGAAATTCACCCCACGTCCTAAACTGAACCTAATTGATTTATTTACCTATTTTTGGGTGTATATAATCATTCTGAAACGTGACCAACCCATTCCCAATCCCATGCTCACAAAATAAACCTTTCCCTCTCAAAATATTCTTCCTAGAAACCACCATTATTGCTGAAGCTCAAGAACAACTTGGAGCTTGGATTTACATGGGTGGTTTATGAAGTTTTAGAGATTTTAAACTAGACAAAGGTATGGTAATCCTTCATATCCATGTAACCTTTCACTTGGAGAGTCAATCTCAAGTTTTTAAAGAAGGTTTCATGATCAAATCTATTCTCCTTCAATCTAGACATGGGTTGTTTCTAAAAATATTTTTAATGATTAAGTCATGATTAATTGAAGTTACTATATTGGTTTTAACGTCATTTTGAATCCAATTGCATGATGAACCCATGTCCCTTCCCAAACTTGATTTAGTCCTTGCATGAACTTTGTGATCATGGCTTGTTAATGGTTGAATTGCGATTCTCTTATCTTGAATTAACTATATCTACTTTTATTTACGTGGATTAATGATAAATTGGTGATGAAATATCCATGTGGATCAATGTATGAAGGATTTAACATGACTAGTCTATGATTTATGTATTCACTGTAAGTTTGGCATCATGTTGATTGTTGTAAGACTTTGGATTATGTTAAATTTTTTGTAGCCACTGTTTTAGGTTAATATCATGATTGAATTACTGATAAAAATCTTGTATGATTAAAGTAAAGAAGAATTGGCATAAATTGATCTAGTTTCTTCTAGTCTATCAATTAGTAACTTGTGATCATGATGTTGGGATGGTTGATATATGACTCGATTATGGTTAATTGTCCTTAGCTACTGCCTATATGTATAATGTTATGATAATTAGTTAGAATTGATCTAATATGAATAGATAACCATGGAATTGGAAAATATTTATTTGGATTCTTCTATCCTATAAAGTGAATATTGTAATGTATATGACATAATCTAAATGTTAGGGTATATGAAGCATGATTTCATTTGAGTAATGATCTCTTTAGCTACTGCACTACATGTGTATTGTTGGTGAATTTTTATTCGTGATCAATGCAAGCGAATTGGGTTTAAGATCTATGTTATTCTACTTTCTAGTATATATGTGATGTATTGTATTTGATTGTGATATGATTTTGTAGCGAATTGTACATGGTTTATTTTATGATTATGGTACTTTATCTAC
Source organism: Solanum lycopersicoides (assembly GCA_022817965.1). NCBI lineage: Eukaryota > Viridiplantae > Streptophyta > Magnoliopsida > Solanales > Solanaceae > Solanum > Solanum lycopersicoides. The sequence continues at coordinate 74,595,748 of CM040618.1, read as the reverse complement.
TGCCATATATGTGAATTGTTGATGAACAAGGTATATTGATCAATGATGATCAAAGGGTAAGAAATTGGTAAGAATGTTTATCTCTTCAACTTTCCTTATAGTATTGTAGTTGATGAAGCCTTGTATGGCATTGTGTGGTACGGTCCACTTATGGTGGCGGTGTTTATTTTATTGTCATTATATATGTGTTGACCATTTACTTTAAGTCAAATTCATGAATGTATGAATGAGTGGTTATGATGATCACCTTATGTGTAACTTGTGCCTAGTCTTCTATTATAGTTGTGAATCTAAGTTATGTTACTATTCTTATGAGCATGTAAATGGTTATGCTAAGATCCTGTGTAGGTTCTACTATTAATGAAGTGTTAAGGATTGATGACCCCTACCCATGTAACCCTATGTAAATGTGTGAATAGCTAATGTTAAGGAGTCTTAAAGTGTAATATAAAGTTAGCTTGCCTCCTATGCTAAATTGTGTTGTGTGGTTTATACTTGAAAGAGTATTTTGGTCTTAAGAGGGTGGATGCCTCACTATGTTGTTGATAGCCATTATGTGATCATGTTGACCAATGTATACACACACTCACACTTGATGCATGCTTACAAGTAGTATAGGATCATATTGTCTAAATGAAAGGTAGTTCTCATATTCACTAGTGTCTACTACTATGCATGTTAAGCTTATGTCTATGAAAGTATGATTTGTGTTTCCTTAACTAGGATGACTTCATAGGTGTACTAGTGTGGGCAAGGGTATGGGACTTTGTCTATGCATTGCACATGTGTACCTTGATAGGATAGTTCCTAGGTTTGGTTTCTATGTGCATGAATATGAATGTATAGTCAAGTGTGGTCTTAATGTGTTATGTGAAAGGTTTGCTCACATATATGTATACACACTCACACATGAATGATGATCTAGTCAATAGAGGAGCCTTGAAATATGTGCTCAAGTATATCCTTAACTAGATAGTGCTAACACATATGTTATGTCCATGTGAAAGGATTTCTCACATGATTTAGGTTGAGGAACTATCATCTATGACCTATGATCTAAGCATCTTAGGGGATGAATCTCCTAAGCCTATGTTTTATAACAAAATGATAATAAAGGCTTTTTCAATAAAGGGAACTTAGCTTAACACCGAGTGAACTTGCAGATGAGGGGGTGGCACCTTCCTAAAGTGGGAAGGCAAAAGGGGTCCACTAGCGGTCCTCACGGGGTGGATAGCCTCATGACCCAAAAAGGGTGTAGAGTGATGTTTCCATGATGGCCCCCAAGTTACATAAACTATTCTTGCCACATAGGATCTAGTAAGTGATATCACCTAATATGCTAGAATGTGTTAATGTTCTACCTTGGCTAGGTAGGAACACCTTCCCTTGGTGTAAGGCTATAAAACACCAAATTCCATGTTTATCACCCATGGTCTTAGTGTCGGTTAAGGCTATAGTTTCCCTAAAAGTAAAATGGACAATGGAAGTAAATGACTACGATCCTAACTAGGATGACTTAAGGGAGGTTATTTAGGATAAGTGGAAGTAATGAACCATCTAGATATTGCACTAGTAGCTCCTTAGGAAGTCCTAGGAAGGTGACCTAATGTGTCTGATTATTGTTATGTCTTTATGAATGGCATGATAGTATTTGTTTACTTGTTATGAAGATGTGCATGGTATGAGTCTATATGATATGATCTTATCCTTATATGCACTATGTTGGTCTAAATGACTATATGATGAAGGTGTTGTGTTGACATGAATGAAGTTGTCTTTACTTGTGATGTTGATGTATGAAGTGTTAAGGCTTGTGGTCTCATGAAAGGTCTACTAAGTATATGTAAGGTTATGGGGGTTCACATGTACATTGCACTAGTAGATTAATATTGAGATTATGAGTAAGGTCTTATAAGGTTCCATGTGAAGTAAAATAAGTATATGTGCATAATGACTAAGAGTTCACTGTAATGTCTTTTATAGTTTTGGCTTAAATATGTCTATGTTGTACTAGTCTTCTGTGATGGTATGTTTTTCCTTGTATAGATTGTATGTATGATTTCCTTGCGGACTTAAGGTGATGCATTGCACCAAGTATCACTAGAGGGTTACTTGGAAGGTTGATGAGTTAAAAGAAAAAGGGTTTAAGAGTGCTCATTGTAAAGTGACCTCATATACGCCATAAATTCTATATGTGATTTTATATGATGTTTTGACTTTGATTATGTTTCTATGAAGTATGTGAATTATATAAATGCTTTTGGATAAAGGTTTTACGGAGATTTACTCAAACTAGAATGAAGTATGATTTCAAGAAAATGTTCCTTTTAAATGCATGTTTTTGCATGGTTGTCATACTTAGTTCATTCTTGTACTAATTCCATTCTTCTCTACTTTTTACACAAAGTTCAGGTTATGGATGCTTAAAGGATATCTATATGGTTGAGGAGCTTGATATGTTATTCCCAAGTTCAAGGAAAGGAATCCTTAAGTTCAAGGATGTCCTAATGTTTAGTTAGTGTAAACTTTCTTAAATATTGTACTTATGTATTATGTTTTAAGGGTCGTGTCCCTAATGTACTCTAATGTTGTTGAGTCTAAGATGGCAAAGAGACTTAAGGTCTAAGTATGTAATATGATATTTTATATATATATGAAGTAAAGTTACTAGCATATGATGTGCTATGAAATGTTTTAAATTTTCCGCTAAATTTACTAAGTAAATGCGATTAATGATAAATATGGGCTTGTATAAGACCTCTGAGAGGTCTAGTACTCCATGTTACTTCTAGAGGGTGCTCCCCGTTTGTGACAAAGAGACATTATGGTGAGTGTCTAAGGGGTACCGGAAGTTGTTTTGGATGTGGAAAAGATGGACACAAAGTAAGGGATTCTCCTAATATAGATGGTAAGAAAGTTGCTCCTAATGTTCCAAAGGATGTTGCTCCAACAAAGAGGCGTTTCTATGTACTACGGTTTAGAGGAGAAAAGCCGGATGAGAGTGATGATGATGTTGGTAAGTCCTTGTATTTCTCTTTTTGTGATATGATTTCCTTCTAAGTGGGGTAGTATGGTTAGTAGATGGGACAAAAAGTCATAGAAGTATGTTGCATGTGCATGGTGTTTAGGAGTTTTGTTGGAATTGAATTTCATTAACTTCTTGCATTGTGTATTTTATGAAGCCATGATTATGTTGTAAAAGGTGTTTATATGATGTTACCTTGCATATTATCATGTCTATATCATGAATTGCCTAAAGAGTTGCATTTTTCAAAAAGTTGCAAAATTCAATGTAGCTTTGCCTGCTCACTATGAAATTTGAGAAATTGACTAATTCGTTCTTTGGTAAAAAATTATTGTAATGTTGTTAGAATTGATGTGTATGAGTATGATATGAATATAAAATGAGTTTTTACTGTGTTGAATGAAGGATGTGAGTTTATAGTATAATGAGTTGTAGAATTTTCTTCTAGTTTCTTGTTGTGTTGTGAATCTCTTGACTATGTGAAACTGATGTTTTCTCCTTGTATAATGTGGTATGTGGTATGGTTATGAGATTCTAGTTGAATCTCTATTCTTGGAAGTGTTCGGAGAGTGGCAAATGTCATTCGAGGTTGAATGTTGTCGAAGTGGGGGAGATTGTAAGATCTCGAAAATGACATAGGTGAAGCTACACCCTAAAATGGTTGTCATGATGTTCTAAGCTCCTAAAATGGTATATAATGTTGTATAGAATCAATGTATAAGAGTTTAGGTGCATTTGAAGTCAAACGTCAAGGGACGACTAAGACGTTCGACGACTGAGTCACCTAAGTGCCTCATAAGTGGTTATATGTGATTATGTGTGATTCATGAGGTTATAAGGTCCTTAAATGAGTTGTTTTATAGTATATAGGAAGTATGTAAAGTTTCGTGAAGTTTGGAGGTCAAACGTCTAAGAACGTCCTTGACGTTCGAAAGATGTGCCTTGAAATGACCTTGTCTGTCTTGGCATGTTTCGTCAAGTTTTACATGTTCGTTGTGGATGAAATTCAAGGGAGTTGTCCTAAACTCTTATACTAGCATGTTTGGGTTGGAAACGTCCGGGAAAACATCCCCAAGGACCATCCAAGGGTCCTTGAATAAGGACCCTTTCATTGAGCCACGACTGCCCAAGATAGCCCAACCTACGGAGGCAATCGACGCCCAGTGGGTCATTCAACGCCCCTTAGGTGATGAGTATGTAACAACCCTAAAAATGACTATGCTAAGTAATGTCTAACGTATCTAGAATGCCTAGATTAGATCGGGTTCACACGAATTGATGCGCGTAGAACCAGACCTGTGAACCTTTGCAACAACCAATACAACAAACTTGGTGAGTTAGTTGAGCTAGGAAAGGTTGGGTCCAGCCATGTAGGGCACCCGAATATGAAGATTTACCCGGATGAGTCTTAACCAGACTTAAAAAGGGGTAATCTTAAGTTTGGAGGGTCTAGGGGTAAAATGGTCTTTTCCAGGCTAAGGATAGTATTGTAATTACCCTAAATATTTAATTAATTAATTAATATGGTGGAGGGGCAATTCGGGTAGAGGTTGCCGAATTTGACCCTTTAAGAAAAATCTAGCTTCACCCTGGTTTGAGCCTTGGTGGAAGCAACGATTAAATTGATTTAATTTTATTAAGTAAATTAGTTGAATTAATTAATATTTAAAAAGCTGATTTAAGTAAGGGAAAAATCAGATTTTTAGTAAAAAAATAATAATAATAAAATTAATAAATAATGAGGAGTCCTAGTTTGACTTAGTCTCCACCTAACTCTCCTAATCCTATTCATAATCCTAATCCTCTCATTCTCACGTTTTTTATCATTAAAATAACTGAAAATAATAGTTCCTCACTCTTGAAGAACTTACACACAAAAACTCAAACGAAAAACTAAGCTAAAAACGAAAATCAACAACAAGTTCTTGATGGGATTGTGCTTGAAGTTTCGGTGGTGAGGCTTGGTTTCATGATAAATTGGCAGCATTTAAACAAGTTTTGATCGACATTAAGGTATGGGTTTTCTTCTCTCTTGGTCCCTTTCCCAATAGACCCTTAAGGTTCACTTTAAATCACGATTGAAAGACTAAGGTTTTCCCCGTTGCATGCCCCTGTCATTAGATCCTTTGAACGATTCAAAGCATGCGTTGGTATGTCTTCTGGTTGATAATGTTAGGTCTGGTTGTGATTATGTGTTGAATGTGTGGTAAGAAATCATGTAAAGGATGAAAAACATATTCCAGAAAAGTGCATTAAGTGGACTGTTTTGAGCATGTCTGTGCTGAAAATTTGACTATGTTTGCTGCCTGAAGTTTGTATGTTAAATGTTGTGTTTTGCGTGTGTAAAAATACTAAAAACGTGATGTTCATTAAAGGTTAAGGTGGTTGACTGAATGTCACTCAAAATGCTACAAAAAAATCCAAAAAAAAAGGGAAAAAATGGATTGGAAGAGACCAAATTTCCAGCTTGTAGTCTCGGCCAAAATGACTAATTTTTTAAAAAAAATTTAAAATTGTGAGGTCATTGTGAATTGAACCCAAGACCTCACCAAATGTAAATTACATAAAAATTTTATAAAAATTGAAAGGAAATATAAATGTGGAGAGTGGGGACTGAACCCCCACCCTCTTGAATGGATGAGAGAGTTAGGAGAAAAATAAAGAAAAAAAAATATGGAGAGTGGGGATTGAACCCCCAACCTCTTGAATGGATGAGAGAGTTAGGAGAAAAATAAAGGAGAAAAATAAATGTGGTGAGTGGGGATTGAACCCCCAACCTCTTGAATGGATGAGAGAATTAGGAGAAAAATAAAAGAGAAAAATAAATGTGGAGAGTGGGGATTGAACCCACAACTCTTGAATAATGAGAGAGTTAGGAGAAAAATAAAGGAGAAATATAAAATGAGGTGAATGGGGATTGAACCCACAACCTCTTGGATAGGTGAGAAAGTTAAAAGATAAATTGAGAGAAAGAGAATGAGCTTGTGGGGGATTGATCCCACAACCTCCTTGCCTTGGACGAAAAAGAGAGGGGAAAAAGAAAGGAAATATTATGGGGTTGATGGGGATCGAACTAGGGTCCCCCAAATCTGAAAAATGCAATCACCAAGTTTAATATAAGATTAAGTGTTGCCCAAGGGATTCGAAATCGGGTTCCCTTGCCCAATTCCGTATTGACACATAAGTCATACGTAAACAAATATTTTATGAATGCTGCCTCTAAAGATCGAAATCAATATCTTGGCATACCTACAAGATGCATAAGTCTTGTACCACATAATCTTAGGTAAACATGAATCACTTAGACAAACTATGAATGAAGCCTCATGGCTTTGATGTGTGAACTCATAAGTCTAGCATACGTTTAAAAGTAGGTGAACCTAAGATGTATGTGATAAAATGATGTAACCCTAGAAGGGTTAAGTAAGAGTGTGAAACACAATAAATGGCCAAGTGCATTGGCATATGATGAAATGAACATTCACGTGTAGGGGTGAGTAATTATGAAAAGCAAATGTGTTAAAGTTAATGAATGAGGTGACAATATGATAAGAGGCTAATGTGAAAGATGAGAGCAATCTCAAATGAGCCTAAGTAAATGTTACCAAAACGTACTCACCTATGAGAGTGTAAAGCTAATGAAGAGACCAGTCTCTATGAACACTCTAATGAAAGTATTGAAGTTAATTCATACTTAATACAAATGATGATATGAGAAATCATCTAATGAGCTATGATGTCCTCATGCTAGAAGCCAGCTTCCATGATGTATGAGTTGAATGTAATGGAACTTTATACTAAGCACCGATAGGCTAGCTATGAGCGATGATGCCTTCCTTCGAGAAGGGCGGAGGTTCACATAACTCTCATGAGATGAGACTGTCCGGCATGCCGTGTATGGGTCTCCTTATATCTCCTAGTCTATGAACCTACACTGCCAATATAGGGATCTAGCAAGGTTCGACTCCCTATATACGCTAGCATATTTTGGTTCACTTTGGCCGGTGATTCCACCTCTTTTCGGTGTGGGGATTACACACTGTATTTCATGATGCTCACATGATCTATGTCGGTTAAGGTTAAAGTTCCCAAAGAAAGAATGAGGCCAGCCTCAAATGATGCACATAATGAAATGAACGATACCAAAGGTGTTAGGATAGGATAATCAAGAGGTGAGCTAGACTTAAGTAATGACACTAGGTTATTCTTGGTCATTGCACAGCAAACCCGATGAGAGTCTTAAACTACATCCTAGGTATGACTAGTGATTGCACTAGTATATGAATGAATGAAAATGAAGTACGTATGAATGAATGAAGCAGACTCTGTGTTTGCTAAAGAAGGATCCCTAGTTGAGGTCCCATATGTTGAGCCCTCATTTTGGGAAGTCCTAATGTCAAGTCCATGATTCCAAGGTCTCATGGCATATGAAAGAATGATGTGAACTACGTGATATGATATGTGCAATACATTATGTGCTGCTTGCAAAATGATAAGTATGATGATGCATACTCTAATGGCATGACTTTCCTAATCCAAATTTGGCAAGTCCACTGACTTTCCTAATCCAAATTTGGCAAGTCCACTAACTTTCCTAATCCAAATTTGGCAAGTCCACTGACTTTCCCAATCCAAATTTGGCAAGTCCACTAACTTGACTTTCCATAAATCATGTTGTTATGAAAGAGCTATTCTTACTCATGCATGTCGTTGGTGTGTGCTTGCATATACCCATACTTAGTACAAGTGTGTAGTAATCTCATACAACTCTACATTTTTAGGTGCAGGCATAGGTGGACATTAGAGCTTACAGGTCGACAATGAAGCTATCCGGACGTGGAGCATTCATCCGGACTTGGTAGGCCCTCATGCTTTCGAGGACGCTTGCCCATTATTTTCTAGCTTAGATATAAGTTTGAGTTAGTGGAGTATGTTCCACTAGAGTTTCTTTCTCATCTTATTTCAGACATTGTATTGGTGCCATTTTGGCAAGTATACACTTAACGCAGTATTGAACTATTTCTTTCATTTGACGATCTTAATATTAGATGGTTGATTGTGAACGTTTATGAGTTTAAGTAGAATGTCTTATTTGAATGTTAAGTGACAAAAAGTTCAAATTTTCCTCTAAAATTAACCTAGATGAAGTAACGATGACATATGTAGGCTTGTCTGCGACCTCTAAGAGGTCAGCGACGCCGGTCTCGTCTGGGTTCTAGACTCTGGTCGTGAAAAAGTTGGTATCAGAGCAGTAGGTTAAATCCGAGGATAATAAGTTCACATCAACCACATCGAGTAGTTTGTAAGTCATGGTAGTGAAGTGCACCACTATCCTGAATTAGAGACTATATGATGCGTAGGAAAAATTCCCTTCTTCTGATCTTATCGTGACTTCTCTAATGTCTGATTCCTTGATGTTATGAGCGTATCTAACATCAAAACTACTTTTCCAGAAAATGAACACAAGGAGGAACGCTGGTTGGGAAAGAGGAGAAGCAGCTGCTGGGGGCAACCAAGTTCCTCCCCAGGCCCCAGATGCTGGAATGGAGATGCATGTTAACCCATCTGGGTTGACAGATGGAGAAGTAACGACAGCCCTGGTACAGATGGACCAAGCCATCACCTTACAAGCTCAGGATATGACAGCCCAGGCAGAGCAACAAGGTGTTCCCAGGAAGAACCCATGGCTAGTAGGTTAAGGGACTTCACGAGGATGAATCCTCCCGTTTACACTGGATCTAAGATTGCTGAGAATCTCAAGGATGAGTGTAGGGAAGCTATGCTGCATGCCAGCATGGGCCTTTCCAGGCTTATGGTCCATGTCCAACAAGTGGAGGAATGCAGGAAGAGGAAGCATACTAGGGCAGGGAACAGGTCAAGGCAAGCTGAGAAGAATTTTTCAAGGAAGAGTAGTACTGAAATCACGGATAAGCCCAGGTTTAAGAAGAGACTCTCCCACCAAGGGGAGTCAAGTTCATCCAAGGGTCGCTATGATATTGATTCCGAGTCCAGAGTTAAGAAAAACAGTGAAGTAGATACACCTTAGGAGAGACCACCTTGTAGGAAGTGTGGCAAACTTCATGGAGGAGAGTGTAGGAGGGGCTCTAACGCTTGTTACAGTTGTTGAAAACCGGGTCACATGATGAAGGATTGTCCGTATATGAGAGGTCGAGAAAAAGGGAAGGAGAAAGTTCAGCCGAATGGTCCAAGTGAAGAGGCTCCAAGGAGGCAACGATTCTTTGCACTCAATTCTAGGGGTGTAGGGGAAGACACCTCTGGTGATGTCTCGGGTGCGTAGCCTAAATTAGTTTTCCATGTCTATGGTTTTATGCACTAGTATGAAGTTAATATGTTGGAGTCATCATGTTGGTTGCTGACTTATGTGACTTATGCGTTTAAGTATGTTGTATGCTTTGATGATACTAGTTTAGGAAGGAGTTCCTTAGTCTATCAATGCGAAGCTTCTAGTAGGTTTAAAGGATGTGCATCAACCTACTAATATGTGAATCAGATATTAACCAATAAAAAGCATTGAATATCTTAGGTATGGATTTTCCCCATAAGTGTTATGCTACCATAGACTATCAAACCAGGGTAGTGAGGTTTCAGTTGCCAAATGAGATAGGGTATGAATGGGCAGGGCGTGGATCAATCCAACAAAGCCATATAATTTCAAATCTTAAGGCCAACAAGATGTCATAAGGTGTTAGATATACTTCTCCTAAGGCTGGTTTTGTTTAAGAAACTCTAAGTTTTAGTGCAATAGTCGACTTGGTATTGTAAGTCCATAATCGTATGAGTAATAATTGCACTATGTGAGTTAAAATGAATTCATGTTTGCATGTCATGTTGCTGTTTTTGTATAGCCTGGACATGATTTTTGTGTTGCATGAGTTGTGAGGTGCATCAAGTTAAGTGCGATTGAGAAGGAAGTTCCTCAATCTCAAATATGAAGCTTCAGATAATGTCACGACTGAAATCTAGACCCCAGACGAGACCGGCGTCGTTGACCTCTCAGAGGTCGCAGACAAGCCTACTTACGTCATTCTTACTTTACATAGGTTAATTTTTAGCGGAAAATTTGAAACTTTTTGTTTCTAAATATTTCTTACTAAACATTTCTAATACATTCGTAATTCGTTCAACATCAAACATCTAGTCATTAAGAGATAATCAAATGAAAGAAATAGTTCAATAACATAATTGTATAATTGCCAAAATGGCACCCATACATAGTCCGAATAAAATAAGAAAGAAACGCTAGTGGAACATGCTCCACTAGCTCAACTCCTAAACTAAGCTACAACATAAACAGTAGCATCCTCGAAAGCATGAGGACCTACCAAAAACCGGATGAATGCTGGACGTCCGGATAACTGCAGTGATGATCCTGTAGCTTTACCGTCCACATGTGCCTGCACCTAACATAGAAGAGTTTGTATAGGGTTAGTACACACTTGTACTAAGTATCGGTATATGCAAGCACACACCAAGGACATGCATGAGAAAGAATAGCTCTTCCTAACAACATGATTTTTAAGTCAGTCAGTGGACTTGCCAAATTGAGATTAGGGAAGTTAGTGAACTTTCCAAATTTGGATTAGGAAAGTCAGTGAGCTTTCCAAATACGGATTAGGAAAGTCATGCCATGAGAGTAACATGCATCATCATACTTATCATATTGCACACATCACATAACATATTACACATATCACATATCATATTGCATATAGTACATAACATCTTTCATATCATTCATTCATATGCCATGAGACCTTGGAATCATGGACTTAACATTAAGACTTTCCAAAATGAGGGCTCAACATATGGGACCTCAACTAGGGAGTCTTCATTAGCAAACACAGAGTCTGTTCATTCATACGTACTTTACTTCATTCCGTTCGTAGTCCAGTGTAACCACCGGTTATACCTAGGATGTAGTCTAAGACTTTTATTAGGTTCGTTGTGCAATGACCAAGAATGACCTAATGTCATTACTTGAATCTAACTCACCTTTTGATTATCCTATCCTAACACCTTTGGTATTCATTCATTTCATTAGGTGCATCATTTGAGGCTGGCCTCTTTCATTCATTGGGAACTTTAACTTTAACCGACATAGATCATGTGAGCATCATGAAATCCAGTGTCTCCCCCACACCGAAAAGAGGTGGAATCACTGGCCAAAGTGATCCAATAACATGCTAGCGTACATGGGAATTTAACCCCGCCAGATCCCTATATTGGCAGTATAGGTTCGAAGACTAGGAGATATAAGGAGACCATACCCGGCAAGCCGGACAGTCTCATCTCATGAGAGTTACGTGAACCTCCGCCCTTCCCGAAAGAAGGCATCACCGCTCATAGCTAGTCTATCGGTGCTCAGTATAAAGTTCCATTTCATTCATCTCATACGTCATGAAGCTAACTTCTAGTATGAGACATCATAGCTCATTAGATGATTTCTCATCTCATCATTCGTATTAAGTGTGTTAAGCTCAATACTCTCATTAGAGTGTTCATAGAGACTGGTCTCTTCATTATCTTACACTCTCATAGGTGAATACATGTTGGTAACCTTTACTTAGGCTCATTTGAGATTACTCTCCTCATTTACATTAGACTCATATCATGTTGTCACCACATTCATCATCATCTGCATATTTATTTTTCTTAGTTATTCACCTCTTATTACGTGTATGTTCATTTCGTCATATGCCAATGCACTTGGCCATTTATGTGTCTCACACCCTTACTTAACCACTCTAGGGTTCATCATTCCATTTCAAACATCTTAGGTTCACTTACTTTTGAACGTATGTTAGACTTATGAGTCTAAACACACAAGCCATTAGGCTTCATTCGTAGTTCGTTAAGTAATTCTTACATTCTTAAGATTATGTAGTACAAGACTTATGTATCTTGTAGTTATGCCAAGATCTTGAATTTGATCTAAGTAGGTGGCATTATTCTTGGATGATTTGTTCACGTATGACTTATGTATCAAACGGAAGATTGAGCAAGGAATCCCAAGTCTTGAATCAATTGAATGTCATTTACATTATTAATAGATTTTATTCTAATAGTCATAACATTTTAACTCTAAGTCAAATCACAATGGTTACATTGAAGGTTTACTTTTCTACTTAAAATCTCTCTTGCATTGGCCGATGGGTTGTGGGTTCAAGCCCCCAGAACCCCATTTTCGTTTTTCTTTTATTTATTTTGGTTCATGTGAGGCTTTGGGACCCGAGGTCGAGTCCCCTCTGCCACACTCAATTCTCCTTTAATTTCCCTCCCTTCCATTCGCTTAAGGCCGAGAGGTTGTGGGATCGAACCCCCACAACCTCTTTATTTTATTCTCCTTTTTGTAAGTTGACTATTTGAGTTGACTGTGAGGTTGTGGGGTCGAATCCCCACAGCCTCATTTCACTTTGATTTTTATCTCCCTCATCCGCATAGAGGTCGTGGGTTCGATTCCCACGCCTCTCATATTTTTTTCTTTATTTTTCCTGTTCTTTGGTTTCTAACCGAGAGGGTGTGGGTTCGAATCCCACCCCTCTCATTTCTTATTTTCTTTTTCTTCACACTTATTTTCCAGCCAAGACAGGTTTGAATCCCCCTCACCATACAAACATTTTCTTCTTTAATTTTTTTTGGGGTTTTTAAAGGGGTGAGGTCTCGAGTTCGACCCCCAATGACCTCACCTATTTTTCTTTATTTTTCTTAACCTTATAATCAAATTAAATTTGGCAGAGATATATCAACATAATGCTGGACATTTAAGGCAACTTCATTACTCATTTTTATCTCCATTTGTTCGTGAATTTATAGAGCAACACATAGTTCATTTGGTGCATTCTTTAATACATTTTTTTTTCACGAATTCTGAACCAAGATGTTTACTCCTCAATTCAGCCACACTTCATGTCACATGAACATCACATTTTACTTCAATTAGTTTACATAAAACAACAAACAAAACATTAACAAAATCAAGCCTCTAGGCCGAGACTCAAACATGCATACACATTTTTTTTTCTTAATTCGAACACACACATGGTTGTCTTTTCATGAATTAACGTACATCCAATACATTAACATTTAGCACAAACATCACATAATCCTAAGTCTACCAGCATTCATACCAACCTACATTCGTTGGGAGCTAATGACAGGACATGCAACGGGGAAACAACCTTAGTTTTGAGCCGAATATACCTGAGTCCTAGGGGTCTCTTGGGAAAGGGACCAAGAGTAAGAAGACCCATACCTTTGTTTCTTGTTAAATGTCCAGAAATGCTGCCAAGAATTCCTCCACAAATCAGCCCACACACCCAAAGTCACACCTTACCCGACTAGTGTAGTACGTTCTGCTTAACGTTACCGGGTTGCTTTCTCTTTTGTGTTTCTATCTTTCAAGTTCTTGATGAACTTTTGCCTTTCTTGGTTTTCTTTTGCTGATTGTTTTATCAGTTTGCAGCCAAGAAAAGAGAGTGAAAGAGAGAGAGAAATCGTGCAAGAGAGAGTGGGGGAAATGGGAGATAGAAGTCTAGTAGAAGTAGGACTTTGTGGGTATGAATTAGTCAACTTAATAATTAATCAAAATTAATAAAAATCTGATTTCTTTTTCCTAAATCAGCTAATATTAATTATTTATTTAAAAACTAAGTTAACACATTAAAATAAAAGCAAGTTAAATCTTGCTTCTAGTGGGGCTCGAACCGAGTGACCCCATTTGCGAGAAATGGGTCAATTCGGGTTGCCCCACCCGAAATACCTTAAATAATAAATAAATTAATTAATTAATTAATTCCTCAGGGTAATTACAATATTACCCTTGGCTTGGAAAAGACCATTTTACCCTTGGACTCTCAAAACTTAAGATTTCTTCTTTTTTGAGTCCCGGTAAAACTCTTTCAATTAAATCTTCATTTTCGCGAGCCTCACATGGTTGGTTCCAACCTTTCCAAGCTCAATTAACTCCCCAAGTTAGTTGGCTTGGTCGTAGTAAGGGTTCTGAGGTCTGGTTCTACGGTATCAATACGTGTGGACCTTGTCTAATCGCATGCATTCTAGAAATGTCACGGACTGAAAATCTAGACCCCCAGGACGGGGACCGGGCGTTCGTTTGACCTCTCAGAGGTCGCAGACAAAGCCTACATTACGTCATAGTTCTTACTTACATATTAATTTTTAGCAGGAAAATTTGAACTTTTTGTCTTCTAAATATTTCATTACATTCTCATATACATCCTAAACGTTCAAACATCAAACTCTACATAAAATACATCAAATGAAAGAAATAGTTCAATATACTTAATGTGATAATTGCCAAAATGGGCACCCCATACAGTAGCTCCGAATAAATAGAAAGAACGCTAGTGGAACCATGCTCCACTAAGCTCAACTTTCTAACTAAGGGCTACAAACATAAAACAGTACATCCTCGAAAGCATGAGGACCCCACAGCTACCAAAAACGGATGAATGCTGGACGTCCGGATAACTGCAGTGATGATCCTGTTAGCTTACACGTCCACATGTGCCTGCCACCTAAATAGAAGAGGTTTGTATGAGGGTTAGTACACACTTGTACTAAGTATCGGTTATATGCAAGCACACCAAGGACATGCATGAGAAAGAATAGCTCCTCCCTCAACACATGATTTTGAAAAGTTCAGTCAGTGGACTTGCCAAATTGTGATTAGGAAGTCAGTGAACTTCCAAATTTGATTAGGAAAGGTCAGTTGACTTGTCCAAAATGGATTAGGAAAGTCATTGCCATGAGGAGTTAACATGGCAATAATCATACTTATCATATTAGCAACAACATCACATTAACATATTTACCAATTATTCACATATTCCATATTTGACATATTAAGTACTAAACTCTTTTCATTATCATTCATTTCATATGCCATGAGACCTTGGAATCATGGGAATTAACATTAAGGACTTTCCAAAATGCAGGTGCTAAAAACTATGGGACTCAAACTAGGGGAGTCTTTCAATAGCAAACACAGAGTCTAGTCATTCATACGTAACTTTTAACTTCAATTCCGTATCGTAGCAGTGGCTAACCACCGGTATTTAACCTAGGATATGTAGTCTAAGACTTTTATTAGTTCGTTGGCAACATGACCAAGAATGAGGCCTAATGTCATTACTTGAATACTAAATCACCTGTTTGGGATTATCCTATCCTTAAACACCTTTCGGTATTCATTCATTTCATTAGGTGCATCATTTGAGGGGCTGGCCTCTTTCATTCATGCGCGAATCTTTAACTTTTAACCGAATCAGATCATTGTGAGACATTCAGGGAAAATCCAGTGGCCTCCCCACAACCGAAAAGCTAGGTGGAAATCACAATGGCCAAAGGTGTGTGATACAAATAACAATCTTGCTAGCGTACATGGGCAATTTAACCCCGCAGATTCCCTATATTGCGCAGTATAGGTTCGAGACCTAGGAGATATAAGGAGCATCCCACCACATTCAACCCACCCCGGCAAAGCCGCGACTAGGTCTCATTTCTCATGAGAGATACGTTGAAGAACTCCGCCCTTCCCGAAAGGAAGCATCACCGCTCATAGCTAATTTCTATCGCGTGGCTCAGTTATAAAGTTCCATTTCATTCACTCATACGTTCATAGAAAGCTAATTTCTAGTATGAGAACATCATAGCTCATTAGATGATTTCTTCTTATCTCATCATTCGATTTAAGTGATGTTAGCTCAATATCTCATCTAGAGTGTTCATAGAGACTGGTCTCTTTCATTATCTTATCACTCTCATTAGGCGAATACATGTTAGGTAAACCTCTCGTCTGGGTCTAGACTCTGGTCGTGACAAAGTTGGTATCAGAGCACTAGGTTAAATTCCGAGGATAATAAGTTCACATCAACCACATTGAGTAGTTTGTAAGTCATGGTAGTGAAGTGCACCACTATCCTGAATTAGAGACTGCATGATGCGTAGGAAAAATTCCCTTCTTCTGATCTTATCGTGACTTATCTAATGTCTGATTCCTTGGTGTTATGAGCGTATCTAACATCAAAACTACTTTTTCAGAAAAAGAACACAAGGAGGAACGCTAGTCGGGAAAGAGGAGAAGCAGCTGCAGGGGGCAACCAAGTTCCTCCCGAGGCCCCAGCTGCTGGAATGGAGATGCCTGTTAACCCATCTGGGGTTACAGATGGAAAAGTAACGATAGCCCTGTAACAGATGGACCAAGCCATCAACTTACAAGCTCAGGCTATGACAGCCCAGGCAGAGAAACAAGGTGTTCCAAGGAAGAACCCACCTGCCAGCACCATGGCTAGTAGGTTAACGGACTTACGAGGATGAATCCTCCCATTTACACTGGATCTAAGGTTGCTGAGACTCTCAAGGATGAGTGTAGGGCAGCTATGCTGCATGCCAGTATATGCCTTTCCAGGCTTATGGTCCATGTACAACAAGTGCAGGAATGCAGGAAGAGGAAGCATACTACGGCAGGGAACAGGTCAAGGCAAGCAGAGAAGAATTTTTCAAGGAAGAGTAGTACTGAAATCAGGGATAAGCGCAGGTTTAAGAAGAGACTCTCCCACCATGGGGAGTCAAGTTCATCCAAGGGTCGCTATGATAGGGATTCTGAGCCCAGAGTTAAGAGAAACAGTGAAGTAGATACACCTCAGGAGAGACCACCTTGTAGGAAATGTGGCAAACTTCATGGAGGAGAGTGTAGGAGGGGCTCTAACGCTTGTTACAGTTGTTGAAAACCAGGTCACATGATGAAGGATTGTCCGTATATGAGAGGTCGAGAAAAAGGGAAGGAGAAAGTTCAGTCGAATGGTCCAAGTGAAGAAGCTCCAAGGAGGCAACGATTCTTCGCACTCAAGTCTAAGGGAGTAGGGGAAGACACCTATGGTGATGTCTCGGGTGCGTAGCCTAAATTAGTTTTTCATGTGTATGGTTTTATGCACTAGTATGAAGTTAATATGTTGGAGTCATCATGTTGGTTGCTGACTTATGTGACTTATGCGTTTAAGTATGTTGTATGCTTTTGATGAGACTAGTTTAGGAAGGAGTTCGTTAGTCTATCAATGTGAAGCTTCTAGTAGGTTTAAAGGATGTTCATCAACCTACTAATATGTGAATCAGATATTAACCAATAAAAAGCATTGAATAGCTTAGGTATGGATTTTCCCCATAAGTGCTATGGTACCATAGACTATCAAACCAGGGTAGTGAGGTTTCAGTTGCCAAATGAGATAGGGTATGAATGGGCAGGGCGTGGATCAATCCGACAAAGCCATATAATTTCAAATCTTAAGGCCAACAAGAGGTTATAAGGGGTTAGATATACTCCTCCTAAGGCTGGTTTTGTTTAAGAAACTCTAAGTTTTAGTGCAATAGTCGACTTGGTATTGTAAGTCCATAATCGTATGAGTAATAATTGCACTATCTGAGTTAAAATGAATTCATGTTTGCATGTCATGTTACTGTTTTTGTATAGCGTGGACATGATTTTTGTGTTGCATGAGTTGTGAGGTGCATCAAGTTAAGTGCGATTGAGAAGGAAGTTCCTCAATCTCAAATATGAAGCTTCAGCTAAGGTTGAGTAATATGCATTATCCAGAGTAACTGTGAAACAGAAATTCACAAAGCGTAAAGTCTCAAGTATGTGAAGATATCTTCGAAAATCACCCTCTTTATTTTAAAATGATGTGTAGTGTCATTCGGGGATGAATGTTCCTAAGGGGGGGATAATGTAACAACCCTAAAAATGACTATGATAAGTAATGTCTAACGTATCTAGAATGCCTAGATTAGATCGGGTTCACACGAATTGATTCGCGTAGAACCAGACCTCAGAACCTCTGCAACAACCAAGCCAACTAACTTGGTGATGTAGTTGAGGTAGGAAAGGTTGGGTCCAGCCATGTAGGGCACCCGAATATGAAGATTTACCTGGATGAGTCTTAACCAGACTTAAAAAGGGGTAATCTTAAGTTTGGAGGGTCTAGGGGTAAAATGGTCTTTTCCAGGCTAAGGGTAGTATTGTCATTACCCTAAATATTTCATTCATTAATTAATTAATATGGTGGAGGGGCTATTCGTGTAGAGCTTGACGAATTTGAACCTTTCCTAATCCAAATTTGGCAAGTCCACTGGCTTTCCTAATCCAAATTTGGAAAGTCTACTGACTTTCCTAATCCAAATTTAGCAAGTCCACTGACTTTCCTAATCCAAATTTGGCAAGTCCACTAACTTGACTTTCCATAAATCATGTTGTTAGGAAAGAGCTATTCTTACTCATGCATGTCCTTGGTGTGTACTTGCATATACCCATACTTAGTACAAGTGTGTACTAATCCCATACAACTCTACATTTTTAGGTGCAGGCACAGGTGGACGTAAGAACTTACAGGTCGACGCTGAAGCTATCCGGACGTGGAGCATCCATCCGGACTTGGTAGGCCCTCATTCTTTCGAGGACGCTTGCCCATTATTTTCTAGCTTAGATATAGGTTTGAGTTTGTCGAGTATGTTCCACTAGCGTTTCTTTCTCATCTTAATTCAGACATTGTATTGGTGCCATTTTGGCAAGTATACACTTAACGTAGTATTGAACTATTTCTTTCATTTGATGATATTAATATTAGATGGTTGATTGTGAACGTTTATGAGTTTATGTAGAATGTCTTATTTGAATGTTAAGTGACAAAAAGTTCAAATTTTCTGCTAAAATTAACCTAGATGAAGTAACTATGACGTATGTAGGCTTGTCTGCGACCTCTGAGAGGTCAACGATGCCGGTCTCGTCTAGGGTCTAGACTCTGGTCGTGACAGAGTAGTTGGTGGAAACTTACGCGTGGATAAGGTTAGGCAAAAGACCAGCTTCATTCCCAAACCACGGACCAATTGAACGGTTCGTTGGTCTAGGGATGGGATGTCGATGGCCATCTGTCTGTGAGCATGTTCTCCTGCGCAGGTCCACTGTAAGTTGAGGGGTGAAGTTTTAAATTCACCCAATGTCCAAATAAGAGAAATGGCTGTTACTTGAGGGTCTTTGGGGTATTTTAGACATGTTTATAAGTCTTTAACAATTAGAAGAACTGATTCTTTCAAATCAAAACACAAATTCTCTTAGAAATTCCATAGAACTCCATTGAAGTCAAAACTCAAGGACGAGCTTGGATTGGAGATTTGAGTGGAGATTCTTCATCAAATTGGAGGCTTAACATCATTGAGGTCTGGGTTTTGATCCCTGAAACTCTATTCATCAAGGAGTACAAATTCAAGGAAGTTCTCTAAAGTTTTCAAAGATCAGTTGTCCTATTTCATGATGTATCTGTGGGTTCTTGCATTAAAGGTTTTTAATCATTGTATATTGATTAATTTTTTGTTAATTAGATCATTTTAACTAAATTTACCTATGAATCCATGTAATTGATGAATGCTAGTTTTTGACTATAGTATGGGTTAAGTGATATTGTCTTAATGCTTATGAATTATAATATTGTTTTCTATGGGCTATCTAATGATGTAATAATTGTATTAAGTTGATGTCTAATTTGTCTTAGATTGATAAATATATATTTAATTGACTTATATTCATTGAGTATTATAGTTTATCATTAAATTGATGTTCACGGCCATGGGTAAGGGTCTTATGGTATTGAATTGGATGATTTAGACATGGATTGAAGTGGAGAGAATGGATTAATGGTACACTGTCCTATTTATCTTTATTTAAAGTATTATATCTTTTGAATTATGTTGTGATTGTCATGGACCACTTATGATGGTGGTGTTATGTGATTGATGTGACCTTGTCGGCGCTATTTTAAGTATTATGATGATCATGGTCTTCTTGGCAACTACTTCAAGTAATATGATGATTTGTGTAGTTGATTATGTGGATTATGATCATATCTACCTATATGTGAAGTAATGTGAAAGTATGTGTTTCATCTATTGATGCTATTTAGGTGATCATGTAAGACTACGACTATGTCCTTATATGTGTAGTCTTAGTGTTGATGCATGATTATTCTTACTTGGCTATATGAGTCTGTGATGGTTATATTGATGATGATATAGTAGTGTATAGGATGACTTAAAGATGATAATGGTTGTTCCTATGTTCTTCTAAAATGACAAGTAATATGTGCTAAAAGTGAAGTATGTTGTGTCTTGTTTTGGTAGACTTGTGTCCCTTACTTGATGCATGTATGAATGTGAATATGTGATGTCTTGACTTAGGATGATAAATCCTCTTAGTATTGTATGAATGAACGATATCTGATACCTTGAATGATGATAAGAGGGTCCTCTATGTGAAACCTTGAACCTAGTGGTAAGGTTATGAAACTTGAAGTCGAAAGCCGTAATGGTATCCTTCTTGTAATGAATGATGGACTTAAGGTTGGTGGCTGGAACGACATCATATCGATCCTTAGGAAAGTCATTGGGATCTTCTTGTCGCCATTGTAAGGAAGGACTATGGGGACTCTTTGGTAGGGTAAATGTAATTGGTTTATGAACTTGATATGAAACCCCTTTTTATGAACCTTAATGTGAATTACTCTGTGAGAATAAAGGCTATCGCCGAGTGAGTATGGTAAGGGAAGTAGTTCTAGTTAAAGGATGAGGCTAGAATACAATGTAACCCCTTCATATTCTTTAACTTTGTGTCTACATGGGATGTGTCCAAGTTCTACCATTGGTAAGTAGAACAACCTCATCGGAGTAAGATAGAACTCCGGATTCCATGTTTTGCTACCATGGTCTATGTCAGTTATTTCCTATTCTCATCATGTGGGATACCTATTAGCATTATAGAAGTTCTATGAAATTTAGGTGGTGGTATGGGACGCTATCTAGACATTCCACAATAGGCTTTGAAGATGTTAGTAAGAATCCCTAGGTTTTCTCCAAGACCATTACTTGATTGTCCTCCATGTGATGAACGTTTCTTAACGAATTAATGAAATAATTACTTATGTTAGAACGTATGTAAATGAGTGAGTACCTAATCTAGAGTCACTTAAGGATTCATTACTTAAAGTGTGAAAGGGCATAAGGGATGAGCTGTTTTTGTTTTATCTATGGAAGTCTTGAGAATGACTCTACATAAAGAAGTTGGTTGATTCTTTATGCATGATCTAAACTTAGGAAGTCTTAAAGATTATTTAGGTAACCTTGAATAGGGTGTATGGGCATTCTCTTATAGGAGTACTTAAGTAAGTCTTTTGATAGCCTTTGTAAGGAAAATGGCATATCTTATATGTTCATATGTTTGATGTATTGTAAGTGTGTATGAGTCTCATTATGAGTAGTCTTGAGGATCGTCTAGGCATGCTTAGAGAGGGTGTATGAGTGGTCTCTCTTTGTGTTTCTTATATCAGTCTTATGATAGCTTTTAGTGAGGGAATTACATGCTAGAAGGTGTCTATGGTGAAGTTAAAGCACTTCACTCTAACAGTGAAGTTCTTCACTGTACAGTGAATTGAGGTTACTGTAAAGTTGCCTTAAAAATGCTATAAATTGACTAAGTGATTTCTTGTGTGTTAAATGTTTTCTTATGATTATATTATGATATTTAAATTAAAAGATGCATATTTCCAATAACTGTCCGTTTTCATGATTTTTATACATTATGCCATACTTAGTACATGTGGTTGTACTAATTCCACTCTTTTATCAATCTCTATAGTGGTTGGATCGTAGCATCATTCAAGTGAAGTTGAAGTATGTCCTCATTTGACTCGAGGGTGTAGATGTTGTTCATTGTTCTTATTGAAGTATTGTAATAGACGTAGTAGTACTATATTTTCTATTGTGTATGGGTAGTGTCCCAAAGTACTCTTGTGTCTAAGCTTTGATGAGATTGACACTTAGTATTTCCTATGACATTTATATGAAAGATTTTTTAAAGACTATGAAAGTATTTGTGAAAAGTTTTAATTTCGAACTACTTTTCACTATTTATATGCGATGAACAATATGGAAGGGCTTGTATAAGAACTTCGAGAGGTCGAGTATGCTGGTGCACGACCTAAGGAATGCCCTAACTTTTAGGGTATAGGTGCGGGTCGTGACAAGCTTGGTATCAAATTATAGGATGTAAAAGTGGTCTTCAGAATCAAAAAGTCTCATCAAGTCACGTCTAGTAGAGTCTTGACCCAACGGTGTGAGTCGAGACACATATATGGACAAAATCTAGAATTTCCTTTTCAATTTATTTATTTCCAAAATATAGCTTTCCCCTTTCATTAAAAGATGCAACTTTTATGAAAGTTATGACTTTTCTGAAGAGTTGCGACTTTTACGAATAGTTACCCAAAAATAGTCATCCACTTTCATGAAAAGAGGTGACTTTTATAAATAGTTGTGACTTTAATGAAGAGTTGCGACTTTTATGATGAATTCCGACTTTAATAAAAAATTATGACTTTTATGAAAGGCTTTGACATTTCCGAAGAGTTGTAACTTTTTAAAGAGTTGTGACATTTCCGATAAGGCACAATAAGCATTCACTCACACTATGCTTTGTTTTCTATAAATAGAGATATATCCTCTCATTTTAAAACAACAAAAATTTTGAACTCTTCTTCTTCTTCTTCTTCTTCTTCCTCTTCTTCTTCTTCTTCTTCTTCTTCTTCTTCTTCTTCTTCTTCTTCTTCTTCTTCTTCTTCTTCTTCTTCTTTTTCTTCTTTTTCTTCTTCTTCTTCTTATTTTGCACAAATAAATATTCATGTACTTTGATCATGTTGAATGACTGAATGACACCATTGTTTTTTATCATTATACTTGTGAATAAAAGCGTTCCATCTTGAAAGGATCTATTCCAATAAACCTTGGGTACTATAGAGGAATCATTTCCTTTAGGGGACACTGTGCATTGAGTGGACTCAATTTTTCCCTTTATGTTTTATTCTATTTTTATAGAGCCTGTTATATTTCATCTACATTCATTAATTTATTTTTATGATATTAATTATTGCTTCTTAGGAAATGTAGTAAACTGTGTTGTTTATGTTTCTGCAAAGTTACTATTATAAGTATTGGTTAGTAGATAATAAATTATGAAATCAATTTAAAGATAATTGACTGAAGAATAAATGATAAGATGCTATAATTATTATTTTCCTTTTCATTATTAATGTTCTTTCTATGTAATCTTGTATTTATGATAATATAGTGTTTTAATTTTAATGACTGATAGATTGTAAGTATTATTTTATAAAATATGTGACATAAAATTTCCTCTTGAAGCATGGATAATCTTACTAGTAGAATAATATAACAATTCAATCATGAATTATACAAGAACATACTAAACTACATAACCTCCTATCATCATTCGGTTCTAGTTGGGTTTAATGTTAAGAAAGAGGAATATTTATGGGTCTTTAAAGAATTAGATCAAATAATCAATACTTAAGTTCATCCTTAAACAATCATATTCAATCATATTTAATCCATTTTGGATCAAACTAGGTATGTTTGAAAAACACCCACGAATTGGATGAAAACCTAGAATTTGGGGAAGTTTGAAAACACATTTGAAAGGGATCCTTGATGCTAGATAATCAATTGATAAAGAACTCCCACACCTCAACCTTAGATTCCCCATGAATTTTGTGTTAAAATCTCCCATCTTCAAGTCTTTGTTAAGCTCCATCCATGTTCTTCAATGGCGGTTTAAGAGAGAAGATTTTTGGGAGGGGATAGGAGTTGGGTCTTTTGATTAGGGTAATTTGAGAATAATGAGTTAAAAATGGGTGTTCAAGATTTTAAAATTATCATATCATATCATATCATATATTTTAATAAAAGAGAACCTCAGGCATGCCTACATGACATGACCACAAGCAAAGGATTCAATTTATTTATTTCCAGAATTAGCTTTCTTATTTCATGAAATGATGTGACTTTTATGAAAAGTTGTGACTTAAATAGAAATTTCCGACATTTATCAAAAGTTGTGACTTTTATTAAAAGTAGTGACTTCAATGAAGAGTTGTGACTTTTATGAAAAGTTGTGACTTTTATACAAATTTATATAATGAGGAGTTTGACTTTATGAAAAGTTGTGATTTTAATAAAAGGTTGTGAACTTTTTGAAGGGTTTCAACTTTTCAGAATAGTTCTAACATCTTTTATAAGACACAATAAACATTTGTTCACACTACCCTTTATTATCTATAAAATAGAGGATTTTTTCTCATTCTTAAACAACAAAAACTCTGATCTCCTTCTTCTACTTCCGCAAACCAGAATTCCCTTTTAATTAATTTATTTCCAAAACTAGGCTTCCCTTTTAATGAAAAGTTGTTACTTTTATAACGAGTTGCGACTTCTAAATCAAATGTTGTACTTTTGTGAAAATATGTGACTTATATGATGAGTTGCAACTTTTAAGAAAAATCGTGACTTTTATGAAAGGTTGTGACCTTTTCGAAGGATTGTAACTTTTCCAAAGAGTTGTGAACTTTACGATAAAGCATAATAAGCATATATGCATACTACCCTTTAGTTTCTATAAATAGAGGGATTTCATGCCACTATTAATTGTAGTTTTTTTTCCTTGTAGGGTAGTCGAATCCAAATACATTAATTAAGCATCTTATGAAGTTTGTTTAATTCCCCAAAATTTTGAGACTCCTATTTGGTGTAGCTTAATCTTTATTAAAAATCATAGTGATTCATATAATAATTACAATTCATTTTTCTATTTTGGTGATTTTTTTCACTATGTTAAAAGTTTCAGTAAAGATGATTGAAACTTGATCTTCTCTTTCGTCCTTTTCTACAGGTTTTTTCGTATAATAAAAAAAATTATATTGATTGAAATGGGACATTAATAATCTTTCACCTCTCATTCCTCAACTCATAACGTTGTTGAAATAGTTGAATTCATTATATATTTTTATTTTAGTGAACAAAAAATTTTCGTTTCTGCCACCATTATCTGTAGTTTTTTTTTGTTGTAGGGTAGTCAAATTTAAATACACTAATTAAGTTTATGTGAGGTGTGTTCCATTTCTCATATTTCTCGAAGATTAATCTTTAGCATAAATCATAGTAATTCATGCATCTATTGCTTTTTCGATTTGCTATTGTGGTGACTTTTTTTTAGCTCTGTTAAACATTTCAGTGAGGATGATTGAAAATTTATGTTCTCGTTTGTCCCTTTCTAAATGTTTTTTCATATAGTTTTGAGAAAATTGCTTGTGTGTTGTGCTATATTTGATAGCACACAAGAATAAATATGTGATAAATAATATGGAACCAAAGATGAAGTTTATTAAAAGAACCAAGCATATTGCTCTCTTACTTGCCCTAATTAGTATATTATTTTGATTGTCTTTTCTTAGGTATAAAATTTCGTATGTTTGCAAACTTCCTTGAATATTAGTATAGACACAATTAGCCCACTTCTTTTGTCGCAAGTTAAAAAATTTATCATATTTCTTCGTCTCTTTTCTTTGGATATAATAAGAGATCAATTTTTCCATAAAGTAACAAATGTCAAAAATAAACTATAACAAAAATAATTGTTTAATCAACAACAAATATGCGCATTAACAAAGAATGCTAGACCTTAACCGACATTAATTAATTGTCATTAGATTCAATGTTGCTCTAAAATATAGGAACATTTTGAGAGAGTACCAAGTGTCTCTTAAAATACATATTTAGCGTCAATTAAGCTATCATTTTTCGTTAAAGATCATTTTTACAGTAGTGATTACTCTTTATTTTGATAAAGTTTTCTGGTATTTATAAAGAAGTAACAACTCTTTCTTTTGAATTATTTCTGTAAAATTTGTGAACAGTAAACTTGGATTCATCCCAATAGACTATCTTTTTTTAAAAATATGTTAAGCAACATGTCTTTTTCTCCTTGATTTCTAGGAATGTGAGGTTGTATAATTTGTGTATATTTGTGAGTTCAAGTGCTCACAAAATTATGTTGTGTCTCAAATTATTGTTTATAATATCCAACTATGAACAATTTCATTCAAATGTCACCTACTGCTTTGTTGATAAATGCGTTAATTCTTTGTAACTTCATGCTATAATCATAACAATAACTATGGTTCAATTCCAAGTAAGTGGGGGTCGGTGATAGGAAACCTAAGCAATAATAATTACTATTTTGATACATGAGGAAAAATATTTATGATACTAATAATTTTAGGGTGACTTTGACAATATACATGAAACATCATACTACAATAAATAGATTGATGGAGGTTCATAAGAAAGGAGTTGAAGGTCTTCAATTTGAGGATAGTTAAATATGTTCATGTATGGTCGTGATGTTCCACTTTACTTGTGAGTAGTGTTGTTCGAGGATTTTTAGCCTCTTCTTTAATATCTGATTTTGGTTATTTATAAATTTTTGGCATTAATCAAATTTTGTTACTTATGACCAACTATATCTATGGTGATTTTCGTAGACATCTTTCTTATACTTCAAATCTCTCTATGACTCGTAATTTTTGTATAACAAAAATAAATATTAAATAATATAGCACATTAGAATTTCGAAAGATTGCTTTGCCTTAGAATAATTTTTTCTTGAAAATGTAGTGTATCTATCAATAATATGAATATTACAGAATGATCATATGTAAGCTTAATAATATGAGTCAATCCCATGCAAAGCACAAGAAATTTTGTTATAAGCCTATTAAAATGACCCTGCTAATTATTTAAATAATTGGGGAATTATCTAATTGCCCCTTTTTTGGGCAGCCTTGCCAAGGACCACGACTCACTAGATGGATCACGAAGGGCACCACTGACTCATGGTTGTGCCCGTGGTCCTTGAGGTAGTGTGCTCCTCAACTTTGACAAGCCATCCTAGGCAAAGGCAAGTTCAAGAAAGGTCCCACGATTCGTGGTTGATACCACGAGTCGTGGTTGAGCTAGTGGACTTGGGGTAGTAACTAGGCAAGATTGTATTGCCTTTCTTGAAGCTAAGCGAGCTTCACACCTTTGTTGACGATCCGTGTTAGGCACCATGATTCGTGGAGGTTCCCTTGGTCTTTGACGAATTAGCCTCTTCAACTAGTGACTACCTCACAAGAGCAAGGCAACCCCACGAGCCTTCCCATGGCTCGTAGTCTTTACGATGAGTCGTGAAGTGGCTTGTAAAGGGGTGCCTTGCCTTGGAAACTTCTCTTCTCACCTTGCCTTACAACCACGGGTAGAACTATGGATCCTGGTGGCCACCACAAGTCATGAAGAACCTTGTGGTGTGGTGAGGTAGTGTCTAAATCATAGCTCAAGCACCATAGTCTCCCACAATGCCAAGGGAATACCAAGACACTTCCCACGTTTTGTGGTCAAGACCATGAGTAGTGGTGCCTAGGCAGTGGCTAGGCTTCCTTTCCATGCTTCACACATGCCTAATGGGTCTTCACGAGCTCTTCCATGAACCGTTGTCAAGACCACTGCTTATGAATATGGTCATGGACCCTTGAGCGGTTTCTAGCCATATTGGGAGAGCCTTGGCCCTTTTGCTTAGGCTTGCCCCTTTTGGCTTGGCCCATGGTCTTGCAACCCTAGCTCCCTGAACCTTTAGAAACTTCTTTACACTTTGGGGTCTAGTACATGATTAATCAGTTAGCAACTAACCCCTTAAATCATTACATAACATGCACGTCAGGGCTCTAGTATAACTTATCATTTTGAGTGTCGTAACAAATGTTCCAAAAGGGGACATAATGTAACACTCTTTATGCAAGAAATACAAGATTTGAACAAATCAGAAGTTGTAGGTGCCACAGATGGGCACCACCCACGGACCGTAGGGTGACCCAAAGATCATAGGTGGGGACAGTGGTTGGCCACCTGCAGTCCGCCCCAAAAACAAAGCAAAACTAGTCTTGGGTTTGACCTACGCCAGGACCTACAGACTGCAGGTGGGTCTACGTTTGTGGTCCATGCCGTGGTTTGGACCCTATGATTTGCTCTCTCTGAAAGCCAAAATTATGGTTGACAGGATAGACCATAGGCAATTCAAGAGACCCTTGTCGGTCAAGTTGTTTGTCCCGACAACTTTTAAGTCAGGGGTTGCTTAAACTTTTCACTATGTGTTAGACCCTAACTTACATCGTTTAACCCCTACTACATTGTTTCAATCATTTTTAGCCTAATATCTTAATTAAAACTTACCCTAGTCAACTCATACTACAAAAATTCACAAAGTAGAACAAAAAAAGGACAAAGAGTCAACCAAGACATCTCCAAGAATGCAAAAAAAAATCTTAATTTCAATCCTCGAAATCAAAAGATTTCTCTCTGAATTTTGTCACCCTATATGTGGGATTTAACTAGTGGATTCCTTTTATCAACCATGTCCCTTAAATTCAATCAGATTCTTGATTCTCTACATTATGTTAGACCTAAGGTTTCTAAAATTTTATATTTATGTTTTGATTTAGCTGTCAGACTGATACAAATATGATTATAATGCTTTTAAGGAGTTGTTGCTTAGTGTTTTCCATGCAACTCAAATCTGAGTCGTGTAGATTCATTTAGTTCATGAATTACACTTGCTAGGTAAGTTATTCAGATATACATGCCTCAATTACGAATGTTTCATTATCAGTACATTATTGTTGCATTTTCATTTAGCATATCAGTATTTTGAGATATTAAGTATGATAAAATTTTAGTTATAATGTGTTACCGGAATAATTAGGTTGGAATTTATAGCCCCATAACTACTAACCTCCATAAGATAAGTCCCCTCTATGGGAAACATATTTATTATCTCACAAGTCATGCCCTTATACCCTTAAAATGTATATTGGGTCCTTTTGATGGAGTGATCATCGGACACCTCATATAGTTCTCGTGGTTTTATGTTGGGTAATAGTAGCTCCCACTGTCAAATTCTAATGCATTGACCAGGTCATCAGTAACAGTTTACTGTTCAATTTTAGCATGTTTGTACTTGGTCATCTAATTTATTTAGCTCAGTATTCAGTTTATTTTTGTATTTCCTTCATGTTCAGATTATATCATTGTGTTGTTCAGTTATGTATATTATTTTTTTGTTTTATCTTATCGTACATGTGTAGTACTCATGTAGTGACACATACTCTGCTCTATATCTCTGTAACATCTACTCGTGATGTATGTTCAAATCCTCAGCATTCTGATCAGACGTAGATCAATTCCTGATCTCCAGTTCAACAGTATCGGCAGTGACATTTTATCATTCTATTTTCAATCTTCCAGTTTCAGTTTTGCTTGAGTTAGCTGGGGCATGTCTTAGCATCTCTATTTAGTTAGAGGCTTTTATTTAGACATAGTTTATATTGAGTTTTTCGTTGAGTTTGATTATTCAATTGTTACTAAACTCTCAGTTTTTATATATCCACACTTAGAGTGGGTATTCCTCATATTTTCCTTATGTCATGTTTCAGCTTCCGCAGAGTATGGTTTATTTTTCAGAAAAATCCTTAAGTATGCTTATGATATGCCAGCAGGGTTAGCTTGCGCTCACTCATGATCCTGCGTCCCGTGTTGCGTCAATAGGTAGCCTCGGGGCATCACAAATTTATTGGATTCCTCTTGTGGGTCCCACTTTCGCATTTTTACTAGAATTTTTGTGTCTTTCTCTAACTATTTGAACTTTTATGTATTAATGTCTATATTGACGTTGTGATTGAAAATATCTAGCATGGCGGTGCTCGGAGGTTATTTATATAGTAGTTTTGAAGCATGCATACTTTGGGCTAGGTTACACTAAACTTGTTCTTACATTGAGGTTTCTTAGATAATATTTCCCATTTATTGAATGTAATTTGGGATTTTTTGTTAATATTTACGATTATCTTCCATATTCTTATTTTTTGATTCTCGTTTGCACCTTACGATAGTTTATATTTGTGCAATCCTTAGTTTAGGTTGGACTCTCCTTTTCGAGAAATTTGTTATTTTTCTCTTTGGAGTTGTTTGACGTTGCTTTTTGGGTAGTCGGTGCAATTAAAGCCTTGGAATGAGCCTAGGTTGACACTTAGCTTTAAGGGGTCGTTTGGTGTTGTGGATAAGAAAAACTAGTCATGGGATTAATTTTTTAGTGTCTCTTAGTCTCTTAGTTTTTTACACAAGATGGGATGACTTACTCCAATATTAACAAATAGTACTAGAATAAGTTATCCTTGCCTCTTGGTGAAATAACAATCCCTATATAACTTATCGTGCTATAAAATATTTCTAATGACAAAAATACCCATTGTGTCCTTTTAATTAGTGCGTTACTTTTTTTTTTTTTTTTTTTTAGTGCAGTTTTATCCCAGATTTTGCTATTTAAATTCAGTTTCTACTGCTTTGTTACGTGTCGGCTGTTTTGGTGCATTTTTGTCAATTCTTTTTGTGTTTTTTATGCAATTTTTTGTGAGTTTTTGTCTAATTTTGATCATTTTGATGCAAGTTTTATCCTTCTATACCATTCTAATGTAAATTACGATTATTTAACAATCAAATCCAATATATCAAAATGAATATACAAAGATTAAAATATTCCAAAAATAGTGCAAATTCCATCAAGTGGAAAACATTAAGGTTCGATCATATTATCTAATGTACATAAAAAGTTTTTACGCATTTTGGCTAACGTTAAAAATAAATTATAGAAAATAATTAATTTTTTGTGGGATATAAAATATTATTTCACCAATATTTTTTGAGTAAAATGTTGCAATGCCTATAGCATATAACAACAGCTCTATAATCTATAGAACTTAAATAAAGTGGAGGGTGTTTTTGTATACAAACATTTTTTTTAGAAAGTATGAAATACCTATTATATTTAATAAAACTGATCTTGGGAATATTTATATGCCCAATTACGACATATTACCCATCTTCAACGTTAGTTTAGAACATTATCTAATCTAACTAGCATGTTTTATCTCAAAATTGCAATGATTGCATACTAATAGACATGATTAGTGAATTTTTAAGGTTACTAAGGGAAATAATCAAGTATTGGAAGGAAAAGGAGTTAAAACCGACAAGAAGCAACCAGGAATGACACTAGTGCGGCGCCCCAGCCATCTTGGCGCACCATGGGCGCTACGCGCCAGGCCAAGATTGTCTTAGGGTGGTTTTAGGCGCACGGGCAGTGCCAGCCTTTCAAGCGCGATTCTGGCGCGGCGCGCCCAACCTTGTGCGGAGTTTGTGAAGAAAGTTGAATTTAAAAGGACTCCTAGTTGAAGTAGAATTCGACTTTATTTTTCTATTTACTAAAATTACACCCTTAGGGCCTTATTGTTAAGTTACAACTTTTTGATTGGTGAGAAAGAGCAAGAATTGATGTTTGTAATGTGGTTTAATCTTCTAACTTGTTATTTTTCGGAAATCACATGAACAATCGTCTTTTGTGGTTTTGGAATAGTATGAGTAGCTGATCATCCTAGTTTTGGGGCTGCAACTATGAATTGAATGTTGAATATCATTTGCTTTTGAAGTAATTCTTGGTTGTCAACACAAGTTACTTCTATATTCTTGTTTTACTATTTTATGCTTGATCACCATAAGATAAATTTAGTGTCTAATCTTAAAATCGAGAGATGAGGGATTAGATAAAGCAGAGTATATAGTGAGCTCGATCGACCAATTAGATTGAGGTGATTTGTGTTCAGGAGTGATTCCCCGATGAACAACTTGCTTGGTTACGAAATAGGATGAAATATAAATGCTCGCCAATTAGCTTAATTATCCCCGCTCAGCGATGTAGTTATGTAGCTAATTGATGTAGGCGACGAGAGGTGTGTATCCCAACTCATATAATTAAACCTATAAACCCGTAACTTGACAACCAATATTATTTCTAAGACAATACTATGATGCATGAGATTCAACATACGCTACAGCCTTAAAATTGTCTTTTTCTTGCTTGAACCACCACCATTAAATCATTCAATCATAGTTAATTTTATTCATTGCTAAATTAGTCATAGTTAACACTAAACATCAACTCTTGAAATAGTTACTATTAATTTCAGTTGTAGAATTATTTTTGAATATAAATTGATCATAACTCCCTTGGGAACGATAAATCCTTTCTAAAAAGAATTTGTATCACTTGTGCAACCACGTAAACTTGTGTGTATATTGGGGAGAAACAACAACAAACCAAACAATAAATAAGGAATAATTTTAGGGTACCGAATTCCATTATAAACAGTCTCAGTATAATATATCTCATCATACCTTGTTTTCAAACCAAACACCCCCTTATAACTTCTTCTTAGGAATACTTCTTTAGTTAGGTTCCCTTTGTTTTTGCAGGAACCGTGGGGGTTTTCATGCTTTGTGAGGTTTAATCTTATTTTAATGGTAATTTTAACGAAGTCCCTAAACTTTGTTTAGACCTTGATCCTTGGATGAATATTATCTCCCTAGGATAGTGTAACACCCGAATTTTTTTTTTAACTAAGATAGAAACCATCTTTCGTTGTGCGTAGGATTGTACCATGGCATTTAAAAAGTTTTGAGTTTTAAGGTCACTAGATTTAGCACCTTGATATCCAAGAAGAACAAAAGAGAAAATCATTCAAGTCATCCTAAGTTCTGTTATGTTTTGGATCAACTTCAAATGACCATAAATCTCATTATCGAATTATTTGGTAGGCTCCAACGTATTAAATGAAATTTCTTTGAATTATCTTTCCATCGTCAGCAAGTTTGCTATGTTTTGAATTTGAATGAGTGATATATGCCCTTTTGAAGTCAAATTATGGATTTAAGGAAAGTTACTAGAAAATAGTGAGGGATATATTTGTCTTTTCCTTATCCAATCAGATTTCATTTGGTTTTAGTAAGGTTTTAGGGGTCTAATCTGATTAGGTTCACTTTTATAATCCTAATATACACCTAGGGATTTACTTGAGAGTTCAAAAAGAAAAAAGAAGAGAAAAAAGGAGAAAAAATGGGAGGATCAAAGCATTCCTCGAGATTCTTGAGTTTTGTTGCGAATTTTCACCATGCGATCAATCCGTAAGAGGTATGTAAGGTTCCATAGTTTTGAGTTCGTTTAGATACATGCCAATCATGTTATTTTTCATTGCAAATTTCATTCTTGAAGTTGAAAGATTAGAGTTCTTGACAAATATTCTGAAGTTCATTCTAAATCTTATTTCGTTGGGGTTTTGATGATTTTTTTAAAGTAAAGTGATTGTTTTGAGGGATGTATTGAGTATATTATAGTGTAATTATGTTGAGTAATCTAATCCAAGTGATTGGGGAAGAAACAGTACGATTCTAGACGAGTTAGGATGAGAAAACGAGAAAAGAAATTCGTCGTATTTTCTGGGGTTGGGGCATGGACATATGCGCCAGCCAATGCGCCCAAAATTATGTTTTGTATTTTACGAGATGGCTCACCAGACGACCAAGTGTGCCAGGTCGCTTCCCCGTCCAGTTTGGAGTCTGTTACTCCATTTGAGTTTTTTAAAAGTTTACCATCTTTCCCTTTTGGTTTTAAACACTCTAAACTACTTATAAACACATAAATATAATTCATAACATAAATCATAACCCTTGAATCCATAAGTCAAATTCAAGGAAGATTTAGGAGGTAAGTCTTGAGAGCTATTTCAAACATTTAAGAAATTCCCTTTGATTATTTTTGAGGAATCTTCTACAATATCTAATAACTTGTTTCACGACTCAACTGAGTGAAAAAAATATATTCATGAGTCTACACTATCACAATAATTAAGAGAGGGTCAAGAATTAGCGTTCAAGAAAGTATTTGAGTTTAATTTTTAATTCTTTGAAATCAACTATCGATTTGAGGCATGTTTTGAGGAAGTAAGTATGAGAATGAGAAAAGTCATATACTTGATTCCATATTGTCATGTAGACCCTTGTGTTGAGTCGTTCATGCCCATAAATTCGGCATGGTCTCGATAATTTTAGTATAACTAAGAGTAGTAGTATCTTCAAGTTCTAAGTCTTGAGTATTGAGTTCCCAAACTTTTTGAGGGTATATTCCTAATCATTGGACTATTACATGTTACCCATGAAGTCCTCGAGTTGAGTAGTTTTGGCCAATATGTTCTAAAAAAACCTATAAGTTGAGTAGTCTTGAGCTAACAAGTATATTTGAGTCCTTTAGTTGATTTATCCATGCCCATAATTCTGTACGAACCCTCTGAGTCAAGCATTCTTGAAGAGAGTATTATTATTGAAGTTCTTGAGTTTTGAGTTGTTGAGTCTTGAGTATTAGTTCTTGATACGGTTATTGAAAACGTTGAATTATGTCGTTCATGTCCATAATTCATCATTAACTTTATTTCGAGAAGTCTTTTACAATATTTTTAAATTCGATTTAAGACTTGATCATTGAATTGAGTAAGAGTAAGAGTAAAGTTCTTGATTTTACATTTAAACAAGAGAGGAAACACCGATTTACCTGGGAGCTTTTAAGCTAGTTTTTTTAGTAACAATCTCAAACCATAAAAGAATTATGTTTTCAAACATATGAGCTGAGTATGTTTTTTTTAATAGTATTGCGATATGATATGGGGAAGAGTTCAAATAAATCAAGTCTCTATTAATAATGTAACTAACATGGGTATAAATGGTCAAACTTTTTAGATAATTCCAGAAACTTTTAGCATCGACTAGTGGATCCATTTAATAGAGCTATTCTAAATCCCAACAAGCTATCGGACAGTTCTTGCAGCGTGGGCGAGACATTGTATGATCACATAATTGATGGTTGTGGGTTAGATAAACTCCCACCGAGTTGTATTATATTTAATTATACACAAATTGAGTTGTTATTGTATCCTTTAATAAATTGAGTTGCTCATACTGTTTTTAATTTTTTTTCAATATATTGCATCTTTTTTTGTTGCTCTATCTTGAGTTGAGTATCCAGATTTGAGTATCTTGAGTTGAGCTATGTTTAGTGAATTGAAAATCTTATTACTGATTTAGATATCTTATGTTTGAGTACTTCTGAGTAGAGTAAGTTTAAGTCATTTTTAGTATCCTTGAGTATACCTTTTAGTTCAATATCATACCTTTGTGTTCAGTATCGTACCTTTGAGTTGGATATCATACCTTTGAGTTGAGTATGATATTCTTCAGTTGAGTATCTTATTCATGAGTTGAGTTTAGTTCAGTTATTTAGGAGGAGGTAAGCATGTTTCCTTTTTATTATGTTTGAGCTTATGTTTATGCTTTAGAATTCCGCTTACATGCTCGTACATTCCTTGTAGTTACCTGCATCATTTCATGATGCAGATACATGTACTCAAGATTAAAAACAAGTACTTAGTTAATACCACATGCAGTTTTAGTTAGTGATAGTGAGCCTACATTCTTCCACAACGATCCACTTGTACTTTCAGATATATAAATATTTAGGATGTCGTGGATTTTGTCCCGACTTCAATCTTTGTCAATTAGAGGCTTTATAGATAGATAGTAGAGTTTGAGAAGTTTGTTCATTATCTTATTAAATTCTTTAAACCCTTAAATTTCCTATCGTTGGCTAGTTAAATGTTCTATTTATATTCAGAGTAAATCATTTGAATTAATATTTTGTATTTGAGTTTCATAAATTTTATTCGTTTTTAAGCTTTGTATGCTTGAGTAAATTTTTTGTCTTGTAGTCAGCCAAGATGAAGGTTAGCTTGGGGACAAACAAAATTTCTCGAGTGTCGCCACGTCCAGGGTGTATACTCGGGTCGTGACAAACTTCGTATCATAAAACAAATTTAAAGTTTCTTAGGGTGATTAAAAAGTTGTGACAGTAATTTCTAGTTTATGTCTGTGAGGGCCCCACATTTATATACGAGGGACTACAAAAATCTAAGAAAAGTTTCGCTTCTTTCATACTCTTAATCGTGCAATAGAGTTATGATATAGATATTTATTCGTACTCATGTGATTCTCATAATCATTCAACCTCCGGAGGGGGTTGAACAAAAAATTAGTCCATTTGTAGGTGATCTTCTCTAAGCACAATTCTTGAGGAATTCATGAGACTACAAATGGGCTTAACAAAAGCCTGACACCGAGTTTTTAGCATTTAATATTAGAGGAAATTACCCATAATTTTATGAATCGTGCGTTTGTGAAAAAACTGATTTGTACTCTTTTCCTTAAGCATTGTTTCAGCTAATATCCTTATGAGAAAGTATGATTAGAGCTTGGGTAGTATTTTTGCTCGAAAAGCGTAACATGAGTTACGAGATCATGAGATGTAGTAGTGTGGGCCTGAGTTAGAGAAATATATGTAGATATAAAGTAATTGAAGAAAAGGTACAGTGATAGGGCAAATTAGGTTATTGCAATCGTGTACCCAATAAGTTATAAGTAATGAGTTCCTTTATAAGTAGAAAAAGGAAAATAATGTTCTAGATAGTTATTGATATAAGAAAGAGAAATAGTTAATAGTCAAGATAAGTTATAGTCATTGTTAAAACGAATATAGTTGATATCGATGTGTCATCGTGTTAGAGGAGCCTAAGTATATGTGTTGAATGGAAGCATAGAATATTCACAAAGTTATAGATCTAAGTGATGCTTATGATTTGTTTGAGAGGTTTGTGATGTTCAAAAGGTTATAGAACAAATAATGTAATGAGGTATAGTATAGTAGGTGAGCAATCATGTTAATATTCGGGTTTAGTATTAAACATTAAGCTTGAACTTAAGGTGAGTGTCATATCCAAAAGAGTGGCAACATGAGGGTGATGATCTTAGTCTTGAGATTTGATGTTCAAGACCTCAATATAGTAGGTGATAAATTGACATATTTGCTTCAATGGATGTAAGTAGTACAAGTGAGAGACCCAAACCTTTATATATGGTTACTTAAGTGTGGCTAATTCACAAGAGAAATAAGTGCATCAAGAGGTGTACCAAGAGGGTATGTAATAAAAAAAGATTAAGAGAAACAACTTAGAAAGAGGTCTTAGTAATTGCTTAAGGAGAGTTTGGTAGTCCTGAGACATTATTCTCCCAAGTATTACAGTAGTAGAAGATGTTTATATGCTAGAGATGATGGAATAGGTCTATATCTTTCAAGTGATAGCTATAGGCCTAAGGAGAAGATACCAAGATGAGAAATCAACTCAAGTGTTTGTAATTAAGATAGATATGAGTTCCAAAGAGCTTGGGGGATATATTTTTAGAGGTCCTTTTATTAATGGAGTGGTGTTAGAAAGAGAAGGTTAATGATATTATCTTGCTAATGATTGTGTGGTTTATTCCGTGTAAGGTTATGAATGAGAAGGAAGAAGAAGATGAGATTTTTCAATGAGAAATTGCTAAATAAGAGCCATTAGTTGGTTCCAAACAGTAATGCAATCAAATTCAAGTTGGTATGGTAGATATGATAAGAGTAGCCCCGTTTCATACACAATCGAGTTGTTATTCGAGGACGAATGATCTCAAGGGAGAGATATTGTAACACCCATGAAAATTTTAAATGAAAACTTGAACCATCCTTCATTGTAGTATAATTGTACCAATGAATTTAAAAATTCATGAGTGTTAAGGTTACTAATTATAGCACCTTGAGATCCAAGAAAACTAAAGAGTGAATCATTCAAGTCATTCCTAAGTTCTTTTAAGTTTTGGGTCAACTTCGATGACCATAACTCTTCGTACATGATACATTAATGTGGCTAAAAGTTATTAAATTATAAGTCTTCATATAATTTTTCCAATTCCACCAAGTTTGGTAAGTTTCGACTTCATATGAATGATATATGCCCTTTGGAAGTCAGGCTATACAATTAAGAAAAGTTACCCAAAAATAGTTAGGGGTATTTTGGTATATTTCTTACCTAGTCAGATTTAATTTTTTTAGTAAGGTTTTAGGAGTAGAATATGATTAGTATTTGTTTTTAATCCTAAAATATACCTAGGGTTTTCGTTGAGGGTTCAAGAAGACAAAAGAGAAATGAGGAGAGGATAAAGACTAAACTAGCTGGAACATCCGTCCCCCTTGGGAACATCCGTCCACGAATGAAGACTAAACTAGCTGGAATAGAGGGAGAGAGCTGCACACCCTACTCCTAAAAACTAAGAACTGAGTTTTTGACTGAATTGAGTTCCGACAACATGCAAATACGCTGAAAATGCAAGTACAAACTGAGGGAACATGATTCTAAGACTGAATTCACGCATGAATGACTAGTAAACTAAAGAGCAACTATTACCTCAAGCTGGAGTGGAATCGGAAGGAAAGAGGTGAGGATACTTGGCTTTCATGGCTACTTCTGCTTCCCAAGTAGATCCCTCTACGGACTGACTACTCTACAAAACCTTGACTAAAGCGACTTCTTTGTTTCTCAACCTTCTAACCTGACAGTCAAGAATCTCAACTGGTACATCCTCATAAGAAAGACTATATTTCACTGCCACACTCTCTAATGACAATATAGAGGCTGGATCACCCACACACTTCTTCAAGAGCAAGATGTGGAAGACCGGATGCACTGTTGCTAAGTTTGCTGGTAATTCTAACTCATATGCCACCTTGCCAACCATTTTCAAGATCTTGTAAGGACCTACATATCTAGGACTGAGCTTCCCTTTCTTGCCAAATAACATCACCCCTTTCTTGCCAAATAACATCACCCCTTTCATAGGTGAGACTTTCAGAAAAATCCAATCATCAACTTGGAACTCTAGTTCCCTTCTCCTTACATCTGCATAAGATTTCTGACGACTTTGGGTTGTCTTAAGTCTCTCTCTAATGAGTTGCACTTTCTCCATAGCATAAAGGACTGAATCTGGCCCTATCAAGGCTGCTTTACCTACTTCAAACCAACCAACGGGAGATCTACATGTACGCCCATACAAAACTTCATAAGGGGCCATCTGAATGCTGGAATGGTAGCTATTGTTGTCGGCAAACTCAATAAGAGGAAGGTGATCATCCCAACTACCCTTGAAATCGATCACACAATCTCTCAACATATCCTCTAGGGTCAGAATGGTACGCTCTGCCTGTCCATCCGTCTATGGATGAAATGTTGTGCTAAGGTTAACTTGAGTACCAAGACCCTTCTGAAATGACTTCCAGAAATGAGAGGTAAACTGAGGACCTTTATCTGAAATGATAGACAAAGTAACCCCATGCAACCTCACAATATCATTAATGTAAAGCTTGGCATAGTCCTCTGCAGAATCTGTAGTCTTGACCGCCAAAAAGCGAGAAGACTTAGTTATCCTATCAACTATCACCCAAATGGAGTCATGTTGTCTGCAAGTACAAGGTAACCCTGTGATGAAATCTATATTGATCACTTCCCACTTCCAAGTAGGAATGTCGATCTCTTGAGTCATACCCCCTGGTTTCTGATGTTCTACCTTGACTTGTTGACAATTGGGGCACTTACTCACAAAATCTGCTATATACCTCTTCATACCATTCCACCATTAGACTTCCCGCAGATCGCGGTACATCTTAGTGGCACCTAGGTAAATAGAATATATGGAGTTATGGGCTTCTGCAAGAATATGTTGTCTCAACTCGCCCACATCAGGAACACACAATCTACCCTAGTAGCGAAGTACACCATCTACCCCTTGGGAGAAAACCTCCATTATCTGATTGTGGACTGAACCTTTGAGTTCAAGTAAGATTGGATCAATTTCTTGCTTTTCCTTCCTCTCCACTACCAAAGAAGATTGTGCCCCATTCTGAACTGTTACACAATTGTCTCATATGCTCTTAAGGCGAACTCCCAAGCGAGAAAGTCTATGAACATCCTTCACTAGCTCCTTTCTTTCTTCCTCAACATGGGCTACAATACCCATAGATAGTCTACTAAGAGCGTATGCTACTACATTCGCCTTAATAGGATGATAATGCACACTCATATCATAATCCTTAAGGAACTCAAGCCATCTCCTCTGGTGAAGATTCAACTCTTTCTGGGTGAACACATACTGAAGCCTCTTATGGTAAGTGAACACATCTACATGAACACCATACAAGTAGTGTCTCCATATCTTGAGTGCAAACACCACTGCTGCAAGCTCGAGGTCATGAGTTTGATAGTTCTTCTCATGAACCTTAAGTTGTCTAGAAGCATAAGCTATAACCTTATCTCGCTGCATCAATACACAACCAAGGACAACTTGGGATGAGTCACAATAGATCACATAACCATATGACCCCTCTGGTAGAGTCAAAACAGGAGCTGTAGTCAATCTAGTTTTCAACTCTGCAAAACTTTTATGACAATCATCTGACCATTGAAACTTGACCATCTTCTGTGTCAACCTAGTCAATGGTGAGGCTATGGATGAAAATCCTTCCACGAACCTTCTATAATAACCCGCTAGACCTAAGAAACTTCTAATATCTGTAGCAGAGGTAGTTCTTGGCCATTGTTTCACTGCTTTTATGTTCTGTGAATCCACTTGAATCCCTTCGCTAGACATAATGTGACCACGAAAAGCAAGGGATTTCAACCAGAACTCACATTTGCTAAACTTAGCGAATAACTGGCGATCCTTGAGAGTCTGTAGAACAATTCTCAAATGACTCGCATGTTCTTCCTCATTCCTAGAGTAAATGAGGATATCATCAATGAAGACGATAACGAACAAGTCCAAGTACTGTTTGAACACTCTGTTCATCAAATCCATGAAAGCTGCAGGAGCATCTACAAATTCATAATGACCATACCGAGTTCTCAAGGTTATTTTTGGAATGTCACTATCTCTGACTCTGAGCTGATGATAACCCGATCTGAGGTCTATCTTTGAGAAATGGCTAGCACCCTGAAGTTGGTCAAACAAGTCATCAATCCTGGGGATGGGATACTTATTCTTGATTGTGACCCTGTTCAACTGTCTATAGTCAATGCACATTCTGAGAGAACCATCTTTTTTCTTTACGAACAACACTGGTGCACCCCATGGTGAAATACTAGGTCTGATGAAACCCTTATCTACAAGGTCTTTCAACTGCTCTTTCAATTCCTTAAGCACTTCTGGAGTCATTCTGTAAGGTGGAATAGAAATAGGTTATATATCTGGGAGGACATCAATTCCAAAATCGATTTCCCTTTCGGGAGGGACTCCGGGAAGATCTTCTGGAAACACTTCTTGAAACTCATTGACTATTGGAACTGACTCAATAGTTGGGGTTTCATAGGTAGAGTCCTTAACCCGAACTAGATGATAGAGATAACCCTTAGAGATCATCTTTCTGGCCTTAAGGTAAGAAATAAATCGACCCATAGGCGCTAAGCTACTACCCTTCCATTCTAAGATTGGTTCGTCTGGAAACTTTAAACGAACAATCCTAGTTCTACAATCGACTGAGGCATAACATGAATGTAACCAATCTATGCCTAAATTGACATTGAAGTCTACCATTTCTAACTCTACTAGATATGCTGAGGTGACTTTCTAAGAGACTGTGACAGGGCTATTTCTGTATACCCGTCTAGCGATAATTGGGTCACCGACTGGAGTAGAGACTGAGAAAGGTTCTAAGAGAGTTTCTGGATTGACACTGAATTGAACTGCTATGTAAGGAGTTACAAAAGAAAGATTAGCCCCTGGATCTAACAATGCATAAACATCAAGGTCAAAGACTCGTAACGTACCAGTGATTACATCAGGAGAGCCATCCAGATCCTGGCGAACCTGAAGAGCATACAACCTATTTTGGCGTTGACCGCCACCTGTACAAGATGAGTTACCCTGCTGAATCGGGGGACTTGTTGGTGCTGATGAAGTTGTAGACTGAACTCTACCATTTCCACCTCCTTGACCCTATCTAGAAGGACAATCCCTCAACCTATGACCAGACTGACCGCACCCAAATCACCCTTCCTTTCCTGCAAGGCACTCGCCTGGATGGTTCTTACCACACTTAGGGCAAGTGGGGTAAGTCTTGGTGGCTGAAACACTTCCCTGAGAATTAGAGCCTGATGCTCTACCCTTCTGGTCATACCTATTCTTGGAGGATGGAACACTAGTTGATGAAGGGTTGGAGCTGAAAACTTCTGCTGACCATGAGAACGGTTTCCACCACCTGATTTCTGCTGAGAATAGTCATAGTTGCCAGTCCTAGCCTTCTTATTCTCCTTGGCCTATTCCCTAAGCTAATCACCCTCAACCTGCTGAGCATGAGTCCTAAGCCTAGAGATGTTCATATCTCCCAGCAACATAGCATTTCTGCACTCTGCCTTCACCAAATCTGACACACTTCACAAGAACTGATTCATCTGAGCCGTGGAGTCAGCAACCATGTGAGGAGCATACCTGGAGAGTTGGCTAAACTTCAGCCCATACTCTTGGACTGTCATGTTACCTTGCCTCAAGTTTATGAATTCCTGAGCCTTTTCCTCTCTCAACTCTATTGGGAAAAACCTGTCGATAAAAGTCTCATTAAAACAATCCCAAGTGATAGGAGCTTCATTTGCACCCTTATTCTCCTTCCACTGAGTGTACGAGATATGAGCAACATCCTTCAGCTGGTATGATGCCAATTCAACCCGATCATTCCCCGTGACCTGCCTTACCTCAAAGATCTTCTTGATCTCATTCAAGAAATTCTGAGGATCCTCCTTAGTCTGTGATCCTAAGAACTCAGGCGGATTTATTCTAATAAAGTCACGGACCCTTTCTGCTGCTGATCCACTATTTTCATTCACAGGAACATGAACCAGATTGTACTGGTGGGTCATACTCTGAGAAAACATCTGTATTGCATTCCTGAACTCATCATTGGAGACTTCTTGATCTGGGACTGGAGGATCTGCGTTTGTATTCCTAGTGTTCGCATTCCTAGCGTTAGGTCTACGAGGAGACATGATCTGAAACGTAAAACGTCAAGTTAGAATGCAATAGGATCATACCTTACGCACGATAAGAGTAACAAGAAAGTGAAGTTTTCCTGTAACACTTTGTAGCCCCCCTCTCATTAGATGTGGTGCACTTCACACCCATGAAAAGGACTCTACTTAGTGCGGCTTATAAGACTACCTAGTACACTTGAACCTACTGCTTTGATACCAAGTTTTGTCACACCCCGGGCTAC
Organism: Solanum lycopersicoides; assembly: GCA_022817965.1. Classification (NCBI taxonomy): domain Eukaryota; kingdom Viridiplantae; phylum Streptophyta; class Magnoliopsida; order Solanales; family Solanaceae; genus Solanum; species Solanum lycopersicoides. The sequence continues at coordinate 74,552,654 of CM040618.1, read as the reverse complement.
CCCCCAGACGCGGACACGGAACCTAGGAGCACAAGTGATCCCAAGCTAACCCTGCTGGCATGATCATAAGCATACTAAAGAATATAAACTGTTGTGGAAGCTAAATCATACTTAAAACGAAAAGATGGGGAATACCCATATACTAAAATTGAGATATATGAAATATGATGAGTTTAATACAATGAAAATATTAACTCAACGATAAGCTGAAATTAACTATGTCTGAAATAAGCCTCTAAACTGGACTAGAAATACTAGGACAAGCCCCAGCTAATCAAAAACTAAAACTAAATGACTGAAGACTTAAATTAAACTCATGACTTATGTCCTCGGACATTAAGGACTCACCACTGAATCTGCTGAACTGGAGATCTGAAATCAATCTATGCGTGATCTGGATGCTGAGAACCTAAACCTACATCACGAGAAGATGTAGCGCACGTATGCATCAGTACTTGAAGGTACTGAGCATGTAGGATAGAGTAAAGCTGAAATAAAACATAACTGAACAAGCACAAAAGCAAGTATAATAATATGTACGTGATATACTGAATTCTGAGCTAACTGGATGCAATGAGAAATTTATAACATGCTGAAGCTGAATACTGAATATACATATAAATGGTAAATAGAGAGAGTCTGACTGAACTGTGGGAGCTACTAATAACCGATAATAAAACCACATGAGCTAAATGTGGAGTCCGATGTATACGCCCCATTGAGAGGACCTGATATACCCTGCCAAAGGTATAAAGGCATGCTGGCGTGATCACTAAACACTTAACCTAGGACCACAAGTGATCCCAAGTTAACACTGCTGGCATGATCATAAGCATACTAAAGAATATAAACTGTTGCGGAAGCTAAATCATACTTAAAACGAAAAGATGGGGAATACCCATATACTAAAACTGAGATATATGAAAACTGATGAGTTTAATACAATGAAAATATTAACTCAACGCTAAGCTGAAACTAACTATGTCTTATATAAGCCTCTAAATTGGACTAGAAATTCTGGGACAAGCCCCAGCTAAATCTAGCAAAAAACTGAAACTAAATAACTGAAGACTGAAATTAAACTCATGACTTTTGTCCTCGAAGAAGGAGGACTCACCACTGAATCTGCTGAACTGGAGATCGGAAATCGATCTATGCGTGATCTGGATGCTGAGAACCTGAACCTACATCACGAGAAGATGTAGCGCACGTATGCGTCAGTACCTGAAGGTATTGAGCATGTAGGATAGAGTAAAGCTGAAATAAAACATAACTGAACAAGCACAAAAGCAAGTATAATAATTTGTACATGATATACTGAATGCTGAGCTAACTAGATGCAATGACCAATTTATAACATGCTGAAACTGAATACTGAATATACTGATATACGAAGTCCCTATCCTTTGTTTATACTTGGATTGTTTGATGAATATTATATTCATAGGATTGTGTAGCACCTCAGATTTTTTTTGAATGAAGATAGAAACTAAATGACTGAAGACTGAAATTAAACTCATGATTGTTGTCCTCAGAGAATGAGGACTCACCACTGAATCTGCTGAACTGGAGATCAGAAATTGATCTATGCGTGATCTGGATGCTGAGAACCTGATTCTACATCACGAGAAGATGTAGGCCACGTATGCGTCAGTACCTGAAGGTATTGAGCATGTAGGATAGAGTAAAGCTGAAATAAAACATAACTGAAAAAGCACAAAAGCAAGTATAATAATTTGTACATAATATACTAAATGCTGAGCTAACTGGATGCAATGAAAAATATATAACATGCTGAAACTGAATACTGAATATACTGATATACGAAGTCGCTATCCTTTGTTTATACTTGGATTGTTTGATGAATATTATATTCATAGGATTGTGTAACACCTCAGAATTTTTTTGAATGAATATAGAAACCATCTTTTGTTGTGAGTAGGATTGTACCATGGGATTTTTTTTTTTTGAGTTTTAAGGTTACTGGATGTAGCACCTTGACATCCAAGAAGAACAAAAGAGAAAATCATCAGGTCATCCTAAGTTCTTTTATAATTTTGGGTCAACTTCAAACGACCGTAACTCTCGTTACCGGATTATTTGGTATGCTCCGACGAATTAAATGAAATTTTTTGAATTATCTTTCCAGCATCACCGATTTTTCTATGTTTTGACTTTGAATGAGTCATACATGACCTTTTGACGCCAAGTTGTCGATTTAAGGAAAATTACCAGAAAATAATTAGGGATATATTTGTCTTTTCCTTACCCAATCAGATTTAATTAGTTTTTAGTAAGGTATTAGCGGTATGTTCTGATTAGGTTAAATTTTATAATCCTAATATACACCTAGGGATTTAGTTGAGAGTTCAGAAAGAGGAAAGAAAAGAAAAGAGAAGAAAAAGAGGGAGGATCAAAGTGTTAATCGAGATTCTTGAGTTTTGTTGCGAATTATAACCATGGGATTAATCCATAAGTGGTATGTAAGGTTACACAGTGTTGAGTTCGTTCAGATACATGCCAATCATGTTATTTTTTATGCAAATTTAATTCTTGAAATAGAAAGATTAGAGTTCTTGACAACTGTTCTTTAAGTTCAATCTATATCTTATTTTTGGGGGGGGGGGGTTGATGATTTTTTAGAGTAAAGTGATTGTATTGAGGGATGTATTGAGTATATTATATTTACTTATGTTGAGTAATCTAACCAATGTGATTGGGGAAGAAACCGTTCGATTCTAGGCGAGTTAGGATAAGAAAACAAAAAAAGAAATTCGTCGAGTTTTCTAGGTTGAGGAACTGAGTTACGCGCCAGACAATGCGCCCAAAATGATGTTCTGTAGTTTACAGGCTGGCTCCCCAGACCACCAATGCGCCAAGGTCTCTTCCCCATCTGGTTTGGAGTTCGTTACTCCATTTGAGTTATTTTAAAAGTGTATCTTCACTCCCTTTTTGTTATAAACACTCTAAACTACTACTAAACACACAGAAATCATTCATAACATGAATCATAATTCTTGAATCAATACTTCAAATTCAAGGTAAAGTTAGTAGGTATGTCTTGAGAGTGATTTCAAACATTTGAGGAAGTCCCTTTGAGTATTTTTTAGGAGTCTTCTACAACTTCTAATAAGTTGTTTCAACACTCAAGTAACTGAGCACAATGTATTCATGAGTCTACACTATCACAATAGATCCTTCATATCATGAACCATAACTTTTGAATTAATAATACACATTTAAGAGAGGGTCAAGAGTAGCGTCCAAGAAAGTATTTGAGTTCAATTCTGAATCCTTTGAAATCAACTATCAATTTGAGATATGTTTTGAGGAAGAAAGTATGAGAATGAAAATAGTCATATACTTGAGTTTCGTATTGTTATGTAGACCCTTGAGTCGAGTCATTCATGCCCATAAATTCTGCAAGGTCTCCAAAAATTGAGTATAATCGTGAGGAGTAGTATCTTCAAGTTCTAAGTCTTCAGTATCGAGTTCCTAACCTTTTTGAGAGTATATTCCTAATCATGTGACTATTACATGTTAAACATGAAGTCCTTGAGTTGAGTAGTTTAGGCCAATAAGTTCGCATGAACCCTATAAGTTGAGTAATCTTGAGCTAACAAGTATATTTGAGTCCTTGAGTTGATAATCCATGCCCATAATTATGTATGAACCATCTGAGTCAAGCATTCTTGAAGGGAGTATTATTATTGATGTCTTGAGTTATGAGTGTTTGGTTTTTGAGTATTGAGTTCTTTTTATGGTTATTGATAACCTTGAATTATGTCATTCATGTCCATAATTCGTCATAAACCTTATTTAGAGAAGTATTTTACAATATTTTTAAATTTGATTTAAGGCCTGAGCATTGAATTGAGTAATAGTAAGAATATTTAATTAATTGAGGAATTACCTGATTGCCCCCTTTTTTGGCAGCCTTGCCAGGCACCACAACTCACTAGACGGATCATAAAGGGCACCACGACTCATGGTGGTGCCCGTGGTCCTTGAGGCAGTGTTCTCCTCAACTTTGCCAAGCCTTACTAGGTAAAGGAAATTTCAAGAAAGTTACCACGATTTGTGGTTGACACCATGAGTCCTGGTTGAGCTAGTCGACTAGGGGGCAGCAGCTAGGCAAGGTCTTCTTGCCTTGCTTGAAGCTAAGCGAGCTTCACGCCCTTGTTGACGATCCGTCTTAGGCACCACAAGTCGTGGTGGTTCAGTTCGTCTTTGAGAAAGTAGCATCTTCAACTTGTGACGTCCTCACAAGGCCAAGGCAATCCCATGAGCCTTCCCATGGATCGTAGTCTTTACCAGGAATTGTGAAGTAGATCATGAAGGGGTGCCTTGCTTTGGCACCTTCTCTTATCACCTTGCCTTACCACCACGTGTGGAACCATTGATAGCGGTGGCCACCACGAGTGGTGAAGAATTTCGTGGTGTGGTGAGGTAGTGTCTAAATGGTGGCTCATGCACCATAGCCTCCCACAATGCCAATGGAATACCAAGACGCTTCCCACGCCTCATGGTCATGACCACGAGTCATGGTGAGGGTCGTGGTGCCTAGGAAATGGCTAGGCTCCCTTTAGATGCTTCACACATTCCTAAGGGGCCTTCACAAGCCCTTCCATGAACAGTGGTCAAGACGATTGCTCATGAAAATGGCCTTGGACTCCTGAGAAGTTTCTAGACACTTTGGGGCAGCCTTGGCCCTTTTTCTTAGGCTTTCCTTTTTTGGCTTGCCCTATGGTCTTGCAATCCTAGCTCACTGCACCTTTAGAAATTCCTTTACACTTAGGGGCCTAGTACAATATCAATAATTTAGCAACTAACCCCCTTAAATCATTACTTTACATGTACATCAAGGCTCTAGTTTAACCTATCATTATGAGCGTCGTAACAAATGTTCCCAAGGGGGACATATTGTAACAATTCATATGCAAGAAATACAAGATTTGAACAAATTAGAAGTTTTAGGTGCCACAGATGGGCACCACCCACTATCGTAGGGTGACCCAAAGATCATAGGTAGGATTAGTGGTTGGCCACATGATGTCCGCCCCAAAAACTCAGTGAAAACTCATCTTCGATTTGACCTACAACAAAACCTACAGACTGTAGGTGGGACTACATTCTGTGGTCCATGTCGTGGTTCGAACCTTAATATTCCATCTCCGTGAAAGCAATAATTATGGTTGAAAGGACAGACTATAGGCCAGTCAAGAGACCCTTGTCGGTCCAGTTGTTTGTCCCAACATCTTTTTTTTCAGGGGTTGCTTAACCTTTTCGCTATGCGTTCGCCCATAAACTATGTCGTTTAACCCCTAAACTACATCATTTTAGTCATTTGTAGCCTAGTAACTTTTAGAATTTACCCTAGAAAACTCATACTCAAAAAATTCACCATGTAGAACAAAAAAGGACAAATAGTCAACAAAGACCTCTCCAAGAACGCAAAAATATTTGTTTATTTTAAGCCTCAAATTCGAAAGTTTTCTCTCTCAATTTCGTCCCCCCATATGTGGGATTTAAATAGTGAATTCCTTTCATTCACTATGTCCCTAGAATTCAGTCAAATTCTTGATTCCTTTACACTGAGGCATTTATATCTGAAGTAACTGAAATATCTAACCTAGCATGTGTAATTCAAGAACTAAAGAAATACAAATCTAGGGTTCTAAAATTTATGCAATAATCTGAGTAATAACATGGAAATCTGATTTGGAACATATAACTAATTAATTCATAAAGTTCTGTTGAATTTCTAGAAACCCTAGGTTTAATCATAAGAAGAGAATCAAGAATCTGACTGAAAACTAGGGACCCAATGGGTGAAAGGAACCCACTAGTGAAATCCCACATACATGGTGATGAAATTCACGGAAAAATACTTAGATTTTGTGGCTGGAACTGCTGGAAACTTGTTGCATTCTTGACTAGGATCTTGACCTTTTTTCTCCTTTCTTGATTCTAATTTTTTAACTTTTGATTAATGATTTGACTTAGGTAAGTTTTAGTTATGTTTCTAGGCTTAAACTGACTAAAATCTGATGATTTACGATCAAAAAGACGTATCTTAAGGTTTAAACAAAGTGGGAAAAGACCAAATAACCACTGGGTAAGTTGTTGTCGGACCAAACGACGGCCTGGACAGACGGTCCGTCGTTCCATCGACGGTCCGTCGTTGGGGTCCGTAGGTTGGGTCTATTCAACAGACCTTTACTAAAACGGGCATAACTTTTTACTCGGAGCTTTGATTTAAGAAAGGTCGGTGGCTATGAAAAGATAATTCAATTATCTATCTGTTGAAATGTCATGAGACACCTTATTCATTTTGTGCTAAGAGTTATGATCATGTAAAGTTGACAATACTGCATTTCCCCCCTAACTGGCTGCTAGTTCCCACTTACAGTCAGACCTACGGACCGTGCTGGTCACCCGTGGTCCTTGTCAGAGAGTGTCTGAAGGGTTTCTCAATCGACGGTGACAGACTACGGACTATCGTCTAACCTACAAACCGTAGGTCCGTCCGTCGATCAAGACTTAGCCAATTTTTCCTGGGCTAAGATTTTGGGGAGTTTCTGACCTCATCAACGGATGTGCAGGACGGACCGTGGGTCAGGCTACGGTCCGTCGATGCCACCGTTGGTTGCACCTGCAGATTTTTCTGAATAGCTAGTTTTTGGTCTATTTTGGATACGGGGTGTTACAATATGAGAGTACAAAATACAGAGAGAAATAACCTCAACCAACTAACTCAGAATACATGGGAGGTTCACACGGTTATAACGTATCAAACTTATGACACAAAAATTCTCCCCCTAATCGAAACTCTAAAAGCCCTTAAGACTACATTGTGAATGTTGATTAAGTTAGAAGAAACATGGCTCAATTTATGGTGTTCTAAACCTTTTCCTACAAGAAAAAGTATAAGCTAATCAGAACCCTTTTCCTAAAAGGAAAACCTGTTTATAGTAAGAAATAAGGGCAAATAAAATCCAGCAAATTTCCCCCTTGGCCAGAATTTCTGACAAAAAAAATTTGTCCACCTTATTCATATAATCTTCAACAAATTTCATCTACTCTACATATTATCCTCTATCAAATCTCCGTCTTGACACAGAGAACCTCTCTAAAACAATTTTTTCAACAAAATCTTCATTACTGTCAAAAAGGTTGTAGCTTGAACTACACACGCCAAGATGAACAGCCATCTCTAACTTGGTTCCATCATTGAACCTTGACTATGATACCACTTGTTAGGACCTGGCTCCATTATTGAATATAGCTTTTATACCACTTTTTGAGACCGTAAAAAAACCAGGTGTAAATGTGAAAGCTAGCAAAGCAAACCTCGAAAGAACACGAGTAAAAAGACAAACGAAAAATACACCACAAGACACAGAGATTTGAGTTGGTTCGGTCAATCGACCTACGTCCACAAAGGATATGAGCAATCCACTATAAATATGAGAGTACAAAATATAGAGAGAAACAACCTCAACCAATTCACTTAGAGTACGTGGGAGGTTCACACAAGTGATAACGTATCAAGCTTGTGATTCACAAATTCTCCCCTATCCGAAATTGTTAACGCACTTAAGACTACATTGTGAATGTTAATTATGTTAGAAGAAACATGTATGTATATATAGAGTTCTAAACATTTTCCTACAAGAAAACAGATTAGTCAATCCAAAACATTTTCCTTAAAGGAAAACCTATTTATGGTAAGAAGTCAGTGCAAATAAAATCCAATAACCAAAACCATCCCAAACTCAACTTATCTTGTACACCACAAGGCAAACTCCTACCTTGTTGAATATATCATCTTTCTTAATACTACATCTAAAGGTTAATGAATAAACTCAGTTACACTATTGGTGCATATGAGATAAATCAAATGAAAAACGTTATAACTCTTCCTTTTACAAGATGACTAGGAATTAAGCACATACATGTCGTTACCTAAAATTCACAAGGCTTAATCAATTAGAAGTATAGGGCATATCATTTGAGAAGGTTGTGAGCATTGAAAAACCCATTCCAACACCCAATCAATCAATTCTTACCAATAAGTTACTTGGTAGCAACTCTTTCTTCATTTTTATCAACAAAAACTACAACGTTATCATATTTTGACAAATTAAAGTCAAAACAATTTCTTGAAAATATTATTGTATCATAATATTCATAAAACGTTCAAGACTTTATACGAACAAAAAAAATGTGAACTGAATCAAGGATTAATTTCACTTACCAAAAATGTTATCCCCGAGACACGCGAAAAGAGAATACATTCGTCAAAATTAGGAAACTCGAAATCCTAATTTGCTTGAAATTTTTCTAGTCATAGTTGGGTAGATGAGTTTGCTTTAGCAGAGTTGTGCTTTTGTCACTTCCTTTCAGTACTACTAGTATCAAGAATTGATTTTTATTACTGAAATAATAAAACTATTTCGACAGCTACGAAGCAGTTAATAATTTTAGGTGGAATGTTTGTATACCACTATGCATTTAATTAATAGATTTTGATCTAACGTGCCAAATCTTCAGTCTCGATAAATATACCCAATCATGGATTGTGACTGAAGATCAAATGTCAAAATACTAAAATTCAGACTAAAATAAAAGCATAGTAACCAGACCTTGAATCTGCGACCATAAGGCTGCTAAAGAATCGTATGTCAAATCAATATGGCAATGTGATCAGACCTTGAATATTCAACCATAAGGCTCCTAAAGAATACAAAATCAAATAAACATGACAATGACTTATTGGAACAATGTCCACTTGTAGATAATCAATACAAAAACTATGAAAATCCAATCCAAAATTGTCCAAACGTGTCAGATAGGTTAATCGTGAATAACTAGGGCCGTATAAAAGGGTAGGTATGGATTGAAGGTCATATGAGCTTGGCTACTACCTAACTAATAATCATTATCTCTGACCTAATAATGCTACATCAACCTACAAGGAGCAATGTCATATAAAGAAAGCACATGCTAAAATATATGCAATACCAAGGCAAGCACTAGTCTACTTCTAGATTAAGGACAATCATGACTTCAACAACAAAAATAATCAAGTACAAAACATGACATAATATTGGAATAATCGCGAACAAGAACAACATGCCAGTACCCCAAAAAACCTGACAAAAGCTTAAAACTTGATATTGACTAACAAAGCATGTTAAACTTGCTACCACACCCAAATTCACGCAGATCTATATTTATTTAAATTTTCGATGATAATATTTAAGATCAAGAAGCAATAACCTACCTCAAACCAAATCACATGTGCTTCAACTTCACAATTCCAATGCTTCTCCCTTCCGAATGCTACCACACTATAATATATAGAATCAAAATATTAACACGTAAGTTTAGACACCAATTATATTGATTAATGTTAGAAATATGCATAAGAACTGCATCAGTCCAAGTTCTCTCTATTGTAGGGTAGTTATTTACTGTTTAGCAGTTAAATTATATATTATCCTTATCCTTATCTTTAGTTTTTTAATCTTATCCTTAGGAGTTGGTTACTTGTAAAATCTATAAATATATGTGTGGTAATGAAGTCAGTAGTTTTGCTTTCATAAATATTTTCTTAACTAATGTTCCTACTCGTTCAATGACAAAAGAAGATCATATTGTTAGGTTTTTCCTTCTCTGAAAACTAACAATTGGTATCAGAGTAATTATTTCTTGAGGGATATGTGGGTGTTTTGATTGTAATCAACAATACAAGTTTATCAATGATGGAAGAAAAATCAAGTTTTTCCGTAATGGCACCACCTGTTTTTAATGGTGATAACTATCAGATTGGGCGGTAAGGCTGGAAACATATCTAGATGCCATGGATATGTGTGAGGCAGTCTAAGAGGATTATGAAGTTCCTCTTTACCTAACAATCCTACTTGGCCCAGATCAAAAACCATATAGACAGGAAAACAAAAAAATCAAAGGCAAAGGCCTGTTTATTTTCAGCAGTATCTTCTTCAATCTTGACTCGAACTATGTCTCTAAAGTCAGCAAAAGCCATCTGAGATTATTTTGAGGCAGAATACGAAGGGGATATAATGATCAGAGGTATGCAAGTGATAAATCTTATAAGAGATTTCGAGATGCAGAAGATGAAAGAAACTGAAACCATCAAAGATTACTCTGAAAGGCTCTTGAACATAGCAAACAGGGTAAGATTGCTTGTTCGGTGTTTAATGATTCACGTACTGTTGAAATGATTTTGGTAACTATGCCGGAAAGATTTGAAGCAACCATAACTACTTTGGAAAACACGAAGGATCTATTCAAGATCACCTTCGCACAGTTATTGAATGCTTTACAGGCACAAGAACAACAAAGATTCATGAGAGAAGAAGGAAATACAGAGGGAGATTTGTTTGCCAAGCCTCAAAATGGAGGCAAAAACAAAAAGAAGAAGAACAAGAAGAACGGTGAAGGCATTTCAACAAGTACTACCAAAGGAAAAAGTGGACACTAAAAGAAAAGTTATCCTCCTAGTAAACATTGTAACAAGAAAGGTCATCCACCATATAAATGTTGGAGAAGGCCTGATGCTAAATGTAGTAAATGCAATCAACTTGGGTTTGAAGCTGTCATTTTCTAGAAAAATGGTCAGCAACAAGAACCAGAGGCTCAAATTGTTGAGGGTGAGGAGGAAGATCAACACTTTTTTGCTACATGTTTTTCAAGTAGATAATCTAGTGAGTGTTGGCTGATTGAAAGTGGATGCACTAATCATATGACAAATGACATGTTTCTATTGAAGGAATTGAAGCCCACGACCATTACAAAAGTCAGAATAGGTAATGGCGACCATCTTCCTATAAGAGGGAACGGAATCATTGCTATTCCAAGTAATTCAGGTACTAAAACAATTTCTGATGTGCTTTATGTACCAGCCATATATCAAAACTTGCTTAGTGTTGGTCAATTGATGGAAAAAGGCTACAAGTTAAATTTTGAAGATAATCATTGTTTGATCAAGGATGCTTCAGATCAAGAAATGTTTAAAGTAAGAATGAGAGGCACAAGTTTCTCATTAGATCCATTTTGAGGAGGAGCATGTTGTTTTTTCAGCAAAAGAAAGTGTTGCAGAAGTATGACACAAGAGACGCGGACTCTATCACTATGAAGGGTTGGTTAAAATGCAAAAATGAAAATATTTTAGGACTTGCCTGTTTTAGAAGAACATTCTTCAAATTGTTTTGCGTGTCAATATGGAAAACAAAACAGACTTCCATTCCAAAGACAACTTTGAGAGCCTCGAACAAATTGCGACTAATTCATACTGATATAGCAAGACCTCAAAGGACTCCTTCACTAAAAGGTAGTCTTTACTATGTAATTTTTGTAGATGATCTAACCCGCATGTGCTGGATTTATTTTCTCAAGCATAAGTCAGAGGCTTCTTATGTTTTTGGGAATTTCAAAGGAAAATTAGAAAATGAAGCCAACTGTAAAATTCAGTCAGTAAGAACACATAATGGAAAGGAATACACTTCTTACCAGTTCGACATGTTATGTGAGGAAGCGGGGATTCATCATCAGCTTACTACTCCGTATACTAAACAACAAAATGGAGTAAGCGAGAGAAGAAACATAGACATCACGGAGATGAACAGATGCATGTTGAACGAGAAGAACTTGCTAAAGAAATTTTGGGCAGAGGAAGCAAATACACCATTTTTTCTTTAAAATAGGCTTCCCACAAAGGCAGTGAAAAACTGAGCTCCATTTGAAGCTTGGTACGGATTTAAATCATCGTTAAATTTTCTAAAAATATTTGGTTGTCTCTGTTTTTCCTACGTTCCTTAGGTTAAACGAGATAAACTAGATATAAAATCTAACCCAGGCATTTTTATTTGATATAGTTCAGTTTCAAAGGCATATAAAGTCTTCCAACAACAAACTGAAAATATAATCTTTAGTAGAGATGTGAATTTTATAGAGAATGAAGAGTGGTGTTGGGAATACTCGAAGAAATTTGTCCTTAACACTCCTGACAAAGCAGAAAAGTCTCCTACCAAGTTTTTTGAGAAGAAAATATCATTCTCACGGAATGATGAAATGGTGGATCATTTACTTGTCAAAAGTACTTGACAATTCAGTGATATATATCAAAGATGCGTTTTAGCAGTATGTGAACCTGCTGGGTACAATGAAGCCAAAAATGATGAAAATTGGTTGCTGCAATGAAAGAAGAGTTATTTATGATTGAGAAAAACATGACTTGGGATCTTGTTGATCAACATGAAGTCAGAAAGATAATTGGGTTGAAAAGGGTCTTTAGAACCAAGGTAAATGTAGATGGTTCAGTGAATAAGCATAAAGCAAGACTTGTAGTTAAGGGGTATGCTCAAATTTTTGGTGTGGATTATTTTGATACATTTGCACCAGTAGCTAGGCTTGACAGGATCACGTTACTTCTTATTCTTGCTACACAGTTGGGTTGGAAAATGTATCAGATGGATGTCAAATTAGCATTCCTTAATGGCTTTCTACTGGAAGAAATATATGTTGAGCAACCTGAAGACTTTGTGAAGAAAGGAAAGGAGGACCAAGTTTATAGCTTAAGAAAGGAACTCTATGGACTTAAACAGGGACCAAGGGTCGTGTATGGTCGAATAGATGATCATTTACTTGGCTTAGTATTTGAAAAGTGTTTATCAGAATCTACTCTTTATGTTAAATATCATGTCATTGATATTCTTGTTGTGTCTATATATATGGATGAAGAAATATATGTTGAGCAACCTGAAGACTTTGTGAAGAAAGGAAAGGAGGACAAAGTTTATAGCTTAAGAAAGGAACTCTATGGACTTAAACAGGGACCAAGGGTCGGGTATGGTCGAATAGATGACCATTTACTTGGCTTAGTATTTGAAAAGTGTTTATCAGAATCTACTCTTTATGTTAAATATCATGTCATTGATATTCTTGTTGTGTCTATATATGTGGATGATGTACTAATTACAGGAAGTAATACAAGGCATATCGAGGATTTCAAGCAAGAAATGATGCAAGCCTTTGAGATTACTGATCTTGGTCTAATGTCTTATTTTATTTGTATGGAAATCAAGCAGGGACAAGATGAAGTTTTCATTTGCCAAAAAAAATATGCGAAGGAAATTCTCAAGAAGATCAACATGGAAGATTGCAAGGAGATGAGTACTCCTATGAACCAAAAAGAGAAACTAAGCAAGAATGACGGAGCAGAGAAAGTGGAGGAAAAGTACTTTAGAGGCTTAGTTTGTTGTTTGATGTATCTCATAGCTACAAGACCTGATATTTTGTATGTTGTAAGCATTTTATCGAGGTTCATGCATTGTCTGCTAGTGAGGTGCATCTAAAAGAAGCAAAACGAGTTGTCAGATACATCAAAGGAACCATCAAATATGGTTTAAAATTTCAGGAAAAAATAGATCTGAAACTACTTGGGTATTCTGATAGTGATTGGGCTGGATCCGAAAATAACGTGAAGAGCACATCTGGATATTGTTTCAGTCTTGGTTCAGGAATGTTTTTGTGGTGCTCAAAGAAGTAGTACGTTGTGGTTCAATCCACTGCAGAGGTGGAATTTATGGCTGCAACATCAGCAGTGAATCAAGCATTGTGCTGAAGGAAAACTTTTGGTGATCTGCACATGAATTATACAGAGGGAACTGAAGTATTTGTGGACAATCAATCTGCAATAGCAATTTCTCATAATCATGTATTTCATGGGAAAACAAAACACTTCAACATCAAACTTTTCTTGAGGGAAGTGTAAAATAACGGTGAAGTGATTCCGCTCTATTGCAAAACTGAAGAGCAGCTGGCTGATACATTCACCGAACCATTCTCAGGCAATAAATTTCAACTTCTCGGGAAAAACCTCGGAGTTTGCAGCTCATAAGTCAAGGAGGAGTGTTAGAAATATGCATAAGAACTGCATCAGTCCAAGTACTCTATATTGTAGGGTATTATTTACTGTTTAGCAGTTAAATTTTATCTTATCATTATCCTTAGTTTGTTAATCTATCTTTGAGATTTGGTTTACTTGTAAACTCTATAAATATTTGTGTTATAATGAAGTAAGTAGTTTTGCTTTCATAAATGTTTTCTTAACTAATGTTCCTGCTTGTTAAATAACAAAAGAAGATCATATTGTTATGTTTTTCCTTCTTTGAAAACTAACAATTAGAGATAGACTAAAATTTGATTCAATATTGGAATGTGGGACCCAATTTTGTAATCTTATAATTGATTCCATCAAAAGGTCAATTTAAGCTCAACTAACTGGTATCCCAAAATGAGAAACAATTAAAGGTACGAAACATATCAAAACACAAACATGCAACAATTAAACATTTAAGCACAACCAAAAGGGGTGGCAGGCCCTTCAGAGCAGATTATACTAAAAAAAAACTTTCCCAGTAATACCAATGCATAGTTGCAACCTTCCAGGAAACACTAAAATCGAAATCGCCCAAATCGAACACAAACAAATCTCAAATCTGTAGAAGGAAATGCTAGAATAAAAAGAAATCATAGTCTGCTCTTTTATTCAAATGTCAAGTAAAAAATACACATCCCGAAAGCAGCAGAAGGAGGTCCCAAAAAGGGGTCACCCCTTAAATGACCTTCGCAATCACACAAGTCAAACCTCGCGAACAAGATTACTAAGGGTTGTTTACGCCACATGACAACTAATATGTATTACGGACTGAGGGCCATGAGATAACAATGGTAAATAAAAACCCTCCATGTTTCCGAAGGCACACATGCCACCTTGCTGAAGGTGGCACAAACACAAGAGGTTGTTTCATCCATTAAAAAAACTGACGGGGTTCTCAAGATTTATTTGAAAACTTGTGCACGGAGATAAAATATTCTACCCCACAAAATTTTGTATTCCATACTCAATGGAGCCATATAAATTCCAACTAAGATCATCTAGAAAAAATGTAGATACATCATCACAACTTCATTTTAACCAGAATTCCACAAGGGGGATCGAAATTAGCCCGGAGACTCATGATCCGTATAAAAGGTCCTAGAAAATATTTAAATTCCAAACAGTACTAAACCGTCAGAAATGAATTCCGAGGTGGTTTCTTGAACTTTTCATCAAATTGTTTATGTTTCGGACGTTTAAAACAGAGAAACACGAAATAAATCCAAATAAACAAAAACATTCTAAGAAAGTGATAAATTATTTGGGTCACGATAAGAATGCTCTAAGAATAATAACTAAGCCAATAATACATGAATCATCTAGAGGGTCATTGTAGTGTTTCCTCAATTAAATTTTACTCCGATTCACGCTGACAATACATGTACTATTTAGATTGTTAGTATTAAAGTTTGACATGAGAGTACTAAACACTACATAGTAGATTGCCATTATAAGGAGAAGTTTTATTGAAATTTCAATGATTTTCAAATAGATTATGCTTTAAAAAATTCATGGCATACCAATCCCATTAATTTCTTGTAGGACTGCATATACCTTAGATGTGCACACATTCTGGACATTCAAGAAGGACAACTTAGCATTTACATGAACATTTCAGTTTGCCAAAGATAACCGTGATGGCCTTCTAATAATATAGGTCTATCGATTAAGTTGGTCATATGATAACCTAACAACACTCTATTCTTAAAATCAAGGGGGATAAATATACTCGTCGTTCAAGTAAATGTCGATTACACTATCTTTTGATCAACATTGGATTCACTTTGCGAAACATTTACCATATAATGGGGAGCTGAGATTCTCTTTACCATTAAAGTTTAAGAAGTTATTAACACGCAATATGATTAATCAACAAAACTATATTGGTGATCTTCTAAAAAGAATCCACATGGAATGTGCCAAGGCCATTAATACATCATTTAGGACCGCTAGAAAACAATATATTCACAAACCAAGTCCATATGTAATTGAGACAATGTATTGAGGAAATATTGGATCTTTACTATATATCAAAAAAAGCAGACTATATATAGTCTTTCAATGTTTTAATGTTTTCGAGACTATTGACTTGTCCTATGAAGTTCTACTCGAAAGATGCAAAAATGATTCTAAGTAATGGAGACTCCATATAGCGTATATGTAAATTACTGATATAAACTATATGATAGGATTTAAGAACAAAAATATTGTGTTTAGACTCTTTCATGTATTGGACTTAGTGAACTATAAGATACCCGTGGGAATTAATTATAACTATTTCAATCAAATGTAAACTGCTATACAAAAACAGTAACACAAATAAATAATATATTAGTACCCAAATTTGATTTATAAAAGAGATGCACAAGATGTTAGGAAGATACATAATGGAATAAGTGGTGCTCCTTCCTTTTTTATTTATGTTTGAGTGAGTTTCAAAGGAGTCAAAGATAGAAATAAATATGTATATGCATATTTTATATCTTGCAGTAACATTGAGTCTTAAACTGCAATTCTTCGCTCTGGTTTTTGTATAAAAATTTAAAGGGTAACTTGAATAAGAGTAATAATAATCTTAACAGTAAGCAACAAGAAAGCAGCAATAATAGGAGCATTTATTTGATGTGCACGTACTAACTCACCATAAGTACAAAGATTAATCTAAAATCATGAGTATGTATGAATTCTATTATTGGATTCTTTTTGGAAGAGATAATAACCTATTTAGTATCCATCATGATACCCAAGATCCATAAAAGAAACGAAAATGAAATCGCAATTAACATAAAGAGCTATACTAAAGCATTGATTTATAAATTAATCTAGTTCAACAGAGAATAGACGAAGTAGAATAAGGATTTACCTCTTGCGGTGTAGTGAATTTTTCATTATTACTACACTCGTTCTTCAAATAATGTCAAGACAGACATATAAGGGAATAAATATTTTTTTGTGAGATTATAGGTAGATTAATTAAGAGAGTGGTATTCTTGTGAGTGTAAAATCTTCTTTGTACTTGAAGATTTGATATGACTTGGAGCATGAAATGAAAGAGTCATCTCTCTAGAGAGGCACATCTAAGAAGGATTAGGGAAAAGGACTATAGATAGGTACATCTAAGAAGGATTAGGGTAGAAGACTATATTTCTCTCAAGCAAAAGGAAAATTTTTAACGCATCCATGGATGAAGAAAGTACCAAATTAGCATTAAAATTGGAAGAGATAGAGGGAGAGAGAAAGGTACATTTATGAAAAGAATTGACACACTATGACGACCTATAGACTATTACATACATTTTTCGTGATTTTTCTTTCTCTATTTCCTTTAAAAGAAAAAAATATTATTTTATTTTTTTTTATTTTTCTCTACTTCCTTTAAAAGGAAAAATTATTATTTTATTATTCTTTTTTTCTCTCCTTTATTGTTTGTCAACTATTTTAAATAGGGTTCTCTCTTTCTTTTTTGTTGTCTTTTCCTCTCATTCTAAATTCTTTTTTCATACGTATATTTGCTTCTCTACCAAATTTTCTCTTCTTTTTCGCAATTCAATCTTTTTATGAAATTGTTCCTTTCCCTTAAAACCACCCCATAATTAGAAATTCTTAGTTCTCATTAATTTCTTTTTGGATTATTATTATTTGTTTTCTTATCTAAAAAATCTCACCCGTCTATTTATCTCTATTTCTTTATTCTCTACTTTATTATTTTAACGATCTTTTTTCACTGTAAAATCTTCTGCCACCCTCCCCCCCCCCCCAAAGTTAAAAGTGTAATAATTTTCATAGACTAAAATCTCAGTTCATCATAACACCTACTTATAAAACCAGTAGGTAAGCCAAACACATAGCCCCTTACCATATTCAACAAGCTATTACACTGAAAAGAAACACATACAATGTAAGAAAAGAAAATCAAATAAACTAAAGAGAAATACAATCTTATGTTTGTTTCATGAAAAACATTATTTAAAGAAAAACATTGTTTCATGCAAAACTATTGTTTTGATAAAAACATTGTTTCATGCAAAACTATTTTTTTAATCAAAAAAATATTTTTTTTCATGAAAGAAACAGATAGAATGTAAGGAGACAACATCGAAAGGAAGAACTTTTTAAAAGAAAATTAATAGTCACTTCGATGAAAGAAAAATAGTGTTTTATGAAAAGAGGTGTTACTTCACATACATACGGTCGTCTTCATGTAACTTGGGCCTCCTTCTCCTCAATCCTAGGGATTCATATTCATACGTAGTTATCCTTTTCATCTTCTTCTTCTCCATACTTACAACCTATCTTTTTTTTGGTTCTCTGATTTCCTGTTTCACTTCTTTCTCCACTTTTAAGAGGTAAGCTTTTGCAATTCAAGACTCAGTAAATCATTTGCTGTCAAATTAAAATTCAAAGATAAAAAATAAAATTTTACAAACCTCGAGGTTGTTTCTTTAATTTTTCATACTTTAACTATTTCCCCCCTTCACATAGGGTAGTTATAGATCTTGTGTGGCATTGCATTGGGTGGCACATTTCCTAGTGTGTTTTGGGGTGTTTTTGAGGTATGTTTTTCCTTTTCTAACCTTTGAAATAAATGAGAGTTGGCATTAGTAAACATCTAGAAAGTCTAATATTGAATGAGGATTCTATAAGTTCCATTGTCTCCAAAATATATTCTTTGGTCTAGTAGTGTGGTTGGTTTCTGTAGTGAGGCTTTAATTTTAAGTTTGTGTTATTATATCTTAAGCCTTAAATTTTGGCATAGGTTTGACTAATGTTAACAAACATGTTAAAAACTCTCAGATGGAAATTAGATCAGCGGAGTTAGCTCAAAAATGTTGAGTTTTATCTAGAAAAATCTATAGTTTGATCCCAAGGTGTTTGTGGATTAATTTGTGGCTTTTGTGTTTCGTTATATGTGTTGATTTGGATTAACATTTTTATGAGCTCAGATTGTGAGCATTCTTTGGGTAAATTTTTTTTTAGTTATTCATGACCTTTTGGCCTAGTCATTTTTGTGACACTCCTCTGTATGCTAGAATTTGTAGATTTGAAGAAATTAAAAGTTGTAGATGCCAGCGACGGGCATTACACAGGGAAAGAAGGGTGACCCACGAACCATAGGTTTACACCACTGTTTGCAAAATGCAGACCTCCCTAGAAACTCAGAATAAATCGTTCTAAGGGTCGACCTATGCGAGGACCTACAAAACGAAGGTTGGACTATAGCCCGTGGTTCAGGCCCTAGTTCATACCCCCAGATTACATCTCTCTGAAAATAGTTCACAGAACGGACCGTAGGCCAGTCGATGGTCTTTTGATTTTCCCCAAAACATTAAAGTCAGGGGTCGTGTGATCGTTTCGTATTAGTCAGTTTTTTCCTAGTTACATGATTATAACTTACTCTTGTCAACTCATTCTTAAAAAAATCATCAAGTTGAACTAAACGAAGGAGAAAGAGTCGACCAAGCCCTCTCCAAGAACGCAACATGTTTTCTTCAGTTCCAGCCCCAAATCAAAAGTTTTCTCCTTGAATTTCGTCATCAGGTATGTGGGATTTCATTAGTGGATTCCTTTCATCCATTAGATCATTAGAATTTAGTCTGGTTCTTAATTATTTATATGATGTTAGACGTAGGATTTCTAGAATTTCATACTTATGTTGTGATTTAGCTGTGAGACTAATCCAAAACACATTATCATGTTTTTAAGGAATGATTTCTTAAAGCTTTGCAGGAAACTCCGAACCTTAATTGTGTAGATTTTTTTAGTTCATAGATTACACTTTCTTGGTTAGTTTATCAGATATACATTGCTTACTAAGAATGTTCCATCATAAATACATTAATAGTGCATTTTCAATTATAACGTGAGTATTTTTAGATATTCAGTATTACACAAAATTAGTTTATAATTTATTACTTACATAATCAGTTGGGATTAGGCTTAACACTGAGTGTACTAAGGTCAATTACCTTCATAATCACAGAACTATGTGTTCCCGTAGGATAAGTTCCTTCGGTGGGCAACATATTTAGTGATCAAGCCAGTCATGCCTTTATACACTTGGCAAGGTATGTTGGGTCCTCTTGATGGGGCTATACATCAGACTCCATAAATAGCTCATGAGGTTTTATGTCAGTTATTAGTAGCTCATAGTGAGATTCTTGTGCATTGACCATGTTATCAATTATTGTTCAGTATTCAATCTCAAAATGTTTATAATTTTTCATTGCATTAGGTTAGTTCACTATTCAACATATTTTTGTATTTTCTTTAATGTTTAAATTTTATCATTGATTTCATTGTGTTGTTCAATTATGTATATAATTGTTTAGTTTTATCCTATCTTGCATACTTTGTACCTTTCAAATACTGATGCGTACTATGCGCTGCATTTTCTTGTGATGTAGGTTTTGGTCCTTAGCATTCAGATCATACATAGATCAGTTCCCAATCTACAGTTCTGAAGTATAAGCGGTGAGTCCTCATTTTTCAAGGACGATCGAAATGTTATCTGGCTATTTTCAATATCTTAGTTTCTATTTTTCTTGAGTTAGCTGGGGCATGTTTCAACTTCTCAAGTGAGTTTAAAGCTTATATTCAAACATAGTTTAGATTCAGTCTTTAGCTGAGTTGGATCATTACGTTTTACTGAACTATCAATTTTTCTTATATCCAGACATATAATGGGTCATCCCCATCACTTTAATTATGTCATGTTTAAGCTTTCGCACAATATAATTTATTTTTAGAAAATCTATAAGTATTCTTTTGATATGCGAGTAGGGTTAGCTTGGTGTCACTCATGATCTTAGGTCCCGTGTTACGTCAATGGGTAGCCTCGGTGCTTGAGAAACATGGTAATAGAGCACTGTGTTCAAGAGTCCTAGGATGTTTGTGAAGATGCACTAAGTACAATCCCTTTCATGAGTGTGAAGCGCACCACACCTATAAGGGGTAGGCTACGAAGTGTTTAAGAAAAAACTCCACTTTTTTTGTATTCTTATCCAGTGTGGGTATGATCTCCTGTTTCTAACATGACGTTACACATCTTTAGATCATGCCTCCTCGTAGAGCTTACCAAATGAATGTTAATGCCTGTAATGCTAACGCAACTCCTAAGTCCCAGATCATGAAGATTCAAATTTACAGTTTCAGAATTCAAATGTTGGACAACAATGTAGTTAACTACAACAATTAGCATGTTCTAGTTTCTGCATATGCTAGTGGTAGACTAGTGGCTCTAGGGTTCGTAACTTTGTTAGAATGAACCCATCTGAATTTCTAGGATCGCAAGGTTGTGATGATCCTAGAATTTAGTTCATGAGGTCAAGAATATCTTTTGAGTGATAAAAATGATTAGAAATGATATGGTAAATTTACCGTCCTACCAACTTAACGATGTGGCTCACATTTGGTTCACACAATGGAAGGAAAACATAGGCGAAGATGTCGCTCTTCGTACATGAGAGTGTGTTACGAGGCTTTTCTGGACAGGTTCTTCCTATGAGTGTTGAGCGAGGCTAAGGCCCAAGAATTCATGAATTTGAGACATGGTTTTATGAATGTTTAAAAGTATGGAATCAAGGTCACCCAACTCTTTAGGTATGTTCAACTTATGGTTGTCAATTTTAGGGCGCAGAGGAATATATTTCTAATTAGGGTATCTAACTTGGTGATAACAAAGTGCATAAATATCATGTTACTAGAAGATATGAAAATTTCTAGGTTCCTTACCCATGATCAGCAATTTGAGGGAGATAGCTTATGGAGCAAGTTAAGGATAACAATGACGATAGGATAAGAAACTATGAGTATTCTCACCAAAAAATGGGTGGTGGAAATATCTCGCAATTTTAGCAAAAATCATTTTCCCTAACCCCTTCATCATATAGTGTTCCATCCATCAGGTATCGATGTGATCAGAACGGTAGGGTATCAGGCGGGAGTGTTTCACTTAACCGAACCTACCTAGGTTGTCTAAAGTGCGGTCAGATCCATATGAGCATGTCTCTTCATGGATGTTTTTGGTGTTGTTAGATTGGATAGAAAATGAGGGATTGCTCTTCTTCTAAATAGGTACAAGGAGGTAATAATATTAAGTCTTCGTCTACAGCTTTAGCAGAACCAACATGTTTCCGGACTCTGCAGGATACTTCATCTGGTACATGTGCTCTCTAGGCTCGCCAGGATCAAGAAGATTCTCCATATGTGGTTATTGGTACACCGCAAGTTTTACATTTTGATATATATGCTTTGTTAGATACAAGTGCTACTCTTTTCTCTGTAACTTCATATATAGTAGAAACTTTGGTATATGTCCAAAAACTCTCTTCAAAACCTTCTCAGTCTTTGTTCTTGTTGTTAACTCAGTTATAGCTAGAAGGGTATACATAAATTGCCTTGTCACTGTCTCCCAAAAAGGCACCTGAGTAGAACTTGTAGAGTTAGAAATGATAGACTTTGATATCATTATAGGAATGGATTGGGTACATCCTTGTTCTGCCTTAGTGGATAGCAGAAGTAGGATTTTTGGTTATTAGTTTGAAAATAATTCAATCCTTGAATGTAGGGTAGTTGCTCAGTGCCTATAGGTCAATCCATTTTTTATCATAAGGCCAGGAACATGATCTCTAAGGGATATCTCTATCATCAAGTTCGCGTTAAGGACTTAAGCTTTGAAGCCCCAACTCTTAAGTCAGCTCTATTAGTAAATGAGTTCCACGAAGTGTTTCCATATGATCTCCTCAAAGTTCCTCCCAAAAGAGAAATCGACTTCGGAATTTATCTCATTCTAGATGCCCAGCCTTTTTCTATTCCTACTTACAGAATGGCTCCATCTAAGCTTAAGGAATTGAAATATCAGTTTAAAAACCTTCTAGATAAGGGCTTCATCAGAGCTAGTATTTCTCTATGGGGTGCAACATTGGTTTTCATGAAAAAGTAAGATGGTTCTTGGGATATGCATTGACTATCAGTAGTTGAAAAAGTTTCAATAAATAATAAGCATACTATCCCTAGGATTGATGGCTTGTTCGACCAACTTATGGTGCTAGTCATTTCTAAAAGATAGACCTCAGATTCAGTTATCATCAGCTCTATGTTAGAGATAGATGACATTCTGAAAACAACCTTTAGGTTATGAATTTGTAGTTATGTCATTTGGACTAACCCATGTTATTGCATCTTTCATGGATTTGATGAACAAGGTGTTCAAGAAATATTTGCACTTGTTTGTTATCTTTTTTATAGATGATATCCTCATTTACTCTAAGAATGAGGAAGAACATGAGATCATTTGAGGGTTGTCCTCCAAACTCTCACAGAGCACCATTTATTTGCTTAGTTTAGCAAATGTGAGTTTTGGTTGCAATTTGTTGCTTTAATTTTGCATATAGTATCTAGGGAAGGGATCCGAGAGGATCCTAAGAAAATAGAGGCAATGAAACAATGGCCTAGACCAACCTCTCCTACACATATAAGAAGTTTCTTAGGTTTTTCTTGTTATTCCAGTAGCTAGATGATTTTAAGAAGACTTTCTCAGAACTTAAAACTATGTTGCCTACAACTCACTTTTTGACACTACTAGAGGGGTCAGATAGTTATGTGGTCTATTGTGATGTATCTAGACCTGACCTCTATTGTGTTTTCATTCATTGAGGTAAGGTTATAACATATGTTTCTAGACAACTTAAAGTGCATGAGAAGAACTATCTGAATCACGACCTCGAGCTTCCAGCAATAGTATTTGCATTAAATATCTTGAGACATTATTTGTATAATATTCACGTAGATGTGTTCAAAGATAATGACAGCCTTCCGTATGTGTGCACCTTGAAATAGTTGAATCTTCACCATAGAAGAGAGCTTAAGTTCCTCAAAGGGTATGATATGAATGTTTTTGCCCTCCTCATAATGTTAATATTGTAGCATATGCTCTTAGAATACTATATATGGGTAGTGTAGAACATGTTGAGGAAGAAAGGAAAGAGCTAGCTAAAGATGTTCACCAACTTGCTCGTTTGGGAGTTTGCCTTATAAGCATATGACATGGTGGTGTGGCAGTCTAAAATTAGTCAGAATCTTCATTCATAGCGTAGGTTATGGAGAAACAATACACCGACCCTATATTGCTTCAACTAAGCAGTTCATCAGCAGAGAGCTGAGGTTTTCTCCCAACGGGAAGATAGTATGCAAAGATACCAGGGTCATTATTGTAATCCTAAGGTGGGTGAGTTGAGAAAACAGATACTTGCAGAAGCCTATGGTATTTTATTCATCCAGGAGCCACTAAGATGAACCGTTATCTGTTTGAAGACTTTTAGCGGAATGGCATGAAAAGAGAAGTAGATTTTTTGGCTAGTGTCCTAATTGTGAGCAGGTGAAAGTAGAACATCAGAAAACTAAGAGGTATTACTCAAGATATTAACATTCCTACATGGAAATGGAAGTGATAAAAAACATCATAACAAGTTCATCTCGTACTTGCAAACAACATGACAACATTTGGGTGATAGTAGACCTAGTTACTATGTCTGCTCACTTTTTGGCTATCAAGACTACAGATTCGGCGGAGGACTACGCCATACTTTTGATTAATGAGATAGTCAGGTTGCATTTTTTTCCTTTGTCTATCATCTTAGATAGAGGTATTCAGTTTACCTCTCATATCTTGAAGTCATTCTAGAAGGGTCGTGGTAATCAGGTTACGCCAATAGATCATTTCATACACAAACGGATGGTCACACAGAATGTACTGTTCATATCTCCAACGAAATGTTTAGAGCTTGTGAATTCAAAGGTAGTTGGGATGATCACCTTCCTCTTATAGATTTCGCTGACAATAATATCTACCATTAAAGAATTCATATGGCCCCTTATGAGGCATTATATGGGCGTAGATGTAGATCTTCAGTTGGTTGATTTGAAGTAGGTTCAGTATCCTTGATAGGGCAAGATTCAGTTTATGATGACATGGAGAAAGTTTGGCTCATCAAGGATAGAATTAAGACAAACCAAATTCACCAGAAGTCCTATGCAAATGTAAGGAGAAGGGAATTGAAGTTCCAAATTGATGATTGGGTTTTCCTGAAAGTGTCATCTATGAAGGGTGATGATATTTGGAATGAAAAGGAAGGTCAGACTTTGATGTGTAGGACCTTATAGGATTTTGAAAAGAATTGGTAAAGTTGATTATGAGTTAGAGTTTCCAGCAAAAATAGCAGCAATGCGTCCGGTCATTCACATTTCCTTGTTGAAGAAGTGTATGGGTGATCCACCATCCATAGTACCATTGGAAATTATGGATGCGAAGGATAGTCTCACTTATGAGGATGTGCCCGTTGAGATTCTTAATCGGCAGGTCAGAAGGTTGAGAAACAAGGAAGTCACTTCACTGAAGGTTTTGTGGAAGAGTTAGTCCGTCAAGGGATTTACTTGGGATGTGGAATCAGACATAAATGCCAAGTATCCCCATTTCTATGTTTCTGATTCCATTAAACTTGAGGTAATAGTTCCTCTCTAGTTGTTCCAGCCATTCATGCATAGATTCAGTCTTAGTATCTTGTTCCTTCAGTTATACTTGCATTTTCAGCGTGTTTGAATGTCCTTGGAACTTAGTTCAGACATATTTCAATTTCCAATACTTAGTGGTAGAACTTGCTGTTTTTTCCCTAAATATAAAGTTAATTAGTCTTAATTCTAGAACAAATATTGTCACGACCTGAGAGAACCACCTAGTCATAACACGGCGTACTCCACCCCGAAGAGTTCTTATACAAGCCATTAGCATTTCATGAACATTAAATAATATGAAAATAGCGGAAAATTTAAAACTTTTCTTTAACAGTGATATATAAAATAAGATTATCCATGACTCTATGGATCAAAAACCATCTATATAGGATTTGGACATTAACTTCATTTTAATAGAACATAGGCACACGACCATTACATAATCTAAAAATATAAAATAAAGACATAAGTGGACATAGTAGGTTTATCATCGAAACTATCACGATTCCCCAAGTCTTCATTCCCGAGATCCTTAAAACCTATCTTCAAATCAACTCTCCAAACCCTACACTTTTTAAGAATGTACAATAAGGGATTAGAACAAAAGCACTGAGTATGAAAGCCATATATAAAAACCATTGAAAGATGCTTTAAAAGGGAATTTTAGTTTAAACCATGCTTTATGCATTTTGAACATCATTATTTTAAATGAGTTGGAGAACATAAGTAGAACATATCTCAAATATAGAACATCAAGTACAAGGGTAACAACATCACCAATGCATAATCTCCTAACATAGTCATACTGCAAATATAATTTAGTAAAATGCGTATTAAAATTTGAATTTCACAACATCATAGTAAGACACTCATATGAGTAATAAGCTTCTACTTGTGCAATGAATAGGTAGGATCCATAGTCCTACCAATACTAAGTACCACCTTTAGGACACCATGATCATACTTAACATAAGTTCACACTAACACATAAGAGATCCAATCATCATGCATACCTCATATTTGTCTTATTTATAACCAGCATGTATAAGAAGATATAAATCATAAACATCAGCCCAGATAAAGGAAAGACAACCATTAAGATAATTCATTTAAAGCATGCATCATTCACAACTTCATAATAAGAATGTAACTAATACTATAGATACTTTTAGAAGTCATTAGTCATAGTTCATGCAACACCTTCATAACACATATCCTAATCATGCTTCATATAGTTCACATCATAAGAAACCATCCATATAACCCCTTTAAAATTTCACTTATGCAATGTACATGTGAAGTCCCATAACCCCACATTTACTAAGCAAACCTATAAAAAAGTCATAAGCATGATCATTTATTTCATACACCTTTATAACAAGTTAAATCAACATCATTCATAATAAGTAATACCAACTTCATTCATAACAACAGATACAAACATCATAATAGCATTCATAAAATGTATACCTCAAGAACCCACCCTAAAACCCTTCTCAAGACCCACTTGTGCAATATATAGGTAAAGTCCCAAACCCTTACCCACATTAAGTAGACTCCCATAAGTAGTCCTTCGTCTTATTACTTTCATTCATTCTTTTTAACATTCGGGAAACTTAACCTCCATAGAACATGCGAGCTACGTGGAATCCGGTGTCAATCCCTCACACCGAATGGAGGATGTCCTACTTGCCAAGGTAAGACATAAACATTCATAATAGCATATAGGTGGATCCGCTAGGTAAGATTCCTATAGGGGCAAATAGTTGTAGTTCCACCTCATGAGATCATAGGGTGAACCTTCCTTCCTTTGTGAAGGAACACCTCTCATTGTCCAGTCACTCCGTTCTAAGCTAAATTCCCTTTTGAACTTTATTTAAGTCTTTCTAAAACATTAATTCACAACATAGGTCTTAGGGGCTTAACCCCTCATATAACATGTACATAGCTCATAGGTTATATGATGAGAAAGTACTTTCATCAAAACAAACATCATGTTAGAATATTACTTCATGACATAGTAGTGTAGTGTACATACGTATACCTTCAATTCTACACAACAACATGCTCATCATTATCTCACCTTATCATATTCATATCATCATATTATTTTACATGTCATGCATAGTATTGTATAAAGGTGCATATAATATGAGAATTATCCTTTCAAGTAACAGCCTAGACACATCATATACATATTTAGGCATGTAGTGTGTGTGCGCGCATAATTTCCCTTACAATGCATCACAACAACAACATTATAATTTTAGGCACTTCCCTTCAAAAGGGATCACCTCACATGTCCATTATAACCAACCCAATGCACAATTCACATGTATTTCTTTCAAGGACCTTATATCATATAGGTCAACATATATAATCTTCATTTCAATAGACATCAATACATTAATCATTCAAGTAAGTCATTCAACACATGAATAGAGTCATACGTTCATACATATAGGGAATTATGTGCGTAAGGACCTTCCACCATAGCATCTTCTCCAACTCAACATATACATCTCCCCATGTTCTTAATACATCACCCTTACTCACAACATATCATACATAGCCATATTAGGGTTGTAGGAAAAAAGGACATCATCACAATACTATCTTTTATACTACCAAGTAGCACATCCACCATAATTGGATCAAACCAACCAAAAACCTATGACTACAAAATAACTAATTACTTTCAGTACAAGTGGATAATCAATTCAAGAGATAGAGTACTTATAATTGAATACCTTCATTATTAGCCTTCAATGACTTCCTTCAAATTTCACCCTAACTTCTTGATATTCATACACTTAATAGAATAATATAACAATACAATCATGAATTATACAGGAACATACTAAACTACATACCCTCCAATCATCATTCGATTCTAGTTAAGGTTTAGGGTTAGGAAAAGAGTAATATTTATGGGTCTTTAAAGAATTAGATCAAAAACATAATCAATACTTAAATTCATCCTTAAACATTCATATTCAATCATAATTAATCCATTTTTTATCAAAGAAGTCATGTTTGAAAAAGACCCACGAATTGGATGATAACCTAGAATTTGGGGAAGTTTGAAAACACATTTGAAAGGGATCCTTGATGCTAGATAGTCAATTGGTAAAGAACTCCCATACCTCAGCCTTATATTCCCCATGAATTTTGATTGAAAATCTCCCATCTTCAAGTCTTTGTTAAGCTCCATCCATGTTCTTCATGTGAGGTTTGAGAGAGAATATTTTTGTGAGGGAAAAAGAAGTTGGGTCTTTTGATTTGGATAATTTGAGAATAATGAGTTAAAAATGGGTGTTCAATAGTTTAAAACTATCATATCATATCATATATTTCTATATAAGAGAAGCTTAGGCACGCCTACATGACGTGACCACAAGCAAGGATTTTCTTTTAAAATTATTTATTTCAAAAACCAACCTTCTTCTTTCATGAAATGATGTGACTTTTATGAAAGGTTGTGACTTAGATGGAAAGTTGCGACATTTATCCAAAGTTGTGTCTTTTATGAAAAATAGTGACTTTAAAGAAGAGTTTGTGACTTTTAAACAAATTTATATACCGAAGAGTTGTGACTTAATGAAAAATTGTGACTTTTATGAAAGGTTGTGAACTTTCTGAAGGGTTGCAACTTTTCAGAATAGTTGTAACCTATTTTATAAGACACAATAAACATTTGTTCACACTACCCTTTGTATTCCATAAAATAGAGATTTGATCTCTTTCTTCTACTTCCGCAACAGAATTCCTTTTAATTTATTTATTTCCAAAACAAACCTTCCTCTTCATGAAAAGTTGTGACTTTTATAAGGAGTTGCAACTTTTAAATCAAATGTTGTACTTTTCTGAAAAGATGTGAATTTTAGAAGAGTTGCGACTTTTATGAAAATAATGACTTTTATAAAAGGTTTGACCTTTTTAAGGTTGTAACTTTTCAAAGAGTTGTGAACTTTACGATAAAGCAAAATAAGCATTTATGCACACTACCTTTGTTTTCTATAAATAGAGGGATTTCATGCCACTATTATTTATAGTTTTTTTTCCATTGTAGTGTAGTCGAATTCAAATACATTAATTAAGCATGTTATAAAGTTTGTTCATTCCCCAATGTTTTCAGTCTCCTATTTGATGGAGCTTATTCTTTACTAGAATTCATAGTGATTCATATAATTATTACAATTCATTTTTCTATTTTGGTGAATTTTTTTAAACTGTGTTAAAAGTTTCAGTAAAGATGATTGAAACTTGATCTTCTCTTTTGTCCTTTTCTGCAGGCTCTTCGTATAATAAAAGAAAATTTATTTTGATTGCAATGGGACATTACTAATCTTGCACTTCTCATTCCACAACTCATAACATTGTTGAAATGGCTGAATTCATTATTTTTTACTTTAGTAAACAAAAAACTTTCATTTGTGCCACTATTATCTGTAGTTTTTTTTTGCTGTAGGGTAGTCAAATTTAAATAAATTAATTAAACTTATGTGAAGCGTGTTTCATTTCTCATATTTCATGTAGCTTAATATTTACTGTAAATCATAGTGATTCATGCATCTATTGCAATTTCTATTTGCTCTTTAGGTGAATTTTATTTTAGCTCTGTTAAACATTCTAGTGAGGATGATTGAAAATTTATCTTCTCTTTTGTCCCTTTCTACAGTTTTTTTTCATATAGTTTTTGGGAAAATTGCTTGTGGGTTGTGCTATATTTGATAGCACACAAGAATAGATATGTGATAACTAATATGGAACCAATGATGAAGTTTATTAAAAGATCCAAGCATATTGCTCTCTTGCTTGCCCTAATTAATATATTATTTTTGTTGTCTTTTCTTAGGTACAAACAATTCGTATGTTATTGCAATCTTCCTAGAATATTAGTATAAACACAATTAACCCACATCTTTTGTCGCAAGTTAAGAAATTTGTCATATTTCTTCTTCTCTTCTCTTTGGACATTATAAGAGATCAATTTTTCCTGAAAGTAACAAATGTCCAAAATCGACAATAAATATGTGCACTCACGAAGAGTGCTAGAGCCTTAACCGACCTTAATTCATTGTCATTAGATTCATTGTTGCTCTAAACGTTAGGGACATATACATAGAGTACCAATTGTCTCTTAAAATACATATTTAACGTCAATTAAGCTGTCAATTATCGTTAAAGATCATTTTTACGGTAGCGATTACTCTTTATTTTGATAAAATTTCTGTTTTTTATAAAGAAGTAACAAATCGTTTTTTTTGAATTATTTCAATTAAATTTTTGAACAGTAAACTTGGATTCATCCCAATAGACTATAACCATTACAATAACCATGGTTCAATGCCAACTTTTGGGATCGGTGATATGAAACCTAAGCAATATTAATGACTATTTTGATACATGAGGAAAAATATTTATGCTACTAATAATTTTAGGGTAAATTTGATAATATACAAAAATAATTCATACTACAATAAATAGATTGATGGAGGTTCATAACTGAAGGTCTTCAATTTGAGGTTATTTAAATATGCTCTTGTATGGACATGATGTTCCCCTTTACTTGTCAGTATTATAGTTCGAGGATTTCTGGCCTCTTCTTTAATGTTTGAATTTGTCATTTATAAAATTTTGGCATTAAGCAAATTTCATTACTTCCGCCCAACTATTTCTATGGAGATTTTCGTAGACATCTTTCTAATACTTAAAATCTAACTATGACTCCTAATTTCTTTATAACAAAAATAAATATTAAAAAAAAATTCACTTTAAAATTTCGGAAGCGAACTTTTCCTTAGAATAATTTTTTCTTTAAAATGAAGTGTATCTATCAATAATATGAATATTACAAAATGATCATATGCACGCTTAATAAAATGAGTCAATCCCATGCAAAGTACAAGCAATTTTCCTAGAATATATATACATATATATATATAGAGAGAGAGAGAGAGAGACATACATATATATATATATATATATATATATATATATATATATATATATATATATATGACATACATATATATATATAATATATATATATATATAAACTATTCAAATGACCCTCCTAAGAATTTAATTAATTGGGGAATTACCTAATTGCCCCTTTTTGGCAGCCTTGCCAGGGACCACGACTCACTAGACGGATCATGAAGGGCACCACGACTCATGGTGGTGCCTGTGGTCCTTGAGGCAGTGTGCTCCTCAATTTGCAAGCCTTACTAGGTAAAGCCAGTTCAAGAAAGTTCCCACGATTTGTGGTTGACACCATTAGTCCTGGTTGAGCTACTCGACAAGGGGCAGCAGCTAGGCAAGGTTGTCTTGCCTTGCTTGAAGCTAAGCGAGCTTCACGCCCTTGTTGAGGATCCGTCTTAGGAACCATAAGTCGTGGTGGTTCAGTTCGTCTTTGAGAAGTAGCATCTTCAACTTGTGACGTCCTCACAAGTCCAAGGAAACCCCATGAGCCTTCCCATGGCTTGTAGTCTTTACCATGAATCGTGAAGTGGCTCGTGAAGGGGTGCCTTGCCTTGGAACCTTCTCTTCTCACCTTGCCTTACCACCACGGGTGGAACCATTCATAGTGGTGGCCACCACGAGTCGTGAAGAACCTCGTGGTGCGGTGGGGTAGTGTCTAAATGGTGGCTCATGCACCATAGACTCCCACAATGCCAATGGAATACCAAGACGCTTTCCACGCCTCGTGGTCAAGACCACGAGTCGTGGTAATGCCTAGGAAGTGTCTGGCTTCCTTTAGATGCTTCACACATTCCTAAGGGGCCTTCACGAGCCCTTCCATGAACCGTGGTCAAGACCACTTGCTCATGAAATGCCTTGGACCCTGAGAAGTTTCTAGCCACTTTGGGGCAGCCTTGGCCCTTTTTCTTAGGCTTTCCTTTTTTGGCTTGCCCCATGGTCTTGCAAACCTAGCTCTTTGCACCTTTAGAAACTCCTTTACACTTAGGGGTCTAGTACAATATTAATCATTTAGCAACTAACCCCCTTAAATCATTACTTAACATGTACATCAAGGCTCTAGTTTAACCATCATTATGAGCGTCGTACAAATGTTCCCAAGGGGGACATAATGTAACAATTCGTATGCAGAAATACAAGATTTGAACAAATCAGAAGTTTTAGGTGCCACCGATGGGCACCACCCACTGTCTAGGTGACCAAAGATCATAGTGGGATCAGTGGTTGGCCACGTGATGTTCCGCCCAAAAACTCAGAGAAAACTCGTCTTCGGTTTGACCTACGACAAAACCTACAGACTGTAGGTGGGCTATGATCTGTGCTCCATGACGTGGTTCGAACCTTAAGATTCCATCTCTGTGAAAGCAATATTTGGTTGAAAGGACATAATAGGCAGTCAAGAGACCTTGTCGGTCCAGTTGTTTTCCCAACATCTTTATGTCTGGGGTTGCTTAACCTTTTCACTATGTGTTCGCCCTAAACTATGTCATTTAACCCCTAAACTACATCATTTTAGTCATTTGTAGCCTAGTAACTTTTAGAACTTACCTAGTAAACTCATACTCAAAAAATTCACCAAGTAGAACAAAAAAAGGACAAAT